>CM055861.1:18133015-18540515 GCA_029490765.1 Euthynnus affinis
ATTGTCAGATGTTTCCTCTTAAACACACAAACACTCAGCCCTACTTTTCCAGGCTCGGTCGAAAATAGCGCTGTCACCACCTCTGCTCCCACGACTGTTTGTGTTTGTGTGTGTGTGTGTGTGTGAAAGCCTGAGGCTGATGACAGAAAGCTCAGGAGGAGGAGGAGGAGGAGGAAGGAGGAAGGAGTTGTTGTTTTCTGGAGCTTGTTGCTGCAGTTCAGGATCAGATTTTGACTCTAACGTACAAAAAAAAAAAAGAAAAAGGAAAGTTTCTGTCAGGTTTATTTTTCTGGCGGAGAACCACAGGGCGCCGACGTGGGTCCTCTTTTATTTTCTGTTTTGATATAAAACCAAGCAGAAACCTGAAACAGGAAGCTGCGTTCTCTCTGCCGGCCAGCAGGGGGCGACTCCAGCGGCTGATAAACTGTTTCCTGATGAGTTTCTGCTCTCAGTCACTAGTTTACTTTAGGGGGCGGGGCTACGATGTGATTGACAAGTCGCTACATTGCTCACGTGGCGTAACCATGGCGATTAGCTGCTGTTAGTGTTTTCAGTTCACTAAAGTTAACTGTAACATAAAAAAAGTCTGTTTTAATAAAAGACCATCAATGAGTCACATGATCAGTTTTTACTGTGAGGACAGTTTTAAGTCTGTTTTTCGCTAACGGAAATTAGCATTAGCATTATCACTGTTAACCATAGATTGTAAATGCTAGCGTGCTAACCATGCTAACGGGTGTCGTCACGGCGACTACGGTCATATTAAACCTGCTGAACTGATCTGAAGCACAATTTCACGGTACTTTACTTGAGCAACGTTTCATACGTAAAGAAATTCATAGTTTAATGCAGCATAACAACATTAAAAGGCTTTTTATCTGCAAACATTAATGTTAATATTCTATTAATATACATATAAAACTGTAAATTGGGCGATATCAGCACATTTTACTACCAGCACAAGTGCTTCAGAAACGACCTTTAACATCGCCGCACCGTCACGCTAGAGCTGCAACGATCAGCTGATCGACAGAAAATTAATCAGCAACTATTCTGATCATGAAATAATCAATTCAGGCAATTTGTAAAAACAAAAAATGCAAAATATTCAGTCGTTAAAGCTTCTAAAATGTGAAGATTTTAATATTTTATGAGTCAAACATGAAAACAAATAAAATACATTTTATCTGCATATTTTTTTTATATCTGAATTTAACTCGAAGCAAATTAAAAAATATTTTTATTTCTTATTTTTCTTCATTTAAGTTGAAATTAATTTAATTTGTTTTTTTTATTTTCTGTCTTTTAAAAAGCAGAATAATCAGAGAGCAGGTAGAGACGGCTGGAAATCTGCATCGCTGAGCTGCTGACGCCACGGCAACCGTCTCCGGCGCTTAGCAGCCAGACAGCGTGTGCGTGATAATGTGTGTGTGTGTCAGAGCGAGTGTGTGTGTGTGTGTGTGTCAGAGCGAGTGTGTGTGTGTCAGAGCGAGTGTGTGTGTGTGTGTGTGTGTGTGTGTGTGTCAGAGCGAGTGTGTGTGTGTGTGTGTGTGTGTGTGTGTGTGTGTGTGTGTGTGTGTGTGTGTGTCAGAGCGAGTGTGTGTGTGTGTGTGTGTGTGTCAGAGCGAGTGTGTGTGTGTGTGTGTGTGTGCATGCGTCTGTCAAACGAAGCCGCTCGCCGCCACGCATCGGCAAACAGGATGCGAGCTTTGCCCCGGAGGTGTGTGTGTGTGTGTGTGTGTGTGTGTGTGTGTGTGTGTGTGTGTGTGTGTGTGTGTGTGTTTTCTAGCGCAGCAGACTCAAACAAGGAGGAGGAGGGTCGAGCAAAAGTGAGAGACTGTGTGTGTGTGTGTGTGTGTGTGTGTGTGTGCCTGGAGGAAATCTCCGGTGCAGCAGCTGTCAAAACGACACAAGCCGTCGCCACACACACACACACATTATCACGCACACACACACACACACACACACACACACACGTCCCTGCTGAGTTTTCCCAGCGAGCTCCAATCAGGACGATAATTGCAGCGATTAACGGAGCGGACGGACGGACGGAGGAACAGCAGAGACGCTGCTGAGAGTTTAATGTTAAATTTCTCCTGATTCTTTATGTTTTTGTCGTTTAAACTGTTTGTTTTGTGTCTGTAAACAATAAATAAATCATCATCACATCATGTTGCTGTGTTAATAATCTGCCTCTTGTTGTTCGGCTCAAACTGTGAATTTATTTTTATTAAACAAACGTTTTGTTGCAACAAATAAAAACGTCTTTGTTAAGAAGATTTAACTTCCTGTTTAATCTTTAATTATAAATTTATTTTTTTAGTCTACACACCCGAGAAAAAATAAAAATAAACCAGAAACTCAAAGAGAAACATTTTAATTCTTTATTTTATTCTGATTAAATGCTGATCAATAATCTGCAGCCAATCAAATCGTGTCGTTCTGTCGTCAGAGCGGAAAGTCGCACTGAGCCTGAACGCATCCGGCTACACAACAAACAACAAACAAACAACAACAACAACAGCTTCCTGCTAAAGTTTAATTATTATGTTATTTATAAAAACATCAACGACACGTCCTGCAGCCAAATAAAATAAACAAATAAGAAAAGTCAGTTAGAATTAAATAAAATTAAACGTTTTAGTTTGACGGTTTTTACTTTTCTGTTGTTTTCGGGTCAAATTTGACCCGTTTTCAAGTTTAAATGTGTTTAATGATAAAAACACATTTGGATCTTTTTTCTTTCTTTTTTTTTTTTTTAAATACCTATAAAAAAAAAATCTGTTGTTTTACGGGTCAAATTTGACCCGGTTGTAATTATGGGATGTTTATGCTGCCAAAGCGTCGTGAATAACAAAAAAACAAAGCAAAAATAATCGTATTAAAATAATTTACGCACTAGTATTTAAATGTTGTTTCATGCCGATAAAGAATAGCACAACCTCCCATAAAACTGTAATTTCTCATTTTAACATATAAATAAATATAAACATGTTTTATTTTGTTAATCATTCACCTCTCAGGAGCTGTTCTGTTCATCATCAGAAATAAAACAGAAACATTTATTCTGTTTGTATATTTTAAGTTAAATGTGGTTTAAGGTCCTTATAACATCAAAATAAGTGAATATATGTTTTGTTTATGGTTGAATAAAAAGTCACTGAGCAGATTAAACATGTTTCTGGAGGATAATCAGTTTTTTGACATTAAACCTTCTCTGAATGAACGACGTCACGTTTTCTAAAGTCGTTAAAAGTTTGCGTTCGGACAGAAAAGCTTCGTTTGTACGTGTTTCTTCTTCTGTTTCATATTTAAATGTGTTTTCACTCTCAGCTGCCTCCTCACGCTCTCCTCCAGCACACGAGCAAAACAAGCGCTCCCGAGACGAGATCTCTCCCGAGACTCTCCGTGTTCATCCGAGCGCGTCCTTCTAAGTTTTACCTCCACATCAGAGGAGCAAAACAAGCGCTCCCCCGACTGTCTTTACCCCCTCCCGCCCACATGTGATCTGTAGGGTGTGTTTCATTCGAGCGCCAGTGATGTGTTTCAGGAGGAGAACAAGCCCCCCCCCCGCCGGGCGTTGGAGGTTGTGGGCGTTTAAATCGTTCGCTGAGTCACATCATTTGCATGTTTACAAGAAAAACAAGCGCTCTCTAACTCCTCTTGTCGCCACACGCAGGTGCGTTTGAGGCGCGTTTCTAAATCTGAGGTTTGATATTTTAAAAAAGTAGAAATAAAAAAATAAATATAAACACAGAAAAGAGGAAAGAGCGCTGCTGAAAGTATTTTTAAGGACGTGAAACTTTCTTTTGATGGATCAGAAAAAATATGAAAAACAAGCGCTCCTCACCTTTCCACTCCTCTCCTCCTCTTCCTCCTCCGCCTCCTCCTCCTCGCCCGTCTCTCCTCCTCCGTCTCTCGCCGTCTCGCCGCCCATGTGCTTCGTCTTGCAGGGACGTTTGCCCTTGGGCTTGTCGAGGTCGTCGTCGCGGCAACGGAAGGGATGGGGGTCAGAGAGAAGAGCGGGTGAGGAGGAGGAGGAGGAGGGAGGGAGAGGGAGAGGAGGGAAGGAAGGGAGGAAGGTGGAGACTCTGCGGCTCTCCTTCAGCTTCTGATGTTTGTCCTGGAGGCGGGAGGAAGGGAGGGGGGGTTGTTGTTGCCGGGGGGCGGGGCTGAACGGTTGCCGGGGGAGGTGGCCGTGAGAAGAGGGCGGAGCCACGTGGAAAACTGAAACAGAAGAAGAAGAAAGACGGAGGTTATTGATCTTCTATCGGTCCCTCAGTTCAGCCTCTGTCTGAAACAAGCCCCGCCCCCTGATGACAAGCCCCGCCCCCTGACCAGCCCGCCCTGCTCTGATTGGTCAGCCTTCAGGAAGCTTCGTAAACAAACTGTAGCGGCAGGATTTCACTTCTTTTTCTCCTTCTTTACTCACAAACCCAACACATGGAAACACCTTAGCAACCGCCTTAGCAACCACCTTAGCAACCAAGGATACAGATCGGCCGGCTGTTTATGAGCACACACGACGAGGTGACATCATCTCGTCAGCAAGGTAGAAAAAAAAACGTAAACAAACGAAGCGTCCTGGCAGGTTGACGCCCTGAGTTTTGACTCGCAGGCGGCGTTTTCAGGTTTTACGGCGTTTGACATCAGAAGAGGAAATAAAACCAGGAGAAGCTGTTTGACATCACAACATTATGTTCTGTTTAACTTTTATAAAACTCTGAATGATTTGAAACTTTTCATCTTCTTCTTCTTTTTTTTTCTTTGTGTCTCCGTGCGTGACTTTCATCCTCGCCAACAAACGAGCTGCTGTCTGTCCTTCAGCGGGGAACGAGTTCGATTATAAGAGACAGAAAGAGGAACAAAGAAACAGAGTTCGTCACTCCAGTGGAGCAGCGAGAGAGCGAGCGAGCGAGCGGGCGGGCGAGCGGGCGAGCGAGGCAGCAAGATAGTGGGGGAGGGGAGAGAGAGAGAGAAAAGAGAGTTTTCTGTTTTCCATTGCAGACGCCTGCAGGAAACACACACACACACACACACACACACACACACACACACACGAAACCAGAGAAATGTGTAAACGCACACACACACACACACACACACACACACACACACACACTCACACACACACACACACACACGAAACCAGAGAAATGTGTAAACGCACACACACACACACACACACACACACACACACACACACACACACACACACACACACACACACACACACACACACACACAGCCAGAGGTTGTTTCTGAGAGCCGGCGGGGAGTCACGCCGCTTCCATCTGCTGAATTATTTATTAGCACACACACACACACACACACACACACACACACACACACACACACACACACACGCTGGTCATGTGAGGTGTGTGTGTGTGTGTGTGTGTGTGTGTGTGTGTGTGTGTGTGTGTGTGTGTTCTCTGGTTGTGTCTTCTCGTTTCACCTCTAATCACCGAACTGCAGCATTTACTGTTTGTTTGTTTGTTTGTTTGTTTGGAGCGTGACATCACCCCCCCCCCCCCCCCGCCCCTCCCCCGCAGGTCTAATGATACGTTTCATTTTAACGCCGTTAATCGTGATCATACGGAGGCTCCGCAGTGCCAAACACATAAACTGACGTGTTTTAAATTCATTTGCATGTTTTAGTTGTTTTTTTAAAATCCGTTGTCAGATAACAGAATCTGAAATTGCAGCTGGAATTCCTTATTAAAACATTATTATTATTATTTTATAATCATAAAAGGCGTTTAATTCTTATAAAGCCGTTTGGTCCATAAAACATCAGAAAACGTCATCAAACGTCCACAACTCAAAAATTTTCAGTTTATTGTCATAAAAGACAAAAGAAAACAGAAAATCTTCACATTTAAGAAGCTGAATCAGAGAACTGGAGTCAAACAGCTGATCGATTAACAGACATTGATCGGTTTCCTGCTCCTGAACCCGTCGTCTGGCTGCGTTCGGTTTTCCGGAGCAGAAGTAAAACCTGAGAACAGTTTGGAAGTCTCCAGTGAAACTTAAAGCTTCGCAGCTGCCGGCGTGACGTCACGTTTCGACTTAATTGGATTTATTTAGTTTGAGCCGAAGTGAGTTTGACTGAAGAGACGTCCTGACGGGAACATGTGGAGCCGCCGCGCAGAAGAAACAGAAGAAGAAGAAGAAGAAGAACCGCTAACACGTTCCCTATGCATTACTGTGTGTGTGTGTGTGTGTGTGTGTGTGTGTGTGTGTGTGTGTGTGTGACAGCTTCATCTGGGAGATGTTAGCCGGCTATTAGCACGCCACGGGGCCGCAACGGGTTCATACACACACACACACACACACACAGCGTCTGTGTTATTCCACTCGTGTGCTCCGACATTCACAGAGAGAAGACAGATGAGAGGAGGAGGAGGAGGAGGAGGAGGGGGAGGAGGAGGAGGAGGAGATGATGACAGCAGAGACATTTCAGCAGCTTTTCTGCTTCTCCGCAGCGCTGCCTTCAAAATGAAAGCTTTCCTGCGGCCCGTTTCTCTGAAGCGACGTGTCTGAGCGCCGTAATGAAACATCTGGACCGCCGCGGCTCCGCCAACTCTCTCCAGTCATCGTTTCCTGTCGTTATTAACAGTTTGATTTTAATAAACCACAAGAAAAAATGGATTTTAACCCCTTAAACTCATCCAGGACTCCAAACATTATTAACATTAAAGCATTTTTTTTACATAAACCTTCATGTGAGTCGACATTAGTGTTTTGGTTCCTTTAGATTGGCTGTTGCGACCTTTTCAAAATAAAAGCTCACAGTAAACAGTGACGTCTGTTTAGTAACCTGCCAGCTGGAGTTTTTATTTCCAGGCAGCGATTCGGATCTTAAAGTTTAAATCGTGTCGTAGTTTCAGAGTCGGAGCAGGAAGTCACACTGACCTCTGCTAACGTCTCCTTCTTATCCGACTTATAAAAACACCAACACACTTATCCAACACACATCCAAGCGGAAAGATGAAGCCATAAACTGCAGCTCCTCTGACGGCCACTAGAGGCTCCAAAAGCGAATCGTTCCCCACAGACCTTCAAAATAAAACGCTGAACTCTACAGCAGAAACAAACATGTTTACGGATGGTGAATGTTTTTAAAGCTCACCCGTTTAAAACGTCATCGTGCTTTGATTGACAGGTCCGCCAGCCGCTAGGTGACTAGTTTCAGACATTTGGCCCCGCCTCTTTGCCCATTTCTGATTGGCTGGGACGTCACGCTTTGAGCTTCAAAACCAAACTGGTGACGTCACGGTAACGGCGACCATACGCCAGCAGCTCCATCTAGTGGCCGCAGTAATTATGACGTCTATATAAGGACTTCCACATCAGGAGACCCGCGTTCACTTCCTGCTTCCAACCACGAGGGGCACGCTTTGTTTTGTGATCATTTCAACCCAACCAGACCTGAACCACGGCGATGATGTCAACTCAAGATTTACTTTTGTTTTTTAAGACCTCAACAGTAAAATCAGCCTGAGAGAAGAAGCAGAAGAAGAGTCTGCTTCCTCCTGATGGCAGCGTTTAAACCAGCAGCAGCCAGTATCAGCATCTCTTTCTGTCCCGTCACGTCTGAATGAAGCTTTCAGGAACATTAATGCGTCTGAAAACAACATTTATAAATAAAGTTTGAATCTTTTGTTGGTTTTACCTCTCGGGACGTCTCTCCTCACAAACGTGGGGTCACACCAGCTCCCGTTAACCTCCGACCTCCCTCTGACGGGCGAGACGTCCTGCTGGCTCATCCTGAACTTCCTGTCGACCTCCGCCGACCTCTGGCCGCCGGGCAGCCATTGGCTGAGCTCCCCGGGGAGGCGGGGCTTGTTGAGGCGGAGGCCGTTCAGCTCGATGCAAACCTTCAGCTTCTTCACGTCGTCCAGCGTCGAGTCCGTAACGTTTACTAACCGACGAACAGTCAGGAGAGGAACGAGCAGATTTCAGAAAAACGAACCAATCAGAGGAGAAACATCATCCAATAACTGATTAGGACGAATAAAATGCTCATTGATGATCAGAAATACGATATAAAAGGTCATCAGGCACTAAAGATTCTGGATAAACAGTCACGTGTCGTCTTCAAAGTAATAAAATCTCTGTATGATGAGAATATAAGAGGACCCAATATGGAGCCCTGAGGTACACCAGATAAAATAAATACTGAGAAGCGAAACACTGATGAGGAAGAAAGGTCAGAAAAACCATCAATTCTAAGAAAATAAAGCTAAAATCAAAGACTAAACAGGAAATGAAGGTTAAAGATGGAAAAACACATAAATTCATGTTGGAAATACGAAAAACTAACAGCTAGAATCAACTTTGTTTGTCTCGTTTTCTGATGTTTTACAGACTAAATGATTGATCAGCAGATTAACTGATAATGAAAATAATCACTGCAGCTCTGGTAATCAATAAATAACTGGAAAAAGGAATAATGAAAAATATAAATAAAATAAAAAACAGACAAAAGAGCAGAAATCCTGGAAAAACATCTAAACTTGACGTTTATTTCGTCCGACAGTCTGAAGTTCATCTAAAGTCAGAACCTGGAACGACTAATTAAATTAATTGCTAATTAATTGATTGTTGCAGCTCTTCTTGTTAATTTCCAACATTTAATCAAACCAGTATTTTATGTTTGTCTCCATGGCGACGAAGATATTAGAAAGTTACCAATAAATTAAAACCAACCAGCAAAACAAACTCGACTTCCTGAACTCTCACCGTTGGTCAGTTTGGTTTTCTTGTTGGAGTTTCCCGCCTGCTCGTCGTCCTCCCTGCTTCTCTTCAGCCGGCTGCTGATGATGCTGCTCTGGTGGAACGGCTCCAGGCTGAAGATCCGCCGCCGGTTTATCGCCGCGCCGGGAGCCGAACCCCCGAGTCCCGGCGCGGAGGTGGCGGCGTTTCCCTGAAACAGACTTCTGGCCGCCGGCAGGAACCTTCGCTGCTGTTCCTGCTGAGAGACGAAACTCCTCTCCTCGCTCTTCCTCTTCTCTTCATGCTGCTCCTCGTCTTTCTTCTTCTCCTCCTCCGTGGAGGCGTCGTCCTTCTCTCGGAGGACGGGGAGGTGGTCGGACTGGCGGCACAGCGGCAGGACGGCGAAGCGACTGTGAGGACAGGACGGATGCAAACCTGCAAGAAGAAGACACAAAGAATGAAGGATTCGTTTCACTGAAGGTGAAGACATGAATGAAGACATCCTTCGCCATCCTAAAGTTACCCGTCAGCAGTCCAACTGCATTGTGGGTAATCTGGGCGCCAGGTTTTGACAAAGAAGAAGAAGAATGTGTGGAATAAAAACCTCTCTGGTGAAGTTCTGCTGCATCGATTTTCATCCAGAAACGTTACAGAAGCACGAAATCCACTGATGAAACTGAACATCAGACGTTATTGATTATTTTATGTAAACATTTATGATAAAAACTGAATTAAGATGCAGCCATCAGAGTGAAGTGTTAAGTCTGCAGGGGATTTATATTCAGATAAAAAAAAGTTTATTATGTTTATACACAAAGTCTCTTCTTGAAATAATCAGATCATTATTATGACATCATAATTTTTGCAATACGACAAAATAACTCGTTTAATAAAAAGCAGAACTTTTAATCCAAACGTCGTGTTTTAGACACAAACCTGCTTCCTGTCTGGTTTGTGTTTGTTTGACCTTTGACCTCCAGCACTCACAGGTGAGGTGAAGTCATCTCATTACAGGAAATCAATTCTTAAACACGGACTCAGATTTCACTGCGAGCGTGTGTGTGTGTGAGTGTGTGTGTGAGTGTGTGTGTGAGTGTGTGAGTGTGAGTGTGTGTGTGTGTGTGTGTGTGTGTGTGTGTGTGTGAGCTTCACACAGTTTTCAGCTCTCTCTCTAGATGCTTAAAAGCAGCCGAGCAGATCAAAGACAGTCGCCTCTCTCTCATCTCTCTTTTCTTTTATGTCTCTCGCTCACTTTTCCGTCTTTTCTGTGTTTTTTTTTTTATCCGTTCTCTCGTCTGTCGTCCCTTCTTCTTCCTTATCGTCCCCATCTCTCTCTCTCTCTCTTTCTCTCTCTCTCCTGATCATCCGACTCACCATGCGTCCCGTGGCTCCCGGCCACATTATGCGCCATGGCAACGGGCCACGAGAGCCGATCGTCATGGCAACGTTGTTGTCTGGGCGCGTGCACTGAACGCTGCTGCTACAGGAAACAAAAACAACCCTGAGAGCCGCGGCCGGCCAGACAGACGCCGCGCCGCTCCCGGCCGGCTTACCGCCGCCGTGAACCTTTTATTCCTGCTTCCTGTCTCTCTGCAGCTCCGACTGTCACGCAGAGGCGAAGCAGATCTGGAGAAACGCAACCAGAAAACGCACCAAATCCACCTCCCATGCCGGACTGGACTCAGGTGACACGTTTTTTCTGAACTTCCAAACTTTTGCGGTTGACGCTAATATTGGTGGAAACCAACTGAAAACAATGAATTAAAGGGATTTTGTGCTTTTATTGTGACGTCCAGGTGGTGAACTTCCTGCTCGGTGGACTTTCGGAGCTTCTTCAGTTTGAAGAAGAAAGAGACCAAAAGAGAAGTTTGCTGAGAAACTCTGGAGACTTGACTGGAGAGACACTTCCTGTTTGTCTGGACGGTCCGACAGTCCGAACAGCCTTTAAGCAAATCAGAGAAACTAGTTCATCAGTTCCAAACCACAAATCCATGACCTCAGTTTGTTTCTTTGGGTTTTGTCTTGTTTTATCTTCTGTTTGAGAGAACAGGAGAGTTTGTTGTCCTGGTCAGTTATGGATGATGGATGGATTGGTGGCGCCAGTTGGGGACGTCTCCCACCGTCTCCTGCAGTCTGACTGTCCCCAACAGTTCTTTGATGGTCCTCTCCTTCTTGGCCGCTGTGGAAGACGTCATCCGTGGGAAACACACGGTTCCCGTTCATCTCCAGGAGAACATGTTGTGTTTCCTGCTGCTGGTTCCTGTCAGTTCTCTCCGGACTTTACAAAGGGAATGAATGTTTGATGGCGACCTGAGGTGTTGTTGTGTTTGCTTTCCTGACCAGGCACGTTGTCCTCGCTCCCAAACCACTGGGAGACGTTTCAGGGACAGGGAAGGGTGTCATCTATCGCCCTCAAGAAGCTCGATGAGGTAGCGCTCCTCCTCCATGACCACGGTCTTCACAGGTGCTGTAACTTGGTTCCACCTCCACTTGCGGCCTCAGTGAACATCCGCCTTTGTGCTCCTTATCAGTCCACAGCACAGCAAGAGTACGAGACGGGTTTTCTCCTGCTTGAATCCAAGGTTGATGGATTTCAGAGGAAGTCCAGCCGCTTCCTGATGTAAGCGCTGGAGATGCCTCCATCCTGCTGGCGGCTGCTGATGAAGGTCACTTCCAGAGGCCTCGTTACGAGCCGTCTGCCAGCTGCTTCTGTGTTCGTTGCTCCTCCAGCTGTGGTATCTCCTCCTCTCCTCCTTCGACAAACGCTACGCCGTCGTCTCTCAGCTCCGTTCCTAATCGAAAAGGCTCCGTGACCTCGAGGGGCTTCATCTTCACCCCTGCTCATGTCAGCAGCTCATCGCGGCGCTGGAGGAGCGAGTCTGTCTCCGGATACTTGTCTGGCTCCGAAGAGGATTATCTCGAAGAACGGGAACCGAACCCCAGCTGTTGCCACGCCGTCGCAAAGCCTTCGAGGGCGAAGCGCTATGATTCCAAAAACAGATCCCAATCGATCCGCTTCTGTGGCGCTGAGCCGAGTCGAGACATGTAGATCATCCGTTTCACGCTCCCAGATATACGGAGGAGCGTTCAGAGCGTCCATGAAACCGAACCAGAACCAGAACCGAACAACAAGGCGCTACTCCCAAACCGGCTTTGGGAATGAAGCCTCTGATCGCTATCCTGTTCCCATTAATAAGAATCAGAATCATCTTTAATGTGACTCCAGTTTAAAGGTTCCTACAGAGGATAGCAACTCAACAACCTTCAGGAATGATTATCTACAGGTGAAACTGCTTCTGCTGACTGTAAACAGGATGTAAATAGTCCAAAGAGAGATAAATATTAGATGGTAAAAGAGGACGTTACTTTATAAACATATAGCTGATGGTTATATACAGTATAGCAGCAGTGAGTGGAATGTGTTGCAATATAAACTTAATTTAAAGCTGAATGAAAATCAGGATTTTGCATTTTTAATTTCTAAAACGTCCACTGAGATTAATCCCTAAAAGGTTTAATTATTAACTCACAGTTTTTTAAAGTCATCAATAAACCTCCGTACGTTCGAGCCGCTTTTAATCTAAAACAGAGAAACGAAAGGATTCCTGCGTTTACAACTTTCTCTGTAGGTGTGACGGCGAAATCTAGTTTGTCTCCTCGCGTGGAAGAGAAAGTGTGAAACAACCGCTGTCAGCGTGCGAACGTGAACACGCTCGGCTTCCTGGAGAAAATGAGGGCAGCGGTGTGCTCGGCTTAAAGCGAGCGAGGTGCACCGAGAGTTCAAATCTGTGTGTGTGTGAGTGTGTGTGTGTGTGTGTGTGTGTGTGTGTGTGTGTGTGTGTGTGTGTGTGTGTGACGTGCACGCTCACACACACACACTCACATAAAAAAGGAAAAAAAGAGACAAAGACAGAGAGCGACTTCAAGCGAGTTAGATCAACCGAAAAAAAAATGTGTGTGTGTGTTTTTATGTCTTTTGTGGGGCTGACTGTGTGTGTGTGTGTGTGTGCGTGTGCGTGTGTGTGTGTGTGTGTGTGTGTGTGTGTGTGTGTGTGTGTGTGTGCGTGTGCGTGTGTGTGTGCACGTCATCCTGCAGAACTCTCCGGAAATCCTCTTACCTCTCGGTGCCTCGGCGGCGGCTGCAGAGGGAGTTCTTCCTCCTCCTCCTCCTCGCCTCCCCTCGCTCTGCTGGCAGCGCTCCCACCCTCCTCCTCCTCCTCCTCCTCCCTCTTTCTTCCTCCCCTCCTCCTCCTCCTCCCCCTCCTCCTCCTCCTCGTCTTCTTCCCTCCCTCCGTCTCCCTGCTGGCCGTCTGCCAGCTCCTTCTCCCCTGCTGCTGCCATCGCCGCTGCTGTCATCCCTTCTTCTCCTTCTTCTTCTCCTTCTTCTTCTTCTTCTTCCTCCTCTCCTCCTCCCTCTTTCTCCTTCAGCTCCAGCTCAGAGAAACGCAGCATTGCACGCTGGGAAAATGTGAAAAAGGATAAATAAAACAACATCAGAGAAAAACCTCTACTGGGCAAGTCATGTGCTGAAACAGCGGACTGAAAGTGTTTGTTTTTAAAACGGACGCTGATTCTGTTCCGCGTCTCCGTACGACTTGTACGATGTTTTATAAGCACATCGTTCAGTTGTGACCAGACGCGGTCCACCTCCTCTGAAGAGTCTGTGAGCTTGTTTTGTTCCGACTCAACGAATCGAACCAAACAAACAACTAAATAAATGAATTTAAAGTGAATGAAAATCATTTGAAACCAAAATAATGAGCTCAAAAACAACAAGAGAGAAACGTTTGATCACAACGTTCTTCACTTTTCTTTCAGGGTTTCTCATCTGCCGTCACTTTTATTCAGTTTGTTGCTGAATTAAGTTAAATTACGTCCTCTTTCTTTCTGTCTGTCTTAATTTTAAGATCAAACGGCACCAAATTAGGATTCAAATTTTGCACTTTTGTACATTCTTCACATTTCAGCCTCTATATTTATATTCTGGTTCTCTACTGGAATAAAAACTCCTTATTGATCTTCTACTGGTCCTTTATGCAGCCCCTCAGTTCAGCCTCTGTCTGAAACAGGAAGTTTTAGCTCCTGTCTCTTTAAGGCCCCGCCTCCTGATGAGCCCGCTCTGCTCTGATTGGTCAGCTTTCAGGAAGATTCCTCCGGCTCCGGAGGCTACGTAAACAAACTATAGTGGCAGGATTTCACTTCTTTTTCTCCTTCTTTACTCCAAATGTTCAACTTCTCAAATCCATCCGAACAACAACACATGGAAACACCTTAGCAACCGCCTTAGCAACCACAATCTGATGAAATAATGAGGAGGAAGTAGAAGAAACTTTACAAATGAAGTGTTCAGGGCAGGTTGAAGCCCTGAGTTTGGACTTGCAGGCAGCGTTTCTACCTCAAGTTTAACATCCGACATCAGAACAGGAAATAAATGATAAATAAAACACTAAAAGCTGAATATGTCCGCCTTTAATGCTCTTCAAGGCGTCCAGCCTTCATCAGAAAATGAGCACAAAACGCAACAAATGCATTTCTTTTCTTTTAGGAGCACCAGTCACAAGAGAAAGAAAGAGTCACTGGGGTTAAAATAAATGAAGCTGCATCACTTCTTGTACTTCCAAACCTTTAATTAACCCGTTCCTCCTAAAAAGTGAGCAGCCAATGGGGACGCAGCCCTGAAACATCTGTGAAACTCAGCAAAAAGTGACAAATCTGTGAAAGAAAAGTCACAATCTAGCTTCTTTTTATTGTATGTTTCATTTTCAGTTATTCAACTTTTTGAGGTTTTGTTCAGTTATTAAAGAACAAAAATAAAACATAACTGATGTAAACAAAACATTTTCCATCATCAGAAGTTGAGAGAGAGACGGCAGCTTGCTCTGGTTGATTTGTGTGATTGTCCCTTTAAAGAGAATCAGTGTTTGGTTTGGTTGCTATCCCGCTCTGACTCCAGACCTTCACTGATACTCAGATAATAAAAGCAGCTGTCAGCCAGAGGTGAGTTCTTGGCGATATTCTCTGGCAGCCGGAGCCTCGGGACACTTCAGGATTTCACTGCCTCGAACCACAAACACACCATAAAATATAAACTTTCAAAACTCACTCTGTGACCTCAGACTCTGCTGCTTTGAAGGAGGAGGAGGGAAAAAACAAACTCCCTGCTGGCGCTTCAACAGACAAACCGACAGAAAAAACAAAAAAAAGACGTTGAACAGGTGCTGCTGGGAAAACGTTTCCCTTTACATACTAAATCTAAAAGGGTTTATCCTCCTGGAGAGCAGCAACAGGATCAGAAAACTTCACGTAAACATGAAAATCTTTCTGTAAAAGTGAAAGTTTTGTCCTGAAGGAGGCGCCGTAAAAACATTTTATCCTTTTAAAGCTTTTTAACTTTTATTTCTGTCATTTTTTTTTCTATTTAAACTCCGTTTGCTGCTTAAACTTCCTTCATTTATATATTTTCAGAGCTAATCCCTCAACCGACACTTCCACTCCTTTCAGCGTTCTCACTTCAACTAGCTGGAGCTATGACCTGCTTTCACTTCAACTACTTTCAGTATCTTAACTTTGATTTAACTAAAACTTCAACTTCTCTCGTCTTTACATTTTCAGTGCAGACACTTCAACTTCTTTCAGTTTGTGCACTCTGAGTGCTTAAATTCCTTTCAGTGCTCGTCTCAACCGCCACTTCAACTACATTTACTGCTTATACTTTCAGCCCTTTCACTTCCAAGTCTCTCAGAACCTTCATCAGCATTTCTGCACTCGTTTGAACCGCCACTTCAACTTTCTTCAGTGTTTCGACTTCAGCTCAAATTTTAAGAGGTTGAAGCGGTGATAGATATTACCACTTCAGTTTTTCAGTGGAAGCAAACACACATTAAACATGATAACAATCTGCAACCAGCAAGTGTTGAAATGTCTCACTACAGTTTAAAAGCTTCGAGTAAATAAAGACAAATTTATGATTGACCTTCATCTGCTGGAAGATCATGTGATTTAATTAACAGAAAACAATAATCAATATAATTTAACAGCAAGTTTTTAGATTGAAAGCTGCTTTAAAAAGATGAATTTTGGAGGGAATTTGTCGTCGTATTTTGATGCTTTAACATAATTTTGTGAAGTTTACAGAGCAGCAGCACTCTGGAAGCACCACCGTCTCTCTGGTCTGCTCCAACAGGAAGACGTTTCTGAGACGCTCCGACCACGAGCGCCACGCTCAGACGTGTATCTCGTAACCCTCTGGTATCCACGGGTAACCATTGGTAACCGCTTCCCGTTAGCTCCCTGACAGGCCTGTATTTCTCGCTCACGTCATTCTGCCCTGACCACAAACCCATTTTAAAAATTAATGGCCCGTGAAACGATCTACAAATCCATCCGACGCTGCCGCCCGGAGAACAGCAGCACCCGAGGGCGTAGGAGCGAAATGTGAGTTAATTTGAGCGGTAACCTCGTCCTCCTCCTCCTCCTCCTCCTTCTGCAGCCACGACTGACCGAGCAAACAGCCTTCCAGAGGGAATAAACAGCCTGACAGCTCAACTTCCTGCCCAGAGAAAGACCACTGAGGCAATTTAATATTGTTTTAATTTAGATTGAGATAAAGGAATTTAATATCTGGAGCAAAAGTTAGAAAGCGTGGTGTGAAACGTCGTCGTTTTGGTTCCATTAAAAGACATTAAAGGGACTAAAGACTAAAGATTTTTGTGTGTTTTCTTAGTAAAAGTTCTGGTGGATGACTCAGAAGCAGTTTGATTATTTATTTATTCTTACTTCAACACGAACCAGTTTCCATCAGGAAAACAAAACAAGGCTAATCTTGACTCCAAGGACAAGGAGGAAGAGGAGGATTTCATTAAAAGTACCACGTTCCTTCAGTCCTCCATCTGGCAAAGGATGAAAAAGGAGGAGGAGATTTAATTTGAGAGGAAAGGAGGATCTCAAGGGGAAAAGGAAAGAAAAAGAGGAATAATAACAAGAATAGGCGGAGAAAGAGGAAAAGGAGTTGAGAGATAGTTGAAAGGAAAAAAGACGGAGATAAATATGTATGCAGAGAGAGAGAGAGAGAGAGAGAGAGAGAGAGAGACGCTCTTCTTTCTGCCACCATTTTCTTCATTTTTCGGGGGGAAAACCAGCAGGTTAACAGTCGCCTGGAGCCAAACACACACAGCCGGTGTGTTGTCCTAACTCGACCTCAGCACGACCCAAAACATTTGCAGACGGAAAAGGAAGATGAGGAAGAAAAACAAAAAGAAAAAAAAAAAAGAAAGAAAGGAAAAGAAAAGACACCTCCTTAAACCGCCCGACTGCACTCATGCTACAAAATCCTCACGCTTCTCACCACCTCCGTAAAGCTTTCACAACCTTCTGCAGAGTTAATATTTTGACGACACCCTACACTATCCCTTCCAAACACCTTTTAACAGCTGCTGGGATCTTTCACAACACATAAAGTCGCCACCAACAACCGTCAATCGATGAATAAAAGTCAATAAAAACAAAACAAGGACCCACTCTTAACAATAGTCCTCTGTCTGTAGTGCTACTGGCGGTTAGGGTTAGGGTTAGGGTTCGGCTTTGTTGGACAAATGCTTCTTCCACCACTGCATAAACTAAGACAAACCAGTGGGTCAAACTCCAGCCCAAAGTTCTTTTCCAACATGCTTTCGCTGTGGGATTAGATCCACGTTACTGAGAAAAAGGAAGGAACCAAAAATAACCATCAGCTGTTTGCTAACCGATGAAAATGTTTTGCAAGGTCATAACATGAAAAGATAAGAACTTCTCTGGAAAACGTGCCAACAAAACAAACCAAAAGTATGTTTTTCATGAAAAGAAACTAAATTTTTTTGTTCATTTAGAGCTATTCTGTTGCCTCAGACTTTTATAGATCAACTGTGTAATTTGTTATATAAACCTTTTGGGAGTGAAGATAAAAACCTTCCAGCAGTTATATGGTAACTTCTCCAGTGGTGACATGCTGCTAAAACACAGATCTGTACAGTAGACCTCTATGAAAGCCTGTTTCCTGTCAGTGAGTGCTTTAATGAACACGCAGCACAAAATCCAACAAATCCAAACAGCAACAGAGGAAAAAAATAAAAAGGAGAGTTTAAATGTAAACGGGGATCTTACCTGGAGCGCTCTCTGCTCTCTGCTGAGCTTGCTGGAGTCGGCGTAAAGCTCCGTGGTGACGCATTTAAACCGGTCCCCCACATAGCCGGATGAGTTGGCGATGCGTCTGGTGAGACCGGAGCGCCGGCACTTGCTGCCGCCGGGGCCGTCGTCCTCGTCGAGATTCATGAGGTCCTGGAAGTCCGTTTTTTCGTCTCCGCTGCTGCTGCTGCTGCTGGCGGCGGTGAGGACGGAGTTTGGAGCGTCTGTCCTGGGGCCTGTCTCACTGGAGGAAAGGCCTTCACATGTCAGGTCTTTGTCAGCCGGTGGTTCTGGAGTAAAGTCCGCTGGCATCCTGGTAAAGCCAGCGTTGGTCGGATTGCCAGGTGAAAGATGCCGACAGGTTGGGCCCCGAGGGAAATTGTTTCCATATGTTGGAGCTCTGCAGTTGTTAATGACACAGGTTTGGTTATTTCCAAACACCTGGCTCTTAGAGAAGCTATTTCCACAACTCGGACCAGTAAAGTTATTCTCTGCCCTAAGACTGATGTTTCCACACGCTGGGCGCACAACGTTGCGGTTTTCACAATTTGTAAATCCAGGATTGATGCTCCTGCAGCTCGGAGCCACGGGGTTGGCGTTCCCACGAGTTGGACTGCTGAAAATTCTGGGTTCACAAGTTGGAGCCCTCAGAGGCAAATTTCTGCAACACGGACCAACAAAACTTCTGTTGACGAAGTTTGGACTGTTGACATCTCCGCTGTTACACACCGGACCTCTTGGGTTAACATTCATGACCCCACCGGCTGGGACCCTGGGATTAAAACTCCTGCACGCTGGGACCTGGGGGCTGAAATCTCTATCACTGCTGCAAACTGGACCGTCTGGATGACAGGTGCCCTCATAACCTGGACTCTTGGGGCCGCTGACTGTACACGCTGCTCCCATGATGCTGCTAGAACTGGTACAGTCACTAGAAGAACTTTCTTTGCCAACAGAACCCAGTGAGCTGCTCTGTCTGGAAGGGCTTTGCTCAGGATTAACATTTTTATTAGTTGGGGTCGATGACTTAACTTCATTATTAGCACTATTCCCTTCAGCACCATCATCCCCACCACTAGTGCCACCTCTAGTCACGTCCACGGTGCCATCAGTGGCTCCAGTTTTACATTTTCTTGAGAACTGTTGTGGAGAAGTACGGGCACAGCGCATCGTCTGCTCCTCTGGGATGTCTGAGAATGGACTCAGTGGCTCTTCATCTTCTGGGATCTCCTCTGGGATCTCCTCACTAGTAGGAGGAGGTGAAGCGTTGTGATGAAGAGGTTGTGACTGGGAACTGTGGGGTAGTAATCCTTGTCTCGGCTCTGCAGCCTGGCTGACGGGGAGAGCTTTTGGAGGGCGTGGATCTCTCTCTTGGATCTGGTTACAGGCACCACCACCATGCTTTGAGGAATCTTCTCTTCTGGAAAACGTGGAGCTGTGTTTGTTGGTGGACAGATCTTCATCGGTCTCATCACGCACCAGGTCGATACAAACTATGTCGTCTCTGACAGCAGAAGCTTTTACAGTTTGTTTTGCGGACTTGTCTCTCTCATTGTCACACTTGTGGGAGCTGTCAGCTTCCGGTCTGTCCTGGTTCCTGTACGGTTCTGCATTCCAGGTTTTATCCTGGGGGTCAAGTCGGTCAAGACCTGGGTGGGCCATCCCCTTTGAACTCTTGTATGTCATGAAGTCAGCCTGGTTTGGATGCACTCCGTATGGAAGGCCATGCTTTGATGCAACGCGGGGGGGATAAAAGCTGCTGCTGCCAAGCAGGACTGGGTGGGGGTAGACAGGTCCTTTGCCTGGTATGGACATGCGTTGCAGGGACATATTCTCAGCAACTGAGTATGGGATGTAGCGGTTAGTGTAACCTAATCCAGGAGGAAGATATGAGTCACTGTAGATTTGGCTTGTAGTGTTTCCGTTTTCTATCCTAAGCTGCTGTTGCTGAGGGTGAGGTTGGCTCTCTTGAGTATCTGACTTAGCTGAAGATATGGTCTGTTTTCCAGAGCACGTACGAGTTTCTCCTTTACTGTTTGGAGGGATTTTATCAGTATCAGTAGGAACTCGTGACCATTCAGCTTTGGACTTTACAGATGGGGATGATGCAGAAGGTTTTCCCCCTGAGGCGGGGCTGGGCATACTGTTCACCTCAACTGTTTTTGAGGCAGGTGAGCTCTGGGGCTGTGACTGATGAGTAACACTGTCTACATTCTTGTGTTTCATAACTTGGGAGCCTTTACTGTGGTCAGAGGTGATTGTTGGAGGTGTGCCTGGGACAATCCAAGGGGAGGGTGCAGTGCTGATCATCTCAGGACGATCTGGAGTCTTTGCTGATGTACTAGCAGGAGGGGATAGACCCTCTTTTAAGTGCTGCTCCTGGCTGGCGAGCAGCCCGAAGCGGGATGATGGTAAATACCCCAATTTGGCCAAGGCCTCTAATTTGGATGGGAATCCATTTGAGAATCCTTCCAACTCTTTGGCTGACAGATCCAAAGGTTTCTCTCCAGGGTTTTTTGCAGGCATTTGAGGTACAGCTCTGTCCAGTGAAGTCTTTGCAGGTGATTTACACCTCTCTGCACTACCGCGGTCTGAGCTGGCATCTTTGGTTTTGTTGCTGCCTGAGCGCAAGGGGGAGCTGTGCTCAGAGCTCCGGCTGCTCATGTAGAAGGGATGTGACACTGGAAGTGAAGCGGAGGACGAGGACGTGCTCCTGTAAAGGGACTTCTGGAGGTCTGCAGTGGTGTTGCTGAGGGGTTGAGGTGGGGCAACTGGGCCTGGATGTTTCGATACTGGAGGTGACTCTAAGGCAGCTGTGCTTGCTGAACTGCTTACAGGAGCACTGCTGCTTCCACCACTGCTGCTGCTGCTGCTGCTGTTCTTGGTGGACGTGGGCTGACTGGACTTTGCACCACTGCTACTGCCGCCGTGTTGTCGCTCAGTGTGGCGAACAGCTTGAGGCTGTGGCTCCTGGTGGATCTGAGGACTGGTGCTGAAGGCAGAGGGTTCCTGATGCACCTGAGTACTAAGACCCTGCAAGGCCTTGTCCTGGCAATGGGCCAGGGGTGAAAGGACAGCAGGAGCTGGAGGGGCTGTAGGGATCCTGATCGGAGGGCCTAGCTGGGAGGAGATATGGACCGGGGCATAAGGAGGCAGGTAGAAAAGCCTGTCCTCCCCAGGTGTACTGCTTCCTGCCCCAGCAGCGCACAGAGACTGATATGCCAACTGCTGATGGATGAAGGGGGATGGCTGGGACAAGAAGGAGGCCTTGTAAGCCATGTCCAGGAAGGGGTACATTGTCGCATCAGCATAAGGGCTGATCCAAGGTAATCTCAGGAAGCTGCCGGCGCCATTCAGGCCAAGTTCTGATGACTTATCATTGGGTCCGACTCGCCGGTCTAGCCCCAGGCCATCACCTCCCGCAACAGGGACTACCAGGGGCTTCTGCAGCCCTGGCGGTGGGCTCTTATAAAGTCCAATATACCCATTTGCAGATTTCTGGCCGTTCAGCAGGGTTACATCTGGTTTGTACAGGAGATCATAGCCAAGTGGGAGGGAAGTGCCCGGCTCCTGGGGCTTCTCTGCAGAGAGAGGATGGATGCCAGGGTAGAAAATTCCTCCGTGGGGGCGGAGGTTTTCCCCCACCAGAGCGTTGCGGTCGATGCTGAGGGCAGCGAGCGGGTTCATCCTGAAAGCTGTGCTGGCATCCACCTGCAACACGGAGAGGAGAGTCAAAGTGAGTAATGAGGAGAAGAAGAAGGGGGGAGGGGGGGGGACTGCAGATACAGCGACTGTACAGCTGCACTCTGAAGAAGACAGTAAACATCCATCCAAACTGAAGCGAACCTGAACTTTTAATCATCATAATTAAACTGTGTCTCTTTGGTTTTTCAGTATTTATCCTTTTAAACACGTCACAAAACTGCTGCGACAGTCCTGAACCACTTCAGGCAAAGAAAAGAAAAAGAACACACAGTTAGTGCCCTTACATCTCTTCTTCTACTTATATAATTCAGTCATTATGTGCTAATTTCTGACTGTCAAGATGAACATCAATCAATCTACCAATAATTGGTCTGTAAAAAAAAATAAAGTTTAAAATGTCCGTCCAAAAAAAACCCCAAATATGTTCCACATATACGACCAGAACACGTTTATATTTGAACATCATGTGTCATAGAGAAATTTTTGGGGACTTTTAGCCAAAGAAGGAAAGATTTAAACAATTAACTGATGACTAAAACAGTTGGAAATTTATTTTCTGTCATTTCAGCTCTTAAGTATAAAAACATGTTGGAATTTTTTAAATTTTTAACACGTGTTCCCAACTTTAACAACAAATGTTGTGATAGCAAAGACACCACACACAAAATGTATTTTCAGAGAAAGTAATGAACCTCTGAGGTTTAACTAGTAAATATTCACCTAAAAAACAGCTGAAATTTTGAATCATACGCTGTAACTTCCTCTTTTAAAACTGCTAAATTCAGACTTTAACGCCGCCTCGTGAAGAGACATTACATTTAATCCCAAACAACAGAGTCAGCTGGATATTAAATGTCTGCAGTATCGATTCTGATCTGAGCGGTTCTTTCCTTCAGAACAGGAAATACTCTGAAATAAACCGTTAAGTGCCACACAGTTGAATTCAGCCTTCAAGGACAAACAGGAATGAAGGGAAGGGAAAAAGGATTTTGTCCATTTAGAGAATCTCCACTACAGGACATGAAGCCTGTGATTTCATTTTTCCTTTCATGGAGAAAAAAATAAGAGCAGCCTTTTTCTATTTTTTTTATTTTTTTTTTTATTTTTAGTATTCCTGGATGACATACGACGCCCGGAGCTACTCTTTCACTCTCCCTCGACAGATCCAGGAAATGGAGAGATGAAAAAAGAGTGAAGGCAAAGGTGAGAGAGAGAGAGAGAGAGAGAGAGAGAGAGAGAGAGAGAGAGAGAGAGAGAGAGAGAGAGAGAGAGAGGAAGCCTGGAATAAACAAAGAGAGAGCGAGAGACGAAGGGATAGCGTAGCAGGAGAGAGAGTCAGGCAGAGCGATATTGAAGGAGGGGGGAGAATAAAAAAAAAAAAAAAACAGCCTAATTGAATTTCCTGTCACACGGCGTGGTGAACCATCTCTGATTGGCTATCAGCCGCAGGGCCATTAGGAAATTATCCAGGCAGCTGGGTGGCCGCCTGAGATGAGGGAGGAAGCAGAGAGATCCTTCACTCGCTCTGTTTTTCAGGACACGAAGAGAAAAAATTAAAAAATGAAAAGAGATGGAAAAGTGTTGCTGCAGGAAAATGAAGCCAGATTATTTCCTGTACGAACACAAACCCAGAAATTATTGCTTTTTTCATCTCATTTTTTTTTTTTTTTAATTGGTTTTCCGACAGTAAGTTACGCTTTTAATTTATAAAAAAGGGAGACGTGATGAATACAGATGTTTCTGCTGCTGCGATCCGAACACGAGACGTCGAGGTGTGTTCGGATATCTGAAGACCGGAAAGATCATGGCGTGAAATTTGGTGGCGTGACGTCAGAGTTTCGGTGTGTTCTGACATCGTGTGTCGTTTCTGTGGAAAAATATTTAATGACCAGACGTTTTGTAACATTTCATTGATGTTTGTTTCTGAGTTATGTTTGTAGTGTTGGCGCGACGTATCTAGAGCTGCAGTCTGCTGGTCGATACGCTCTCGTCAGACTAAATCCTCATTGGTTGAATAATCTCTGTGTTACCTTCATAAAGGAGAAAGGTGCTTCATCAGCAGCTTTACAGGTTTAATCATGGTCGTATAAACAGAACTGGACGCGGCGTCGGAGGCGGGGCTTCGTTCATTCCTATAAAAGCTGCTCAGTGGCGCATGAAACCAAACAATTTCGACTTCCGTGCATAAAATGACCCGGATCCTCTGGGATCACTGGGTCCATAGAACATGTGCACTGGTGACTCTCACCAGCTGAGTCGGCTACTTCCTGTTTAGCGCTCCGGCTAACTTGAACGGGGATAAAACGATCCAATCGTGCGGCTCTTTTAGGACCGAACGGATCAAATTCTGACAGTCAGACGAGTCGTTTTGTGGGTTCCACTGATTCACAGACGTCTCTCTCATGATGTGAGTCTGTTGTCTATTGTTGTCGTTACATGGTTTGGCCGATGTGTCAAACCGGCTTCACAGCTCGGTGCTGTTCCTGCAGGTTTGGGATTAAACCAGAGGAACAGACTAACAAACTACCTGTGAAAACAACTTTGAACTCCTCCAGCCTGACGGAGGCTTCTGACTGTTCTCAACGGTTACTGAATCAGCGTTTCTACTAACGCTAAATATCTGCAGCGTAACTGCGTTTAGGAATAGAGCGGTGTTTAGTATGTTTGCGTAGCGAGCGGGAAAGTGGTGCTGGATGTGAGCGGAGGAAGAAAGGTTAGCGGTAAGTTACGACCGTGTGACAGTTAATAAATAGTTTAGCCTGACCTGAAGACGCTAAACGGACCCTCCAACGATTAGTCAAAGATTACGTAGGATGTCAGTTGATCGACTTTTTCAAGATTTTGTTTAATCTTCATATTTTCAGAGAGTTACGTCATTTTAAAAAGACTCAGTTT
Source organism: Euthynnus affinis (assembly GCA_029490765.1). Lineage (NCBI taxonomy): Eukaryota > Metazoa > Chordata > Actinopteri > Scombriformes > Scombridae > Euthynnus > Euthynnus affinis. The sequence continues at coordinate 18,157,496 of CM055861.1, forward strand.
ATGTTTTTAAGCTTTAAAACTTTGCCGTTGATTCGAAGGCAGCTGGACTCAGATTTGCCTCCTGAAGACGTTTCCCTTCTTATCTAAGCGGCTTCCTCCGTCTGTGACGCGTCAGTCTGAGTCCCGTCGTCTTTGAATCAACTGTTTGTCCTGAAATAACGATGAGCTGGACGAAGGAGAACGTTCACAGACTGAAGCTGAAGCTGTTTTTCATTTGGCTCAGCAGCTGCAGCGCTTCATCTGCCGACTGATTGGTCGGTTTGTGGCGTCGTCATCATCACCACACACAAAAAAAGAAGCTTGGATTTGACCTTTGGCCTTACCATGCTGTGAGCCTGCGGTCCTCTGGTCGACGCTTCAGACGGGGCCGTCTGCCTCGAGGACGCCGCTCAGCTCGACATCGCTGCAGACGGAGAGAAAAAACCCACATGAGACCACATGTTTGTTTCCAGAGCAGAGCGGCTGACCCCAGCGCCGGAGGTTTCCATCCAAGACGTTTTCTTTTAGCACTTCCTGTCTGCGTCTTTAAATAATAAACGGAGACGTTTTGATTGAATCTTTTAAAGCTTCAACGCGACAAAAAGAAAAAAAAAAAAGGTTTAAAATGTGAGTAAAAGTCAGTGAAGTCTAATGTTTCAGCCACAAGAAAACACACGGAGAGAGAAAACACACACACGGCTTCTCGTCTGCTGCGATGTTACGAGGCTCGACATCTGTGTGTGTGTGTGTGTGTGTGTGTGTGTGTGAGTGTGTGTGTGTGTGTGTGTGTGTGTGTGTTTTATCGCTGAGCCGGAGGACAGATAAGGCACGTCGCCTCGTTTCCAGAGGAACTCATAATCCAGCAGAGAGAGCGAGAACGTATCAGCGCTGCTCGACGAACACACACACACACACACACACACACACAGCCGGCCGTCTGACAGGCTGACACACACACACACACACACACACACACACACACACACACACACACACACACACACACACACAGAGTAATTGATGGCTGTTAGGGAGCTGGGATTTCAATAATGGCTCTTATCTCCAGACTATTGAAGGACAGCTGTGTGTGTGTGTGTGTGTGTGTGTGTGTGTGTGTGTGTGTGTGTGTGTGTGTGTGTGTGTGTGGCGCCCGTACCCATCCATCAAACCCCCCCAACCCAAACACACACACACACACACACACAGATGTCGAGCCTCGTAACATCGCAGCAGACGAGAAGCCGTGTTTTTTCTCTCCGTGTGTTTTTTGTGTCTGAAATATTACAAACATCTGACTTTTACTTTTATTTTTTTTTAGTTACGACCACATTTTCTTCTTCTCTGTTTCTTTTATCTGCATTTTGAAACTGTGCATTTAAATCTAAAAAAAAAAAAATGAACATAAGTCGACTGAAAACAAACAAACTAAAGTGTGACGGAGAGACAAAAACACGACAGACTGACAGTTTCCGTCGCGGTGACGCCGCCCTCTGGAGGCCGTAACCATGGCGACGGGAGCCAAAAGGAGGAAGTCAGGTGACCGGATCACAGCGGGACAAAAAGCCGACGTAAAACGAGACGTCATCAGCGAAACACGAGACTTTAAACACGACGAAACCAGCACTCGTTTTCTATAAATGACGATGTTGAAGAAACGATTTGTTGATTTAATGTTACTTTAATATAAATGTTTAATTTGTAAGTTTAATATAATAACAGATAAAATGTGAATTATTCTTAACGAGCTGAGATAATCTGAACTTTTTATGTAAACAAACGTGTTTATAATAAAGTTTTAATTTAAACAACATCAGTCTTAAACTGAGACGATGAGAAACGTCTTCAGCTGTTTTAAACATGTGTGAGTTACGTTTTATTATTTTAATCCTTTCAGCAGTTTTCTCTCCATGTTTTTTTATTGTTCTGCTGTTTCATGCTCAGTTAAAACCGTGCGTTTTTATTGGCCGAGGCTAATAAACGTTCGGTGTCCATGGCGACGGTCATCATTTAAAGAAGAGTCAAGCTTTCAGCTCTCTAACAGTCTCAGTTTGAGGTTGTTTCAGGTGGTTTTTCAGGGTTTTTTTTGTGCGTTTCCTGTCGTGGTCGGCGTTTCCCCGCTCGGCCTCATTACAGGCAGATTTCCCAGAGATCACTGGGGCGGTCCCCGGGTAAATCCGGCTTTAAATAAACGGCGTTTTTCGAGCCGTTTCCCTGCAGGGATCATTAAAGTTTCATCTCCATCTCTCATCTTGTGAAATTAAAACAAAACAGAGCGGAGCGGGAAGGTAATGAACACGTCCAGAAATTTACAGCCCGGATTAGTCTCGGCGGCCGGCAGCTGACGAGCGGCGAGGAGACGCTCCACCTGCAAACAGCCGCAGCTGCACAGAAGCTCCACATCAGGCGGAGATATAACTGGAAACACATTTATGAGTGTGAGAGAAATCACACGAGTCACAGCTGGACGTCTGCAGAAACAAAACGACGGGCTGGAAACGCCACGGCAGCTAACGGCTAACGCTAACACAACGCTAACACAATGCCGTTAAAATAAATAAATAAATAAAGAGTAACTTTAGTATAAAAATGTAAAAGTGACGTTCAGGTTCTTGTGTTCGTAACGTCAGCCTGTGTGAAGATCTGGATGTAAACAGGCTTCACTCATAAGTGTGTCGACACAGAGATTAATCAATAATATTGATCAGTCACGCTGATCAGCTGCTGCGTTTTTATCAGTGACTTTATGAAACCTCTTGTTCTTTAAGGTGAACAGAAATGGAAAGAAAATGTTTAGAATTTGTCGTTTTAATGATCAGAGAAGAAGAAGTGAAAGATCTAAATGTTTAGATAATTAATCAATAAATTAATTGATTGTTTTCCTCTCTGGTTCTTCTTCTTCTTCTGCTGCTGCTGCTGATGATGACGATGATGATGATCAGATCTCCAGAACGTGACGAGCAGCAGCAACACAGCAGCAGCAGCCGCCTGACTTCCTGCCTCCGTTAATTAGACTTAATTGGCTGGCTGAGGCTCGTTAAGCGGCCCGGAGGACTGAGGGTTAATTAGACGATCGGCTCCACCGCCGAGGCGTCAGAGAGCAAAAAAAAAAACACAACAACAACAACAACGAGGTTCAACGGCAGAGAACAAAGAACCTGCAGATCTATAGAAGAGTCCTGCGGAGAGGAACAGAACCAGAACCTGGACCAGGACCAGAACCAGGACCAGAACCAGGACCAGGACCAGAACCAGGACCAGGACCAGGACCAGGACCAGAACCAGGACCAGGACCAGCTGATTCAGTTGCTGCTTGTAAATGATTTTTTTTTAATCAATAAAGTTGTTTATAAGAAATCATCAGTACTCTCCGTTATAATCTTCTTTTTTTAATCCACACGTTCTTCTTCCTCGCCTACATTACCCACGATGCATCTGTACACATCGTGGCGTGCTAGCCTCTTCGAACCCGTCGCCTTCGGCCTCGACCCGCGCTGTGACGTCAGCGATGACATCACCGCGGTTTCACCTTTAAACGCCACAGAACGTCGTCCGGACGCGATTAAACCACGAACTCAAACGTTAAAACATCGTCACAGAAAATGATGTGAATGTTTAATACGAATAAAAAGAGTCGATTTAGAAATGTGGCAGTAAAATAAACCAACGGTAAGAATTTCCATGTTTTATATTAAAAACAGTGATTATAAATACAGCATGAATATTATAAATCATCTTTAAAAGGAATATTTTTATGACATTAGATTAAAAACTGATTAAATATTTTATGTTTTATGATATTTTATGACTTTCACAGTTAATTTAAACTCATTAACATTAAAATTAACTCATATAAATCTGTTATATTTTAGGATTATAATAAAAGATAAAATTAGTGTCGTGAAGCCAATAAAATAAAATAATAAAACTCACCTTTTGCTCTTCTTCTGTGGTGTCAAATCCAGTTGTTTCTGTTTAATGTATCAACTTTATTTCAGTTGTTTGTTTTTTATTTAACATCCATCCGGTAAAACAAACAAGTAGAAACCAAAAAATCACTTCCTGTCCTCGCGTGTCAAAGTAAATAAATCCATCCTCATTGATCTGCCGCGTGCTGGATGCGAGACGCGCACGTGCACACTCTCAACACACACACACACAAATAAACACACACACTGTTGTTCCGATTTCTCTCCCCCCTAAAAAAAAACAACAACCCTAAAAAATAAATAAAAACAAATGTGTTTATGAATTGTTGTTTGCGTGAGAGCCACGCAGAGCACACGCACACGTTCACGCGCACTCACGCACACAAACACAGGTCAAAAACAAGGTGAGCTGAACTCCGCTGAGAAAAACATCACGTTTAACAACAGCGGCGATAAATGAAAGCTGCGCGCGGACACACGCACACGCACGCACATTCACGCGCACTCACGCACGCGCGGTCCGGTACCGGGCTGAACTCTCAGTGCGTGCGTGTGTGTGTGTGTGTGTGTGTGTGTGTGTGTGTGTGTGTGTGTGTGTGTGTGTGTCCCGGCAGGAAACAGCAACATCCAAAATATTTCAGCCCGAAAATGAAAAACAAAAAAAGAGAAAATGTGATTTTAAATATTCCTCCGGAGCGGAAATGGTCCTCCGGGTGTCGTGCGCGCAGCTCGCGGGATATTCCACATTTCTTTTCTTTCTTTGCGGTCCCGCAGTCCGTCTGTGTGTGCGGGTCTGATCCCGCTCTTCCTCCTCGCGGACAGCCTCCCTCTCTTCTTCTTCTTCTTCTTCTTCTCCTTCACAGCGCCAACAAACGCGTTTCCGCTTTCAGAATAAAACCAGATCAAAGAAAGATGCTGCAGCGCAACGTAACTGAGTACTTTTACTGAGGTGTTTATACTTTACTTTTTTATCTCCATGTGATGCTACTTTCTACATTTCAGAGGGAAATATCGTACTTTCTACTCCACTACATTTATTTGACAGCTTTAGTTACTTTTCAGATGCAGATTTGACACAATGGATAATATAACAAGCTTTTAAAATACAACACATTGTTAAAGATGAAACCAGTGGTTTCCAACCTTTTTGTCTTTTGACGTCTTACAAAAAGCAGTGTGTAGTCGGGGTCACATTTCACATGTCTATGAGTTGTTAACAGCTCCACCAAATAGTGATTTTTCCCTCTAAACTTCTCACATGCTTTCATTTCAATAAATGTTCAAATGATCCAATATTTCAGCAAAAATCAAAGATATCAGAACGTTGTTTCTTCTTCTTTCCTCTTTAAACAGTAACAGTGAGTAGAAGGTAGATCTCAGCAGCTGAATAACAACAACCTGCAGGATTCAGAGGAGCAGCTGCTGCAGACTGATAAGACCTTCAGAAACGTCACATTTCAGCAAAAAGTCCAGAAACTGAAAACAGATTTGTGTATCAGAACTTTGTTTTTTCTTCTTTCCTCTCCCATTAATCATCTCACGACCCCTCAGATTTATCTGCTGACCCTTTGGAGGGCCCCGACCCCTAGGTTGGGAACCAGTGGACTAAACTAGCAAACTGTATATAAAGTAGTGTAAACTAGCTCCACCTCCAGCAGCTACAACAGTAACATGCTGCTCTAACACTGATGCTTCAGTATTAATAATCTAATGATGTCATATATAATAATATATCAGTCAGAGGGACCAAACCACTACTTTTACTGCAATACTTTAACTACATCAAGCTCTGAATACTGATGGACTTTTACTGCAGGATGATTTTTCATGCAGGATTTTACTTGTACTGGAGTATTTTTACATTGTTGTATTGGTACTTTTACTGCATTAAAGGATCTGAGTAGTTCTTCCTCTGCTGGGAACTAATGATTGTTTTTTAAAGTCTACAATTAAAGATTTTTTTCTGGCTAGACCCAACGGACGTTTACTCAAGCGACATTTCTAAGTAATTTATCAGATTTTGACAAAATTTATGTCACATGGATCTTTGCTGTCGTCTAGATGTGGAAAGTTTTAACCGGACTTTTATTTTCCAGGTTTGAAAATAAGGAGTTTGGGACTTAAAATGCTTCCCATGACGTTGACGTCAGCTGTGGTTACAGTTCTGTAGGAAATAAAACATCACGTTCAAATTTAACTTTATTGTGTCTGAAGAAAAAAAGTTGTTTATCAATCGGACAAAACATAGAACTCAGACACAAAAAATATACTAAAATACATGAAACCTGAGATAAAAATGTGATAAATGGGAGCTGGACATAAAAGCAAGACTGTTTTATTATTTTTAATCTAAAAATGGATGAAAAGAAGACAAGAGATGACTCAACCAAGCAGAAACCTTCAGGGCTGGAAAATGAATCCAGAGTGTGAAAAGCTGCAGTTCCTCAAACGGCCACTTGAGGCTCCAGAAGACCTTCATGTTTACAGCCTGGTACGAAAAACGGGTTTGGTCTCTAAAGCTAATTGTTCAGCATTCAGTTGGACTAAAAGACCCTGCAAGGAGGCGGATGTTCAGTTTTTTTAGTAAGAACATTTTGTTTTAATGGTTTTCAGCCTGTTTTTTGCTAGCGAAAAATTAGCATTAGCATTATCACAGTTAACCGTAGACTGTAAGTGCTCCTCTCCAAATATGGTCACTTCTTGATGAAAAAAATCAAAGATGGTGACGGTCAAACTCGAGGTTTCAAAACGGGAATCCACAAACCAACAGGTGACATCGCCATGGTTACGTCTATTATTTTTTTTACAGTGTATGGACTCAACGCATGTTTGCTGCCTCCAGTGGTCAATTCATGCTTCATATGAAGAAACTTCCAGGGAAGAAAATAAAATCTTATTTCTCATAATATTTATTATAGAAAACCTCAAACTTCCAAGTTATACGCGTGGTGCCTTTATTTGGAAAGATAAATAACACTACTTCCTGTAATCTGGATCAATGACGCTGACTTCACACATCTCTGACTCCCACAAACACAAACACATCATGTTACTCACAAGTTTTGTTTTGTTTTTCATTGATTCCTTTTTTTTTCTACATTAAACTGAGCTGCTATAAATCTAAATATATATTTAATACAGATGTTTATGTCACATTTTCATATTAAAATCTAACATTTACATAAAAATCTTCTTATTCTACTCTTATAAAAAAACATTGGGGACATTTACACCATCATCAATATGTAATCAATCATATCACATCAGTTTAATGAACACAAGAGAAGCAAAATGTGATCAAACATCTGCTTTTATAATGTTTATGCTTCTGTTTTTTATGTTATTGATCAGTTAATTATCGTCTTATTGATGATGACTCATTAAAAATGTCTCGGTACTCATTGATAAGTTTAATCTGTGATCAATAACCTGAAACATTGATTAAAGTGAAGTGTAGCACAAACACACACACACAGAGGAGGCTGAGTGGACCCGCTGCCTGCAGTTTGTGACGTCACAGCGCCCCCCAGTGGATCCAAACGGTACTGCAACAGTACTGCAGCTGGTACTACTGGTGGCAGCAGATTACTAGTAATACTGCAATAAGTACACAGTCTGTTAGTACTACAACTATTACTACTAATAGTACAACTCATACTCTGGTTATTATACAACTACTACTACTGCAGTAATGCTGCTTTTAATACTACAACACCTTCTGTTATTACACACACGACTACTACTGCTATAAATACTACTACTGCTATAAATACTACTACTGCTATAAATACTACTACTGCTATAAATACTACTACTGCTATAAATACTACTACTAATAGAACTACTATTACAACAACCTCTACTACTGTTACTAGTACCCTCTAGCTAACATGTGTACATATATTAGTACAGTTGCTACTATGACTAATATGACTACTTCTACTATTAGTACTACTATTACTGCGAGTACTGTTTCTGCTTTACTAGATAAAACTACTAATGTTAGTATTACTACTACAACTACTTCTACTGCTACTTAGTAAACCAGAATAAAATAAGTAGACACTGAAACATGGAGGTAACAGAAACTTCACTCAGCTGTGGACTCGCAGCCAGTTATTGAACACACTCGCACACACTAAACACAGCCGCTGTCAATCAGTTCAATCAATTAGTGAGTGACATCACACGACTTTGAGTCTGTCCATCAATCAAAGAAACACAAATAATTGAAGCACACTCTGCTCAACACTATTCCTTTTGTTAGCACTGCTACTACTAGCACTACTAGAACCAGTACTTCAACCACTGTTTGACAACTGCTGCTGTTTTACCACATTACATACTACTACTACTACTACTACTACTGCAGTACCTATCACTGTTCCAACAGTAGTACTGTTACTGTGGCTGTGTGAGTACTACAGCAGATTACTGCAGATTACTGCAGATTACTGCACACACTGAGGAGGATCTTCCTCATCAAGGAACACATATTCAGTTCAGTCAGAGATATCACAGCAGAGTTTCTGCCCAGCTGGCAGTTAGAGCCGATCATTCAGGACCAATCACATCTCTCATTGTTCTCAGGTCTCAGCAGGGTACGCTCCTCCCAAACCCACCTCTGAAATGATTCTCTGCAAGGACTCAATGAATTAACTAAAACACATGATGGGGAATATCAGTTGACACTCCTATCTAGATCTGCAGGAAGCTGGTGGGCTGCAGAGCGAGCTGTAGTTTCTATACATGACACATGACATGAAGTCTTGGAAATATTAAAATGATCTTATATTATTTGACTATATGGATTTGATATGAGATGCTTTAAGACAAATGATGTAAAAATGGAGGCCAGAGAGGTCTCAAGGCTTTTCTGGCCTTTTTTTTTTAACATTTGGAGGTTTGTTGCTTTCACACCTTTTGCTCTTTGTTGCTCCTTTTTTCCTCCTTTTTATCTTTTGCATTCAAGTTTTTGTATTTTAAAGATAGAGGTCAGAGGTAGAGGTCAGAGGTAGAAGTTAAAGGTAGAGGACAGAGGTAGAGGTCAGAGGTAGAGGTTAAAGGTAGAGGTCAGAGGTAGAGGTTAAAGGTAGAGGTTAAAGGTAGAGGTCAGAGGTAGAGGTCAGAGGTAGAGGTCAAAGGTAGAGGTCAGAGGTAGAGGTTAAAGGTAGAGGTCAGAGGTAGAGGTTAAAGGTAGAGGTCAGAGGTAGAGGTTAAAGGTAGAGGTCAGAGGTAGAGGACAGAGGTAGAGGACAGAGGTAGAAGTTAAAGGTAGAGGTCAGAGGTAGAGGTTAAAGGTAGAGGACAGAGGTAGAGGTCAGAGGTAGAGGTTAAAGGTAGAGGTCAGAGGTAGAGGTTAAAGGTAGAGGTCAGAGGTAGAGGTTAAAGGTAGAGGTCAGAGGTAGAGGTTAAAGGTAGAGGACAGAGGTAGAGGTTAAAGGTAGAGGTCAGAGGTAGAGGTTAAAGGTAGAGGTCAGAGGTAGAGGTCAGAGGTAGAGGTCAGAGGTAGAGGTTAGCACGGCCATGTTGTGTCAGAGGTTTGTTAGTTCAGGGGATAATTTGGTGGATATGTCTCTATGGCAGAACGGGGATCTCTCAGTCTGAACCTTTTGTAATGAAGTTTACATGACATTTAGTGAATGTGTTGTGTTTTTACCTCATGGAGCATTTATCCGTCCTGACACTGTGGATCGCAGATCCTTTGTACTCATTGTATCCGTAGATTCACACGTGTTTAACCAAAGGAAAGAAGAAAAGGTTTTGATTTGAATACTCTGATGTTTTTAAGTGTTATTTGTGGTTGATGTTCAGAGTGATGTCAGTTGCATAAAACCACAAACTGAATGACTTAACCCAGAACTTTTGGTGGTGTGGATGGCGTCTCTGTCTGAAAGACGATGATAACCGATGCTAGCTGCGGAACTGAGGGGCATGGTTTGCTGTCTTTCACCCTGAACTACCACAAACCTCAAAAATAATTCTCTGCAAGGACTCAATTAACTGAAACAAGAAAGAAAGAGTAGAAAATATTGTCAGTTGAGCTGAGCAGTAGCTGAACTTTTTTTTTGCAAGCACAGGTTAACTCTCTTGCACCATCCTCTACAGGAAGCTGGTGGGCCGCAGAGCAAACTGTGGTTTCTACACCCGATACAAATATATTCCATCTTGACCTTTAACTGTGAAGACTTATATGTTAAGAATATCTTTTTAAAAATACCTTTCTAAGAACTTTGTTGTGCAACACAACAGAAATTATCCAATAGTTTGCTGATGTTCTGATTGGTGACCATATATGGATTTTGACATGTAGATGCTTTAAGACAAATTATGTAAAAATGGAGGCCATTTCCTTTCCTTTTTGAGGTTTACTGCTTTAACTCCTTTTGCTCTTTGTTGCTCATTTTTGCCTCTAAGGCCTTTCTGACTCCTTTAGATCCTAAAGAGGGTTTTTCCTCCTTTTTATCTTTTGCATTCAAGTTTTTGTATTTTAGTTTTTACATTTTGTAACACGCTCTGTAACAATGTCACTACCACAATTTACTTTAACAGTTAATCTCTGTCAAAACAGTATTCTGCTGCTATGAACTGAACTATGAACTGCAGTCTCAATGGTCCAGAAATGAGTTTTAGATTTAAAAATACAAAACCTTTAACATCGATCACACAAGAGGGCGAGACTGGTCACAGCTTTAAGGAACTGAACTAGTTTGTTAAATGTCACAATCGCAGGACTGAAGTTGGTTGAAGGGTAAAATGATGAGAAAAGAGAGAAGGTTTCTGTGGTTCAGTAGATTATTTCAAATGAAGTTGTCTCATGGACTTACAGGTGTCAGCTTTTAGATTGAAAGCATTGACTTTAATACTTGTGTTACTTGGAGCTGAGGTTTGGGGAGGGCTAAGTGATGAGTTGTCCTGGAGATCTCCTGGGCCGCCCCCCTTCCCTTTGTTTGCCCCGCCATGTTTTCCTCTTCCATGTTGGTGTGGGTTCAAAAACAATGATCTGTGGTTGATTGGAAAATCCTCATTTTAACTTTGAGTGCTTGATATGTCACTCTGCTGAGGGACAGAATTGACAGGAGACACCTGTTTTTGGTTCTCTATTCAGCGGTCGACTTGACTGTTTCCTGTTTGTAGTCGTTGAAATCATGTTGGTATTTCTTCATCTTGTATTGTTTGACTTGTGTCTTGGGTGACCTCATCTGATCTGTGAAGACTGTGGAGTTTAGTTTCAAGAGCCTTTATTGGTTTCAAGTTTCTTCGAACGCTCAGCTCTTGACTTTTCAATAAGCAGGGTCATCAGTGCCAAAGGTTGGAGCTTTGTTGATTTAAAGGCTTCTGGGAATGCAGTGTTGTTGCATAACGCCACAATAATCTTCTTTCTTGTTTCTTTTAATATTCAAGCTCAGGAAAAAGCTATTTAATGTCATTTATTCAAAGGCTTTCAAATATGTCAAGTAAATCAATCAATGTGAATCTGTTAAATATCATATCATGAACTGTCTTCAAATGTCTCTCTGTTATAATTTGCAGACAGTCGACGCCGAGGCTTCCAGCTCACTGGAGCATGGAGAAAGAAAAAGAGAAAGAAAAACCTAAACGGGAGAGAAAAACATTTTTACACAATAAGGGCACAGAACTTCCCTTTATGTTCTTCAGAAGAGCAATGATGATGATTCACTGTGGGCTTGTTTGTCTTCTTGAGAATTACTTTAAAAAGGTCGACTCTGTTCCATTCGCAATGAAAACAGCACATTTTCTGCAACCCACAGCTTGGAAACACAATATGACCACTCTGTCTGTCTTTTGGAGCCCCAACATATCTTAATCAACTCGGCTACATATATGAATAAACTTCAGCTGCTATGTGCTTTAGATAGACGGCTATTATTACTTATGAAGTGGAAGTTAGACAAACTATTAAGAAAATACACTAAACGGCAATAAAGGGCTGTTTAGATTACAAGCAGTCCTAATTTAAAAGCACTTTATGTCCATTACGTGTCACAGTATTGAGTGTGTATATGGATAACATTTCTCTCTGGGCCATTTTCATCAGATCAGCACTTCCTCTTGTTGACACCTTTGACGTTCTCGGTCCTACAGACCAGTGAAGAGGGTGAACCATGCTTTACCTCAGCACTGTGTTTGTGCAATTGTGCAATCCATGTTGCAGTTTTGCACTCTGATACTTGTTGTGTCAGCGGTTGTTTGGTTTGTCCAGCATATACTAGACCACGGGGACCTAATAACACGTAAATCACATGAGTCAACAAAGACAGTTTGTTTCCCAAATTTGAATTTTCCTCGCGGTGTGGGGAAGACTGAGTGATTTGTTGCCTTGTTGCAGCAGGCGCAGTTACCACATCGATGCGCTCCAGCTGTAGTCAAACGTGTGGTTTTGTTGAGTCATATTATCTTTTACGTGACGTGTCTAATGGCAGGTGCTCTACTGAATGACAAAAGGGTTGCAGAAGTCCTTCAGAGATTGCTCTGCTTGACGCACATGTCAGCGTCTCTTGACTATCTCTGTTTCTCCTTTTTGTTCTCTTTTGTTTTTAGTGTATTAGACAGAAGGTCAGAGAGAGAGGGGTGGTGTTGACATGTTGGTTTGTTTGGACTGAAAGTCATTAAGATGTGAACAGCGGTGTTTGAGCCAGATAGAAGAGTGAATGACTCCAGTTTCATCTGTTTATATGGTTAGATCCAAATAATTGATCTCATCAGTGGTTTGTTTACGGGTGGATTTCAGGAAACTTTGAGATATGACATCAGTCCCAAAATAACAGGATGTCATCAATGCAGCATTCATACAGTTTAATCTTTGAGTGATACGGATCGTTATTGGGATCATGTATCACTGTTCTCATCCTGCCAGGTTTGAGTTTTCAGTGTTACCTTTACGCTGCCTGGTTTTTTCAGTCCGACTCGACCGCTGTCACGAAGGTCGGTGAGAGGAGCAGGTGGACCCAAATGCAGAGACGGCAGGCAGGTTGGATACTGGGACCAGGAACAAAGACCACAAGGAAAAAACCCCAAACTTACACAAACGACTCGACAAAGACTGAACTGAAAATAAATACACAGGAAATGCAAACTATACACAGATGAAACACATGAGATAATCAAAAACAGGAAGTAAAGCTGACTTGCTAATATATTCATCTTCATGACAAATATTTCAAAACGAGGCTAAAATAAACACACAGGTGACACAACACGACGGGCAGACTGGGAGCAGATAAACTGGGGGAGCAGGACTGGGATAACAAGGGTGATGCACATAAACACAGGAGCAACACACAAGGCAAACAGAGAAAAAAACAAAACCAGGCAGCATAAATGCAAAACCGAAAACTCAAGAGAACCACCACCAGTCCAGCCACAGGTGGCGCTGTCCCTGTTGCAGTCCCAGCTTGTTGGAGGTACCAGTTGGATTCATGTTACATACAGAAGATGGACTTTGTGTTTTCTCTCTCTCTGATAGACAGCAGACGGTTTTCAATATCAAGAGAAACCAGTGTTATGTTCAGATCCAAAGTACAATCAACCAGACAGTTAAGTGTCTTTTGTGTCTCCGGGGAAGGCGGGTTAATCTTTAACAAAATCCTTCAAAAAGAAGTCTAGACTGAGGGGGTTCAGTAGGATGTTGGTGGATTGGTGCACCTCATTTATCAGCAAACAAGTGAACTCTTCTAGTGTGCTGTCCTTTTCAACTAGTTTGTTAAATGTCACAATCGCAGGACTGAAGTTGGTTGAAGGACAAAATGATGAGAAAAGAGAGAAGGTTTCTGTGGTTCAGTAGATTATTTCAAATGAAAAGCTATTTAATGTCTGTGTCATGGCCTTCATGGCCTTTCCATCAAGTTTTCAAATGCAGTTTTGGGCAACGGTTGGGCAACTTTCCACATCCTCCTCTGACCTGCTTCGGTTAGTTGATTAAGTTCCTCAAATGACGTGGGCATGGTGGTTGGATTTGTCCACTGTTAGACCACAGCAGCAACTTCACAATGACAGAACTGAATTAGAGAAGTGGTTTGCACTTCATCAATTCTCAGTGGAGAGCTAAACCCAAGACGCACTGAACATGTTTCAAAAATATGAAAAGGGAGCTCTCACATCTCAAATTTCCAAGTCAAGGAGGGAAAATACGAACATTTCACTGTTTGGCTCACATCACAATAGAAAAATACTTAGTTCCTAAATAAGTGGGTCCAGTCCTGCTGTGTATTAACTCTGACTCCCTCAAACCTGTAAACCTGTAAACTTCAAGCACTCTGAAGAAGAAACATTTCTCCATTGTGACGTGAGCCAAGCAAACAAGTGAAACGTTACTGTTAATAAGCACCACTACATCTCATACTGTCACTATTAGCACGACTACAACTTTAACTGTGGCTATTATTCTAATTCAGATTCAGATTACTGCCACTGCTGATCATAATAAGTACATACATCTCATACTCCTACTATGTGCTTTAACTTGTACTTTAACTATGGTTACTGCTCCAGTTCACCTTCAATAATGGCTGCTACTCTCATGACAACAATTAAAACAACAATATTAGCACTACTACTACCGCAAATGCTACCACTATACTACTTCTACTGACCGTAGTTTTGAGGTTGTGTTAAGTTTTAAGAGAATTAATACAGAGAAAGTGAACGCAGTTTCCTCTCAAGTGATATAAACAGTCACATATTAATGTGTTTACACACCAACCTGACAGTTTCCCCACAAACCACTGTGACATTTTCAGTTTCAGAGTTCATGTTTGGTTACGGTTAGGGGTTAGACACAGAAGGTTATATATGGTTTTATAAGGTTCTATATGTTATTAAGGTTATATAAAGTTATACTGTTTCTGGTTGGTAAATCCCTGTAAGTTACAAAACATAATTGTGTACGTGGGCGATGTGTCATATGACCGGCCTTCCAGTCAAAACAACAGTTTCACTTTTTTGAGGGATTATTTTTAATCTTCCAGTTTCGCCATTCCGGCTTTGACCTATGACCTTTGGGTAAAAAAAAAAAAAAAGCAGACATGAGCGTCGCAGCCACATGATGATGGCAATGACAACACTGTTGAGAAATCTGCTGATTCACATGTGACATGTCAGTGAAGAAATAATTAAGCGACGGCGATTTCACGTTTGTTTTTACGATTTCTGTTTTTCAGATTCAATGAATAAAACTTCAGATTTAAACAAATTAACTTACAGTGAAGCAATAATTAATGAAATGGGCATGAAATATCATCATAAAATGGAAATAAAGGCAACTTCTAACTGCTCGGATAGCAAAGTATTAATCAGATGATCTCTGACCATCAGTTTGAGAAGAGGAAGTGGTTTATGAGTCTTTCTACAGAACAGTCACTCTCAGTTCACTCCAAGAGTTCTTCATTAGTGTGATCTTTAGTTGTGCTGAGGTTTAAAAAAACACAGGCTGCCTGAACGCTTTTCACAACTACAAATAAAAATAACCTTTCTACGCAGCTGTTAAAATTGCGCAACCTAACCTTGGTTACATGATGTTGTGTGTTCTAGCTCAGTATTTTAGGATTTAGGTCAGCGTTCAGGTCACTATTGTTGGCGCAGAGTAACACATTTCTTTTGTTTTGTCACACTTGTAGTTGCTAACAGGAGCTGCTGTTGAGTCAACATGTCAGAGAACATCAACAAGATCCTTTATATGTGCTGCTACCAGAACGGCTAATAAATAAAACTTGCTGCTCCCAAGGTCAAAACTAAACTCTGAATCTTAACTGTAGTCCTTTTATTCACGGTTTTACCGGCTTAGATATTAATAAGATTGCTTTGATGTAAAGTTCTTGAATGCAATGCATGATTAGTTTAATTAGCATTTTGTGTGTTTCAACACCTTTTAGTTGGGGTTAGGGTTTTTTCTTCACCGTTGTGGTTGGAAAGATTACTTCCTCTGTTACCTGTTTTGCACACTTGTATGTTGGAAAAGCAGAGAATTAACACTAACACCACAAACAGATGCAACACCTCTAAAGCTAGAGAAATGGTTGCTGCAATCTCCACCCTGCAACCACAAACTGAGGTTGTCTGTTCTAATGAAACAAACAAGATGCATTAGTTATTCAACTTAGTGGTGTGTGAATTTATGCTTAGCAGGTCTAACCACATCCTGTCACTTGTTCTGCTTGGCAGACAGACCTGAGACATTATATCCATTTTACTTAAAGATAATAACTAAGAACATCTGTGTGCTTCAGTATTGTTTAAAAACTCTGCAACTCTGACTATTCTTATTTTAATTCTTACTTTTTTACTTCCTAAACTATATTTTACATGCAGAAACTACGACGAGCTAACAAAATGTGTTAAATATGAAGATTTGAAGGGATTTCTAAAAGTTAAACCTTGATTCCAGAGGTGAATATAGTGTGTATGAAGCTTAAGGTTTATGTTGCAGTGCATCCACCCACCATCTAACCATACAGCTGCATGTTTTTTTTAACAGCCTCCTCCCACAGGCCTGCTGACGAGAAAGAACTCGATCAGCAAAAAACACTTTTCTGCCTACATGAATGAAGGAGCAAAGAAAATCAATTCATTCATGTAGCAATGAGATTTTCTGAATACACTATGCATGTTTTCATTTATTTTAGTTATATCCCATTACACGTTTCCCAACTGACCCTGATATGCAGCTGAGCTCACGGTACTTGGTTTTACAATCTTACATTACAATCAGCAGTTATTCTTTGAGTGGGAGTAGGAATAATCTCCTCACTGAAGTCAGCAGGTGTGAACTTCCCCGTTTCGTTCGTAGGCCCAAACAAAACAGACAGATATTAAAAAGACAAATACATCTGATTGATGAGAGCCGCGACACCGTTTACATAAAAGTAGTTAAACTCTTCAGGTAAAGTCGTGGACTGCCCGATTCTCAACTGTGGATTTTGACCCTGATCTGCAGCTGAGCTCACAGGACTTGGTTTTACTTGGCATTATGATCGGCAGTTATTCTCTGAGTGGGAGTAGGAATGAACGCTTCACTGAGGGTGTCAGGTGTTCACTTCCTTCCTTGGAGTTTTGTTGCAACACGTTTCCAGTCCAGGTTTCTCCTATCAGTGATTCAGATCATAACCGGCAGCGGGGGTAATCAGGTGGGCACCTTCCTTCCTTCCTTGGCGTTTCATTTCTAGGTGCACGACACCTCCAGAGAGCTCAGCGGTGGCATCCCAGGTTCTACCTCTCCTGCTGGCTCATTGCCACTCAGTTCTTGTTGTTTCTTTTCAGTCAGGACCGGTTGTTGCTTCACTCGACAGCCTCTGCAGTGAACTATCGGAGGGCCTTTCCTCAGACTCTCATTCAAAAGGCCACAAAACCCCTGCAGCCGACCTCCACAGGGAGCCCTTTTATTCAGTTGCTAGATCAGAGTTCTTCAGCTTTTTGTGTTTGTACGCTTCACTTGCAGCATCCTCCCATGGCACCGTCAGTTCTGTGGTGAACTGGGCCTTCAGATCCAGCCTGACACTGGTTGTAATGATCTCTGGTTGGAAGGTGAGCTTCTGGTCTAGATCAACCATCTCCCAATCCCAGAC
The DNA here is from genome assembly GCA_029490765.1 of Euthynnus affinis. NCBI lineage: Eukaryota > Metazoa > Chordata > Actinopteri > Scombriformes > Scombridae > Euthynnus > Euthynnus affinis. The sequence continues at coordinate 18,174,981 of CM055861.1, forward strand.
TGTGTCCAGGAGGCTTGATTCTGTTCCTGCAGTTGACCTGTTTCCTGCTGGTACAAAGGCCGTGGTGTTTGAGAAGCCAGGGGTTGTTGTTACTCCTCCTTTCTTCCTGGTTGTGCCTCCAGGTGTAGCGTCTCTGGGTGAGGCAGATTACTTGCTACTTGCTGGATTAAAAAAGTAATTTACTGCGAGTTCAGATGTGATAAAAACTTGAGAAACTTTATGTGTTAAAGACGGTAAGTACGGCGGCAGAATGATGGGGCAAATTTAGTCAATATTAAAAACTTAACTGACTTTAGAAAATTGTAAAGAACTAAAAAAACATCAAACGGCGGTTTAAACAGTTATTTCTCAACAGTCGACAGTGTTTAGAGAAGCAGACGATGAAGTAAGCAACTTATGTCATTTAACCCACAAGAGAAAGTTGTAAAATTAATCTTTTAGGTTTTAGAAATTACAATTGTACACTATTAAACCATTTTCCCAATTAAGTTGTGATTACAAACATGATTTCTGGCACTGAAGAACATTTACTACATTTCACTCTTATGTTCTAGATCATTTTTGCAACTTTCCAAATAAATGACTCAACATTATTTTCTGTGAAAACATATTTGTTGTTGCAATTTAGTTGGTACTTGACGGAGAATGCAATCCTGGCATTTCCCCTGAAGACGTCATTCCACCTAAGACAAAGCTCTTTACAAAAGAATGAAAACTTTGAGGAACTAAGACGCAGGTCACTTATAAGGGGAGTTTGAACAGACATATTAATCCTTTTACTTTACTGTTTTTAGCACCAGTTAACACCAGGTTCATTTATTTTGTTGATTGAGCCTAAGTTGGAAATGGGGATGTAAAAAATGGCTTTCAGTTTTGGAATCATCCATTGATGGGTGGATGTTACTTAGGTAGTTGAGCAGTTGGGTTAAACACTGCTGAATAATGAAAAACGCCCTGAAGAGGTTGCCAACTTAAGTCTAGAAGGTCACAGACTAAGCAGAACTGACGAAAACAGGAACCATTTTGTCAAACCATGACATACAGAAATTTAGGGACAAGAGTAAATATGCAAACTCAATCATCACCACAGTTTCCTTAAAAACTGAAGAAGTGCACTTCAACAGAAATAACTTGTGTTCTTTGGAAGGATGACGTAAGATGAACTATGAGGCTGTCAGATCATCAATTGAGATTTAAACTTTAAGACTTGCAGAATGAATGAGATTCAATTTAATTAAATCAGAGCATTGGATTCAGTAGCAATCATCAGTTATCTAGTCTGTAGGGTTTAAAGTCAATAAGCAGTGGGTATGTGGTTGCAGTTCTGAGAAGACACAGGAAGCAAGGACACAAACACTTTAAGGCTTCCACATCTTAAGAGGCCCTGAGGTGCTTTGACCACAAAGCTCAGACTGAACATGATATCAAAAGTTTACGCACACGAATTAAACAAGTTCTCTGGAACTAGAATGACAAAGCAGACTCTTGCAGATAAAACTGCTCAGAGGTCAGAGGAAGATGGCGGTCATAGATAAAAGAAAACAGCTGACAGCAGTTTGTCGTCTGTGAGAAAATAAACACACACAACTAGAATTACAAACTGACTGATTTTGAGTATATTTATTGTCACAATAACCAACTGACAAGCTTTAGTCCTCCACTGGCCGCAGTCAGTTAAAGAACGAGTTAACAGTCAAAACATGGTAAACTTATACATTTTTAAACCACATCATAAATTACTACTCTTACTAAACATGATGCAGAGCAGACCTTACTTTCGACTTATCATAACTACCTTTTAATCCGTTTTTCCCCCTTTACCTTGCAGAAATCTGTTTCCAGGAATTTCACAGGATAATACTTTCATAATTTGGTCACGACATAAAAGTTCAGCTCTGTTTTTCCTACATTTTGGTGACATTTTCACAGATGTAGCAGTTATGATTGATTCTTAAGACATTTTTTAACGGGTGTTATTGCTCCATAAATGTGAGCATTGTCCAGTTACAAAGAAAGACAAAATAAATAAACATGCACATAACCCCAAGTTTTTCATAAATTTAAAATAGCATGATCACAATACCATCATAAAGTCTGGCTTAACCACCTTAAAACCTCCACACCTGACCAGGTTTGACTGAACGTTGCTGCAGACTCTCTCCATGCTTGGACCTCAACAAAATAAGTTTAATTGTCTTAATATTCATCAGGTTTCCATATTTTCTCCACCGTCATGGCTTCACTTGAAAAAGTCCTTCCATCAGTTCAAAAACAGTCCAGGTGTGTCTCACAGCGAGGAAGTGCGGCAGAGAATCCTCTCACTTCATGGAAACTGCCTGAATGTCAACATATAGAGCCTGCTACAGGTGAGTGGACTGGCCCCCAGGTGTTCAGGTAACGTCCAGATATTCAGGTAACGTCCAGGTGTTCATGTAACGTTCAGGTAACGTCCAGATATTCAGGTAACATTCAGGTAACGTCCAGATATTCAGGTAACGTCCAGGTAACGTCCAGGTGTTCATGTAACGTCCAGGTAACGTCCAGGTGTTTAGGGTGTTCTCTGTGGACTGGGATGCTGAACCTTGTAGTAAATAGCGTCAGCAGCAGGTGGAGGGTCTCCCAGGTGGATCTCCTCATACTGAAATGCACAAAGTATACAGTACATTACACGGGTAGTACTACTGATGATACTATTAACAGTAGTAGAACGAGGACGAATAAAAAGGTGTAACAGAGACTAGTGACAATAATAGTAGCAGCAGAAGTAGCAGCAGTAGTGTTAGCTGTGGTGACAACAGTAGTGTTAACAGCAGTAGTGTTAGCAGTGGTGACAGTAGTAGTGTTAGCAGTGGTGACAGTAGTAGTGTTAACAGCAGTAGTGTTAGCAGTAGTAGTGTTAGCAGCAGTAGTGTTAGCAGTAGTGTTAGCTGTGGTGACAACAGTAGTGTTAACAGCAGTAGTGTTAGCAGTGGTGACAGTAGTAGTGTTAGCAGTGGTGACAGTAGTAGTGTTAACAGCAGTAGTGTTAGCAGTAGTAGTGTTAACAGCAGTAGTGTTAGCAGTGGTGACAGTAGTAGTGTTAGCAGTAGTAGTGTTAGCAGTGGTGACAGTAGTAGTGTTAGCAGTGGTTGCAGCAGTAGTAACAGTAGAAGTAACTCGTAGTCACATTAGCTGTAGTATTATCAGTAATGTCAGTATTACCAGCACCACCTGTGGCATCTCCAGTGTCTCTAGGTTCTCAGAGTTCGGAGGTGAAGGTTCATTCATCTGATATTTGGATTTCTGTCTCTTCAGATACAGACACGTAAAACACAAACCTGCCAACAGAGCGTCAGGTGAGTCTCAGTCAGGAGGAAACCGCTCGTCTACAAGAAAATACACTTTACATCCACCGAGCTGCAATCTCTACTTCTGCTCTAATCAATGAGAGAAATTTTAATATTTCAGTCAAAAAAACCCCAAATGATCAATAATTGTTCATTTAAATGTAAATATTTATATTTTAAGTTTCTTTATGAAAAGCTTCAGCATTCAGACGTGCTATTCTTTGCAGATTGTTTTTGCTCAGAAACTTTGATCTGTCCGTTGACACGCTCATGCAGCAGCTCTTTATTTATAGTGCAGCGTACCACAAAAGTCTTCTGTGGCTAAAAACAACTAACAGACTCACCTATTAAGAGTAACACAAGGTTCAAGGCTAATGAGCTGAAAATGACGGGTTCACACCGCAATATGTTTTGCCCCCAGCAGTTGTTTGGTTTGGAGTCGTTGGTTGGTTTGGAGTCGTTGGTGGACGGAGTGATGGGGACGTCTGGAACAAGAGAAGTGACAAAGATGAACAAAGAAACTGAAGAGATGCTGACGGACTTAAATGATGTCACCTGAGTGTTTTAACTTACAACAAACTCTACTGTTGACAGTAAAATGAGGTTCAATTCTTCTGTTTCAAAAATGATGTAGAAGAGCAGATTGTTGGTTTTGATAAATTACAAAACTTGGACGTAGCCACACTGATCCCAACATTGGAAACATGGAGGGTTCAGTTGCTATTAAACAATACAAAACTCACTCTGTTGTACACATATGTGTGTCTTTACAGTTTAGGACGTGTTTGAAGTTCAAGTTGAAGAAAATCTCATAAAATTCAGACACTTGAAATCAATCTTTGGGCAGGAGGCCATGATGGCAGGTTTGTTCAAATGTGGCCAACTGAAACAGGGTTTGTTGTTTCACACATTTGCAACAATAAAAACTCCTGTTTACGACATGAGATCATTTCCTTTCACACACATTTTCCTGGTAAAAACAAATACTATACCTGTGACTCATGCATGAGCATGTAAAAGCTCTTCAGAACTTGCAAAATTCTCAAATATTTACCAGTGAAACTATTTCTGACAATCTATTTGTGGCATCGAGAAAGTGACACCTCAAACAAACTACTTTTCTTGAAGCAGATTGAACCTTTAAAGTAGGTGTGTTTGTCGGATGGTCGGTTTCAGAAAGCTACAAAAATCGTAGGATACAATCATCGAGGTGGTTTCAGACGCCTTTACTTGTTCCACAACATGATGATGTAAACGTACTGAGGACCACTGCTTCAGGATACATTTAAGACCATTTAATAACCATATATCAACCTTAACAAACTAAATCTGAAAACAAAGCAGAACAGACATCAACTTTTAAACCTCGACTACAGTTTGAAGGGTTACAGCTGCTGTTACATGATACAAAATGCACTTTATTGTACTTGTATCTGTGTATAACTGTTTCTTACAACTATCAACAATCACATCTCCAACCATTCTATTAAATGGTAAATGAAGCTAGTCTTCTGACCACTCAAAGCACTTATTACATTGCAAATCACATTCATCCATATTCATACACTGAATTGGTACAGGGGCTACCATGCATTCACACAATTTGGGGTTAAGAGTCTTGCCCAAGGACACATCGACATGCGGACAGGAAGAGCCGGGAATCGAACCGCCAATCTTCCGATTAAAGAACGACCCGCTCTCCTCCTGAGCCACATAATCGAACTATAATCGAACATTTCATGCTCCACTAGGACAGAACAGACTTCAGCTCTTTCATTTGTGAATCCTCTAGTTTCCAACTTTAATCTCTTACCAGTCACCCCAAAAATAATGGACCTAAAATAAGTAGATGACTGTTCTTCAACCCTTTAGCTTACAGTCACACCCCCGGTCTCATTTAAAAGGTCAATCTTTAACTTTTACAACCATGAAGTCAGAATGAGTAGAAGTGATCATGAAAACAGACTGAAGTGTCACACAGGTAAGTTTTTCAAAAAATGTGTTGCTTACCTGAGACGAGGCGGATAGTGTCCTCAAAACGAATGCTGTTATTTAGCTTCTGTGCACAAAAGTACCGCCTGTAGTCCTCTGCAGTAACGTTTGCAATCACAAGTCTGTTTTCCCGGACTGAATATTTGGTTTTGAACTCAGGATAACAGTAGCTGGGATTATTGTCTGTTTTACCAAAAGTGCGGAGGATGTTTACTCTAAACTGATTGTGGATCTCCATGTACCAGTAGATGTCTGAAGTATTCACAGAACAGTTTAATGTGACATTTTGACCCAGCCCTGCCTTCACCTCAGTCACATTCTCAGCCTGGGCACAGACCAGAACCACCGGCAGGATCATCCACAGAAGCTCCATGATCAGTTTCAGCAGCAGAAACAAGAGAAAACCGTCTTCAACCCAACGCAGCCGCGACCTGAAACAACTGAGTGAAAAGTGCTCTTTGCTTCCTTTTTCACAAGGTGATCATGTCCTGTGTAAGATCTGATGATCTAAACCGCAAATACCAAGTCAGTCATAGATCTGAAAGTTTCACCAGACGCTCCAAAGCGGAAGTGAAACTCCTCAACTTGCAGTCTGTCCTCTGCGTCAGGAAGCTGTGGTATCTTTGAGTATATGTTTTCAGGTGATTGTGATTCTCAGAGAACGATCATTAAAATCTGAAAACACTAAAGAAACACATTCATACACAGCAGCATCTGAGACATTGATACTCAGAGTAGTAGCTTTTAAATAAATAACGTTGTTGTCATTTTCATAACACAATATTCATGCCAGAGTAAACAGACAGGCTCAAAAGTGACAATTTATAGTCGTGTTAGTGCAACTGATAGTTATATTAGTAGTGGTAGTAAAACCAGTGACAGAAAGTCTGGTAGTTTAGTTGTAATAGTATCAATAACCGTATTTATGACAGCATTACTTCTAGTCCCAGTTAGGAGTGCATTGTTGAAAGTTCCACTATATGTGACCGAGACTTTCAGGCCTATTCTAAACTGTTGTTCACTCAAGTTGGAGACTAATTAACATCATGTGTTGCACCAGCGTCTGAGAAACGTGCTTAACATGTCCTAAACCAGAACTGACCCTTCTAGACCATAAAAGTGCAAACAAACATCACAAACTTAAGCAACCACCTGAAACTCTGAGGCAAAGAAGATGCTGTGATGATGCATCTTACAGAAATCCTTTGATAATGATCTCAAAAACAAATGTTTTATCTTCCTGTATGTGACAAAATGTTCATCTTTTTATGTAAAGTCATGAAATGGTCACAAAATGTTGAAGTTAAACTATATATGGTAACATAAGGAAGAGGAGGGGTTGAGGCATTACAAAGAAAAGTTGAGAAATAAGAAGGGGCAGATGAAGAGAGACCATTTTAGAGACACTTTTAATTTTGATTTTTGTATTTTACTGTTTTTGTCATCCTAGAACACTTACTTTGTAAAACCAAATAAAACTGGTTTGTATTTTGAAACACTCCAACCAAAGTTCCTAACTTGTGCTCAAAGACGCCTCCCTTGGAACAGACTGACAGTAGTTTTTGAAATAAGAATTTAAAAACTCTAATTAAATTAAAAATTTACTGCTGTGTATTAAATGATTGAATTGTGTCAAATATTTCAGGTTCAGTGCCTAATGCTATCATATAGTTGTACATGTGTGTTAGAGGTAGAATTTTCATACAAGATTGGGCTAAAGGTTTATAATTAGGAGTCTAATTGGCTAACTGTTGGGCCTCCTCCAGTGATGTGCTGATTAAAGGGCCATTCTGGAGTCCTTTCAAACCTCCAACACCTATCGCACCTACACCTCATCGTGATCCTGGCTGTCAGGACATACATGACTGTAGAGACCCATCAGTAGTGGTTCAGCAACAGATTAGTGGAGTAGAGAAGCCAGTCTGAACTCTGGTTCCCTCAGCAAGGCCAGGAGGTCAAGTGTGTAGATTTTGGGAAGTACGTTCGATACCTAGGTCAGAGGTCAGCCGACCAACGGTGTCTTAACCACACTGAGGGGGTTGTATTGCTTATCTGTAGGACAGAGACTATTTTCAGGATAACAGCCAGTACTAGTAGTTATGTCAGTTGGAATAACAGTAGAAGTAGATGCAGTATTGGTGGTAATAATAATAGTAACAGTATCAGTTTAATGATGATGAAGTGGCTCCATCTTGTGTCAGAAAGTGGTTACTGCTGAAAACTCTTCAGTCACAAACACTCAACTTCACTTTCACATTTTATTTCAGAATAAAACAAACTTCAGTCAACAGCTACAACATTCATCTGTTTACATTCAGTATTATTCATTTACAACAGAAATATGTCGGTTTTATCATTCAAGTTTCAATATTTTTTGAAAATACTGAACAAATGTTCTTTTATCAATTTAATATTAAAATTAAAACTTTTGTTCTGATGGCAGAAAATCTAATCTGGATGTGTTTGAAGCTGCAGATGAGGTGGTGTTAAAAACAGTGTCAGACCCCGTCTCCTCCTGGTGAAAACATGTCTTCTGTGCCTGGATCAGGAAGACCTCTAATCAATGCAGGTGTAAATACAGCAGAACTCATAATAATCAGAACACAGGTAGGAATACTACTTTACACTATACTATTAGACTATTGGGATATTACCAGCAGTAGAACAAGAAAGGAGCAAGTGTGTGGTGCAAAATGATGTGATGAAGTCTAGCAGTAGTAGCAGTTCTAGTGTTTGTAAAAGAAGTAGCAGAAGTGGTGTTAGCAAAAATAGCAGTAATAGCAGCAGTAGCAGTGGTAGAAACTAGCAGTAGCATTAACTAGTAGTGGCATTAATTAGTTGTAGTAACCAGCAGCAATCACAGTAACTAGTGGTAGTAATGACCAGTAGCAGCAACTAGCAGCAGAAGCAGCATTATCAGTGGCAACAGCATTAGCATTAGCATATGACATCAGTACTGTCAGTATTATCAGCAGCAGTGTGTTTACCTATGGCGTCTCTGGGTTCTCAGAAGTCAGACGTGAAGGTTCATTCTTCTGATATTTGGATTTCTGTCTCTTCAGATACAGAAATATCAAACACAAACCTGCCAACAGAGCGTCAGGTGAGTCTCAGTCAGCAGGAAACCGCTCGTCTACAAGAAAATACACTTTACATCCACTGAGCTGAAATATCTACTTCTGCTCTAATCAATGAGAGAAATTTTAATATTTCAGTCAAAAAAAAGATGATCACTTCATCAAATAACTGCTGACTACAATAACTGTTGTGATAAATGATTCAATATTTATTTATTTCAATTTAAGTTTCTTTATGAAAAGCTTCAGCATTCAGACGTGCTATTCTTTGCAGATCGTCATGGAAACTTTGATCTGTCTGTTGACGCGCTCATGCAGCAGCTTACCACAAAAGTCTTCTGTGGCTAAAAAACAACTAACAGACTCACCTATTAAGAATAGCACAAAGGAAAACCATCTGAAAATGGCCGGCCATATTCTCTGCTGCTGGTTTGGTTTACAGTCGTTTGGTTTGGAGTCGTTGGTGGACGGAGTGATGGGGACGTCTGGAAAAAGAGAAGTGACAAAGATGAACAAAGAAACTGAAGAGATGCTGACGGACTTAAATGATGTCACCTGAGTGTTTTAACTTACAACAAACTCTACTGTTGACAGTAAAATGAGGTTCAATTCTTCTGTTTCAAAAATGATGTAGAAGAGCAGATTGTTGGTTTTGATAAATTACAAAACTTGGACGTAGCCACACTGATCCCAACATTGGAAACATGGAGGGTTCAGTTGCTATTAAACAATACAAAACTCACTCTGTTGTACACATATGTGTGTCTTTACAGTTGAGGACGTGTTTGAAGTTCAAGTTGAAGAAAATCTCATAAAATTCAGACACTTGAAATCAATCTTTGGGCAGGAGGCCATGATGGCAGGTTTGTTCAAATGTGGTCAATCAAACAGGGGCCTGTTTCACAAATTTGTAACAATAACTTGTTCCTCTTAAAGGTTCCTGTTTAATACCCAAGATCATTTCCTTTCATACACATTTTCAGACATTTCCTGGTAAAAACAAACACTATACTTGTGACTCATGCATGAGCATGTAAAAGCTCTTCAGAACTTACAAAATTCTCAAATATTTACCAGTGAAACTATTTCTGACAATCTATTTGCGGCATCGAGGACGTGACACCTCAAACAAACTACTTTGCTTGAAGCAGATTGAACCTTTAAAGTAGGTGTGATTGTCGGATGGTCGGTTTCAGAAATCAATAAACATTTCTGTTGTAGCTGTAGTTTCCAACTTTAATCTCTTACCAGTCACCCCAAAAATAATGGACCTAAAATAAGTAGGTGACTGTTCTTCAACGCTTTAGCTTACAGTCACACCCCCGGTCTCATTTAAAAGGTCAATCTTTAACTTTTACAACCATGAAGTCAGAATGAGTAGAAGTGATCATGAAGATAAACTGAAGTGTCACACAGGTAAGTTTTTCAAAAAATGTGTTGCTTACCTGAGACGAGGCGGATAGTGTCCTCAAAACGAATGCTGTTATTTAGCTTCTGTGCACAAAAGTACCGCCTGTAGTCCTCTGCAGTGACGTTTGCAATCACAAGTCTGTTTTCCCGGACTGAATATTTGGTTTTGAACTCAGGATTATAGTAGCTGGGATTATTGTCTGTTTTACCAAAAGTGCGGAGGATCTTTACTCTAAACTGATTGAGGATCTCCATGTACCAGAAGATGTCTGAAGTATTCACAGAACAGTTTAATGTGACATTTTGACCCAGCTCTGCCTTCACCTCAGTCACATTCTCAGCCTGGGCACAGACCAGAACCACCGGCAGGATCATCCACAGAAGCTCCATGATCAGTTTCAGCAGCAGAAACAAGAGAAAACCGTCTTCAACCCAACGCAGCCGCGACCTGAAACAACTGAGTGAAAAGTGCTCTTTGCTTCCTTTTTCACAAGGCGATCATGTCCTGTGTAAGATCTGATGATCTAAACCGCAAAAACCAAGTCAAACGTCTGAACGTGTCATCCAAGGCTCAAAAGTGAAAGTGAAACTCTTTGACTTGCAGTCTGTCCTCTGCGTCAGGAAGCTGTGGTATCTTTGAGTATATAAGACGAGTTTTCAGGTGATTGTGATTCTCTGAGAACGATCATTAAAATCTGAAAACACTAAAACCAGTGACAGGAAGTCTAGTAGTTTAGTTGTAGTACTACTAGCATTGAATTACAGCACTTGTAGCTGCCAGTATTAGTAGTTATGTCAGTTGGAATAACAGTAGAAATAGATGCAGTATTGGTGGTAATTATTATAGTAACAGTATCAGTTTAATGTTGATGAAGTGGCTCCATCTTGTGTCAGAAAGTGGTTACTGCTGAAAACTCTTCAGTCACAAACACAAACACTCAACTTCACTTTCACTTTTTATTTCAGAATAAAAAAACTTCAGTCAACAGAATTTGCTTCAATGATCATTAACAATGACTTCATATGAAAAAAATGAAATGAACACATGGAAATGAAATCTTTCAACTTTCGATCATAAAGTGCAAATGTTGTCCCTTCCTGCTTGTTGCAGGAACTCCTGAGGTGGATAAATGGATTCAGTTGTGGAATAAAAAGTAAAGGTACGTGAAGTCTTTTTTGTTTGTATATTCCAGATTAAAACAAACATCCTCAGAGCAGGTAAAAGCTTCACTCAGAGCACATAACACACACAACTACAATATAGAAAAAACAGCAGTTATATACGTCATAAGTAAATATGAGTAACAATATCAAACAACAGTTTCTGCTTCATATGAACATAAAGAGACCACAGACGATCTAAAAAGCTGCTGAATATAATGTAAATAATATGCAAAAGTGTTGTTAAGGTGCTCAAATCATCGGTCCTCAGTGTTGAGGATGAGAAGTCAATCAAGTGATCAATGATGATGATGTTTTTAACATACAACAAAATACCAGTGATGGGGACTCAGCATGCAAGTGATGGAAATTATTTTATATATATGCACTTTGGTCCATGTTGTTGAGATGATTGTATTTAACTCAACAAACTGGACTCAAATATCATGCTTATGTTGAAATGTAACAGAAAAAGCTTGTGTTTTCAGTCATAAATAACATTTATTAATTTGGATATTTAAGTTTTTGTTTCAAGATTTTGCTCATTTTCATGTCTTATTTCCACGATGAAAATGTTAAAGACAAAAAAGTAAACAACAACAATAAATAAATCTGAATGGGAACGTTTACCTGACAGTAGATAAACAAAGTTCTTAGTGCTTCGTTTTGAACCTCGCTTCTACAGATTACCTTCATGTTTTCAATAAAATTATAAATAATTAGATCAAATTAGATCAAAGAGAAAATTATATAAAATCCTTCAGAAATGTTTCAAACGAAGAGTTCTGCTCCAAAACTTTTCAATACGTCGAATTATTAATATTATTGCTGACGGTTGTTTTGCACACGTTAAACCTGAACATCTGAAACTCTGACGCAGCACATTATTAGTATCCTTCATATTTTTACATTTCTTATATTACTGCTGATCTCAACATGAACTGCAGGTATTTGACGCCTCGACTCGTATTTGTGTGAAATCTGATGAGTGCGGTTTTTCTGACCTGCGTTTTAATATTCGGGCTCTCAGCTCAGCGTATGGGACCGTTGGGTTTGACTCCGTGTTTTTTGGCGGTAGTTGTGGTTTTTGACTCCATGTTTTCATGATATTTGTGGGTTTGTGTCTGTTACTCTTTCACAGCTTTCCACCCATGAACAAGTTGGGAAGCACCTAAGGGAAATGCAGTTAAATCTAGTCTACACAACAAGATGTGGACATATTTGGTGCCGCTTGTTGGACGGATCAGTTTTAAATAGATCAGAATCACAAACAGAGGTTTGATTTGTTTCCACTCAGGTTCTCTTCAGTTTCGACGTGTCTGACATGTTTCATCAACAGTGATGTTTGGACCAGATGATACAAACACTCGACTTCAGTCAACCAACTCCGCGTGATCTTACGTTCTGGAGGTGATACTGGCTCATTAAAGCTCTGCTATGCTTTGGGGGCCGTTTTGCTGGCATGGTTTGGGTCCACTTGTCCCCCTAAGAGGTGGAAGGTCACTGCTAATCAATACAAACTAGTTGTGAGTGATCAGCTTCATCCTGTGATGAAAAATGTCCATACTGATGGGAGTGGTTTCTCATAGGATGAAGCTGATCACTCACAACTACTTTGTATTGATTAGCAGCGACCCTTCACCTCTTATGGGGACAAGTGGACCCAAACCATGCCAGCAAAATGCCCCTACAAAGCATAACAGAGCCCCCAGACCCCCTCCCTGCAGGCTATCAAGATTCAGACCTGGACCAGGTTTTCCTTTGTCACCTGTCTGTCTATATATGTTATTATAATATATATATTTTAATCAGAGTATTACGCACAATAGCTGACTGATTCTGCATTGTGAGAGTTTAACACTAGAATCTCCTGCTGGCGTCTGCGTCTCTGTTCCATCAAACCTTCGCAACGAGGTCGCAAACGTTTCCAGTTCAGAGTCGTCTGAAAACACAGCACAGAAGTGAAAATAAGGAAAAAACACGTGATTAGCGACATCTCTGTGAAGGATAGCAAAATGATTTTCAAGGATGGTTAAGTCCTGCCCTGCCCTATTCTGCCTCTGATTGGCTGGTACTCAGTGCCTTCGTTGGTTGGGTTGGTCAAGTTTAGGCTTGAGGAGAGAGATTAGAAAAACGTGTTTCGGCACAGAGCCTTCTTCAGAACATTTGAAGTATACAGGTTAGATTCACTCAGTGCCTTCGTTGGGCAGAGTAAGCACACAGCTGGGGGTTGGACTCGATCATCTGGGAACCAATCACCCTTCTCATCCCATGGTCCTAGACACAGCAACCAATCTAAAATATACAATGAAATCTTCAAACCCAATTGCATACAAAATGAAACTTAACAAATATTTCATACTTAACTGGTCCCTGTGTCTAATCAGAAGGATGAGAAGGGTGATTGGTTCCCAAATGATCGGGTCCAACCCCCAGCTGTGTGCTTACTCTGCCCAACGAAGGCACTGAGTGAATCTAACCTGTATACTTCAAACGCTCTGAAGAAGGCTCTGTGCCGTAAGTGTTTTTCTAATGTGATGTGAGCCACATAAACAAGTGAAATGTTAATATTGTGTTGTCCTTGATTGGAAAATTGAGATGTGCTATTCTCTTTTTACATTTTTGGAGCATGTTAAACTAACTGTTGGTGCTTTTTAAAGGATTTCTGGGACTTTAAAGCTGATTTATTACTGAAATAAAGTTGTTTTTTTGGTGTTTTTAGAGCAGAACTCTCCACTATTTTAGGAATGCAGTGATGAAATGTTTCTTAGCTTCAATATCTGAGCAAACTTGGAAGTGAAACAGCAGTTAATACAGACTGTGCAGTAACATAAACAGACCAGCAGAGAGCAGCGGCTGGACCAAGGCTGGCATTACTGCAGCGGCACCATCCTTTATTCTTGGAGCCGTTGTCGGTTGAGGACGTTCACCTGCAACAAGAACAATTAGACACGTCAGTTGAAACTCTTCATACACAGAATCTGGAGCTTAACAAGGAAAAGGAAAACTTTTAAGTTTTTATGAGGTCTGTTAAAATGAAAACATGAACCAGTGAAACACTGACTGAATATATCTGAAAGAAAACTAACTTTGTTTCAGTCATTTTTCAAGCAAAGACACCAAATCTTTTCTGGTTCCAGCTCCTCAAATCTGATGATTTGCTTAGTCAAATAACATTTTATTCATTAAACTATTATTTCATGAATCAGCAGTTTAATCAATCATGAAATAATCATTAACTGCAGCCCTGACATGAAAACTCACCAACAGTGCAGGTCACAGAATCTGATGGGTCACCAAATACAGTGTGTACCCACACTATATAATATCTATCAAATATATTAATATTTTAGATGCCGCTATCAAGCGATGCCACAGGGATCTGGCTGCAAGAGAACAATATCTTGCAAAATGTAGATAAGCAACAGCTTTTGTGCATTTGTTAATTTTGTACAGCAGTCAGTCAGACTCAACACTGGAACATTTCAGTTAACCTTAGTGTGTTTTTATATGCGAAGCCCCCAATCAGCCGTCCAGAGCAGAACAGGATAAAGCCAAGAAACAGGGGAAACTAGGTCAAAGAAATAGTAGGGAAAGGAAATGGAAGAGCTTGACATCTACGAGTCACTGGACCAAATCCCATTATAGTAGCACTTGAGTCACATGTCCAATAGCACAACTTGAGCCCATTTCCCCCAACACTGATGCAGAGAACAGTTTAGAGAACAGGAACCGAGAACTTCCACACCACTGAGAGCAAGCAGATGGCAAACAGAGAGGGAAAAGCTACGCCCTGACACACGCAGAATGAAAAGGGAAATGGAGGCTGCCACAACAGAGACAGAAAGATTTCGAAAACTAGAAACATTAAAGACAGAATGAAAGAAAACAAGTTAGGAAAACGCTAAATCTACAACTCGTGGGAAAATGGGTGCAAATAAATTGGCTGGAGACAGGAAAAAAAAAAGTTATGGAATTCCTCTGTTGTGATGAGAACACTTGTTTGTTGATGGATAAAGTGACCAAGAACAGTAACAAACAGCAGGGACATACCTTGTTAAATCCCTAAAGCCTCAAAGCCTTCGATGCCTGATTGAATTCTGAGATGGTAAGGTCCCCAAAGCAAACTTACTGATAATTCGTCAGATGTTGTCCTTTCTATTTGACTCCAAAACACATTTACCTGCATAAACCATTAGAATGTGAAACGCTTGCCAGAACAGCTATAACAGAAAGATCTTAAAAAAAAAAAAAAAAAAAAACATCCCAAAAGATTGAGGGCTTGCAAAACCACCATTGTAATTGGCCCCATCAGGTCACTGAGTGCAGGGCATTAAAAGACCTTTAAGATGATGAAAATCTCAGCTGCAAACTCAACAGGGAAATTCAATCTTTTGACTTTGGAGGAAACAGAAGGCAGGCGACTGTACATTCCTGTGTTGCCTGCACCTCAGGTGACACTACTCTGGGTCCCTCCGGCATGATGAGAGCTATGTGGGTCCACCTTGAGCCTGAGATCAAACACGTGTTGGCCAGTCGGAACCCACGACAGACCGGTCACCCAGTGCCGTAATAAAAATAACTTTTACCTGCTGAGCACTGTCCCTTTCCTTCCAGGATTCAAGAAGGAACTTCTGAGAAGTCTGACGGGAAAGGCATTCAGTAACACCTACCTAAGAAGTGTATTCAAAATCTGGTGGAGAGACAAAGTAATAAACGTGGATCTGTGGAGGAGAGCAGGCCAGGATCCCGTTACCTTACAAATTCTGAGGAGAAAGTGAGAGTTGGATTGGGTATAACCCTCAAGAAACCTGCCACAGTCTTCACCGAAAAGCCGTGAAATGGAACCCACAGGGAACAAGAAAGAGATCGACCCAGGCTTACCTGGAGGACTGATGCCCAGGTGGAAATAACTAGAAGGGGGCTCAACGGGGGAGACCTGGAGGGAATCGCAAATAGTCGAGTGAAACGGAGGTTGTTTGTCGATGGACTCTGCTCCCTGGAGGAGCAAAGGCCGAGTAAGTCAAGCAATAATGCCCAAACAATGTTCTTTCTCATCAGTTTAGTACGGTTTAGAAAATTATAACAAGTTCTTATGTTTACCTGACAGTCCCAAAAGACCTGGGATTTGTCATTCTGTGAAATAAAAATGCAATTATTCATTATTTGTTGTTGCTATGTTCTTATTATGATTCTTGTAAGGCGGCGCAATCAGAATAAAATACTCATTTATACCAAGAAACTTTAGATTGACGTGTACAAATGTTTGGAAAATTGTGATGTGAACAATCATTCTGTACAACAATATACTTTTTTAATTTGTAAAGTATTTATTCACATTTTAAATCTAAAGTCAGATGTCAGAAAGCCTCTTACAATAAAGAATCCATAAGTTACTTTTATACCCTGCTGGTAGTGTGTTAGGCAGAGAAGACACTCTTAGGTATACTTGCTAAAAAAAATTACTTAAAAAAAAAAAAAAAAGAGAAGTGTGTTTTGGTTGCGTCACCTGAAACTAAATCCCTGTAAATGTTGAGCAACCATTAAGACATCCATCAAATAAATCTGTTCTGTACATTTTTAAAAGGCTCAACTGTCATTGACCCATATTCATGTTGTAAAATTGTATTATTTATCTTTTTTCCTATTATTTTTATTCTCTAGGCAACAATGATTCAAAGGCAGCTGGACTTAGATTTATCTTATGAAGACGTTTCGCCTCTTATCCAAGCGGCTTCATCAGTTCGTAACTCATCGGCCTGACTAGTCCTCACTAGTCTGACAGATTTAATCATTGTTGCCTAGAGATAAATATGACCTGGACAAATGAGAATATACTGATGAGGATTCTGATGAGTTATGTGTTTGATGCTTAAAAACTGCAGCAGCTTGGTACAAAATGTGCAAAGCAACAAGTTTGATATATTAAAAGAAATGTGTGCATGTGTGAAAGAAGAAGTTAAAGCTGTTAATAAACAGATGAGGGTTAGTGAAGCGTGTCACGCGGCGAAGGGTACACGTGGCATGGCGAGGGCAACGAGGAAACCGCCAAAAGCTTACAAGAAACAGGATATAGAGATCATGGTAGGGGGCGGCTGTAACCAGAAGAGAAGCTCAAAACATTTAATTTGTAACCATATAAGGTATTAAAAATTGTATTAAGAGGTGGACTAGAGATAGGAAGAGGAAGACCAAATGAAGTATAAAACCCTAGACAACGAGCTGTAAGATCAGATCTCTCTTGGCGTTGTGCTGCACAGATTTATTCTGTGTAAGAGTGATCTCCGCTTTTTGCAAACTGCGTAATAAAGCTTTTGATTCAACTTTCGTCTTCTGAGAGTTCTTTTCTGCATCAACCAACTCGGGGAGGGAGACGCCAGGTCAACCTCAACAATACACAGGATTATTATTATAACTACGTCATTTGAATGCGTTTGTGTGCATTAGTCAAACTGTTATTAGTCAAACACTGTCCGAGGAAACACGGACACGGGACTTCCTCGCCAAGTTCAGTCCAGCTTGCTAACAGCTGGCAAACAACAAGAACAACAAATTAACTTTCAGCAGATCAGATCAACCCTCGCCAATTCTCTTGATGACTAAAGGGTGTGCGTGTTTCTGCAGCTCTGGTCAGCATCCTGTTGCATTACTGACAGCTTAAGCACCTTTTTTCACTGATGTAATACTGGAAGAATCCTCTACATTCATTTCTCAGTGGTGCAAGAATGTCAAACAGGGTATTTTAGTTCATTTGGCATTAACCAAAACAAACATTTTTACAAATAGAGCCTCAACTTTAACCACAACAACAAGAACTGATTTATTCCCCGGAGTTCTTTGTGCTTTCTAATCCAAAGGAAGCAACATAAACCATAAACCATGCTGACGTGCTGGCAAAGAGCGTGGTCTAGACCTGCTCCATGTGAAAGTGCCCTGAGGTGACTTTGTGTTGTGATTTCACTGAACGATCCTATCAGGCTGCCCTAACAAGTCTCTAAAGACTCTGTAGCTGAACGTGCACTAACAAAAACTAGAAAAAAAACCCTTAATGGTCAGACACCATCACATATGAAAGAACTCTTAAAGTACCCTATTACCCCACTAGAGCACTGCGCTCCCAGTATGCAGGTTGATCTGGCCGCAGCCTTTGCAGTCCTGTTGGTGTCCTTCTCCAGCGGTTTGCTCTTGCTAGTCACATCTCTATTACTAATGTTATTGTTATTATTCTGCTTCTCTGTGTCCAGTTCTGCCTGTTAAAGGGGAGTTACAGAGACCATTGATTGTGTCTCTGTTCGACTGCAGAGCCTTAAAAACACTTGTGTAAGTGTTTCGTAAAGAGTTGGCTCTGTTGCTGATGGATTGAGACAATCAGAGTAACAGTCAGGTCTGTTGCAGCTGCTTCCAGCTATTCCAGCTATTATCCACAGTGAACACATGTATCTGTCCATCATGTACTGGGCTGTGAGGGAGCATTAAGCTTCGGATGTCCTAGTAGTCCAGATCTGGCCAAACTTATTCCGTCTGACCTCAAACATCCCACAGTTCAGTAGTGAAATATATCCAACAATGATTGCAGTGCCATGTGACGCAAGAATAGAAGAGGGAAAGTTGGAAAAGAGGCTCCTGACCTCTGACCTTCAATGATGATTCAGACTGTAAGTTGTGAAGAACTCTACAATGAATCGTCATCATCACGAACCGATAAAGACACAAACTGAGCCACCCTCTTCTCCTGTGTTTAAACTGGCTTCCTGCCTAATACAAAACCAAAATGCATCTCTGAAGCATCCGAGTGATCTGGATCAGAACTTAACCTGGTGACACAGCGTTCAGTTTTAATGATTAAACAAATGTGAACAAGTTCCTGGAAGACAGCAGGTCTGCTGCAACTGATAAATGTCTGTTTGCTCTTATTAGACCAAATATGAGGATTCATTTCTAACATTGAACTGTTTTATTCTATTTCAGCTTCTTTTTGTTTCCAAATTCAACACTTTTTTATTGTATTGAAAGTCTTTTTATGTTGTTTTGTGTTGCTTTTATATTCTGTCTTGACGTCTTTTATACTCGATGTAAAGCACTTTGAATCGCCTTCTTGTTGAAGAATGAATAAACTTGCTGATAAATGTTCCTTTTAACAGCCTCATGACAAGAACTTTAAAGTTTTAATTACTTAGCGATGTTCAGAGTTTAAACTAACCTGCGACATTGAGTCTGACCCTCTGCTCAGGTCCTTCAGGCACTCGGATGTTACACTCGTAGACGCCGGCATCGTCCTGCTGGACGTCCTTCAGGAGGATGGAGAAGTTTCCTTTGTTGTACAGTTCAGGGAAACTCTTCACTCGGGTTTTAAACTTTTCACTCTGTCCTGTTAAGTCTGGCTTGCTGTCTCTGATGTCCAGGACGTTGTTGTTGTTTTTGTCCCTCCAGGAGATGGTGACCTTCCCAGATATGGTGTTGGTGTAGATGCAGGGCAGCAGGGCCTCCCCTTTGATATAAGTGTCAACGACAATCGTCTCACAGCTGACTGAAAGGACACAAACACTTCTGACATTAAAACACTGTCTCTTTTTCACACGTCTTCAGACACGTTCTGACTTGTCTGAAGCGTTAAAAAAAAGACAAGTCTATGTATATTCTCATTTGTCCAGGTCATATTTATCTCTAGGCAACAATGATTCAAAGGCAGCTGGACTTAGATTTGTCTTATGAAGACGTTTCGCCTCTTATCCAAGCGGCTTCATCAGTCCGTAACGCATCGGTCTGACTAGTCCTCACTAGTCTGACACACAGTGGAGATAGACCCATTTATCTCTGCGAAAGTGACCGCCCAGCCATTTTCTACCAGCAGCCCCGTTCACTCCTAACGACTGTAATCTACCAGTAGCCTCGTTCACTCCTAACGACTGTAATCTACCAGTAGTCCCGTTCACTCCTAACGACTGTAATCTACCAGCAGCCCCGTTCACTCCTAACGACTGTAATCTACCAGTAGTCCCGTTCACTCCTAACGACTGTAATCTACCAGTAGCCTCGTTCACTCCTAACGACTGTAATCTACCAGCAGCCCCGTTCACTCCTAACGACTGTAATCTACCAGTAGCCCCGTTCACTCCTAACGACTGTAATCTACCAGTAGCCTCGTTCACTCCTAACGACTGTAATCTGCCAGTAGCCCCGTTCACTCCTAACAACTGTGGTTCACTGGGAGGACTCACAGGCCAAAACAACGGTCAGGTGAAACTCCACTAACGAACTATTGTCTTAGAAAATGGTTGTGTGTCACTTTCGCAGAGATAAATGGGTCTACCTCCACTGTGTGTCAGACCGATGTGTTACAAACTGATGAAGCCGCTTGGATAAGAGGCGAAACGTCTTCATAAGACAAATCTAAGTCCAGTTGCCTTTGAATCATTGTTGCTCGTTTCGTTAAATAAAACACATTTGTATTTATAGTCGGACAGACTGACCTGCTTTCAAACTGCAAACCAAGACGATCCAAACACGAATGTCTCCAAAAC
The DNA here is from genome assembly GCA_029490765.1 of Euthynnus affinis. NCBI lineage: Eukaryota > Metazoa > Chordata > Actinopteri > Scombriformes > Scombridae > Euthynnus > Euthynnus affinis. Next base: position 18,195,468 of record CM055861.1, read on the forward strand.
TGTAGAGAAACAAAACATCATTAAATTAGTTAAAATCACTTTTTAATCTTAATTCTTGGGTTCAAACAGACACATCAAGGAGCTGAAATTAAATGAGTTAATCAACAAGAAATTCCCTGCAAATGTTTGCCAACTGCTTGATTGAACAAAGAATTTAGTGGTTTCTTTATTGTAAGTCTTTCAGATTAGTTTCCCAAACAGACGGAGTCGCAGTGTTTGCGTTTGTGCCCACAAAATAACCGGAAATATGTAACTGCAGTTTGAGTTAACGTTTAACTTTCAGTCAAGTAGATTAACCTGACAGATATGTGACCTTATCATATTCACCTTGAAAGCTTCAAGGCCTTTTCTTGTTATATATATTTAACTTATAGCAGTTAAATCTGAATTTTAACCAATAAGACAGTAAAAACACGCACTTTAAAAACACGTAAATGATAAATTTAAATTGCTAGACCTTCGCAGAGGATTATTAGGTTACTTACTGTTGCCACACACTTTTTAAACTGACCTTAAACGACGACCTTAAAACCACAAACGGCAATTTTTTCGTTAGTTAGTTCTCGGAAGTGAAAGTGACTTTAGTTTCATGCTAACTAGCTTTAAATTAGCCTAAAACCTGAATTATGACGAGAGGAAACTCTGCTGGTCACTTAACTAACCTCCATAACGCCGCCATGATGAGTCAGATCAGTCCAATTAAGGATGAAATGAGAAAAAAAATTAACTTAAAGTTGTTATTTTTTAAATATTATTTCAGTTCAGGGACAATAGCTTCTTCCTTTTTTTCTTTAACCTACGTCACATGCACGAGGCCTCGAGAAGGGAAGAACGTACATACGTCAGAAGCACGCACGCAGGACGTAAAGATAAAAGTAAAGCTCAGTACAGCCCAGTTCAATTTATTTAACAATGTATTTGATTTTTATTAATTGTATTGATTCATAAAAGACCACATTGATCATTTATAAATCATAATAAGTTAAAATATTCCCCACTTTTCAGTTTTTTGGGTTTGAACTGCGTCATCACGAAGAAAAAAGGTGAAAAAACGCCACAAAAAGCCTCTCTAGCGCTTTGTTTCGTTTTATTTTATTTATTCAGTTTGTAATAACTCGTTATTTTTATTGTGTGCTACTGTTTTTTTTTAAATAACCCTATGTTTTTTTCTTATTTGTGGAATCCTTTGCTGTGTTTCTGTGTCCATTTTGAAGATTATTCTAATTATTTTTATTCGTTTTTTTAAAATACTTTTTTGTTTTGTTGATTAATTTAACTTCATTGCAGAGTTTTGAAATGTGTAGCAACAAAAACTAAAATTATCCATGTGCAGTGTTACTGATTGACAGGATTTTATAAATCCTGGAGGAAAAAGTTTCTCACTTGACTTTCTTCTTCTGTTCTTCTTCTCTTCACAGGAATCATGGTGACTGAAGAACATTTGGTGTCTTCCACAATGTTCAGATTCATGTTGAGGTGTTTGACAGACTGCCGTGATCCTGCAGAGGCCTTCATTGGAGTCCCCTTCTTGTATTATCTTCTGCTTTCAGTTTCATGTTGGTGTCCCAGGGTGACAAAGGCTGGATTAAAATTTAACTCTTGTTTAACAGCTAAAATCTGGAAGAAGATTTAATTTAATTTGTTTTTGTTTGTTTGGTTTGTATGTCATATTTGGTGGTTTAATCCTCTACCCATCCAGAAAATCCTTCTCAGATTCTTTGGAAGTGAAAACAATCCACACACGATCATAGTTATTATCAAGTAAAAATCTGTGTTTAATCTTTCTTGTGGTCAAACAGACAAGGAGCTAAAATTAATCATTTCATGACTGAAGAGTGGAGACATGAAAGTTAAATGTTGTTTCAAACCTCCTCAGTGATATGACAGCTGTTTCTTAGTTTAATGACCTTTGTGTTTTGCAACTGTGAGCGAGACATCTGGGTTGACATCTGCAGATGTGACAGCAAAAAGTCTTCTACAAAAACAAAAATGAGAGAGAAAAACAGAAGATTTAAATTAAAACAAGACATGATTTAACACAAAAAAAAAAAAAATACTTTGTAAGTGTCTGTAAACTTCGTATCAGACACTTTTTTATTTCTCTTAGGTTTTATGGTTAATAGTAGAACATCGGTCAAGCAGGCCTGGCAGGAATATGTAAACAAACAAAAAAAAAAAGAAAATCCTTGAAATAACAACTGTGAATGTGTATATGTTGGTGTCCGTTTCTTTAAATTCTTGAATATGTTCAGAGTTTTAAACAGAAGCAGCCATAGAAGGTCACAGCTGTTCACTGATAAACGGAGTCACTCTGCTGATTTATAGCTTCAAGGACAGGTTTTGTTTTGTGCGAACTAATCACATTTACTCAAACACTGAAGTGTGGAGGTATTTATACTTTACTTGAGTATTTCCATGTGACGCTACTTTCTACATTTCAGAGGGAAATATTGTACTTTCTACTCCACTACATTTATTTGACAGCTTTAGTTACTTTTCAGATGCAGATTTGACACAATGGATAATATAACAAGCTTTTAAAATACAACACATTGTTAAAGATGAAACCAGTGGTTTCCAACCTTTTTGTCTTTTGACGTCTTACAAACAGCAGTGTGTAGTCGGGGTCACATTTCACATGTCTATGAGTTGTTAACAGCTCCACCAAATAGTGATTTTTCCCTCTAAACTTCTCACATGCTTTCATTTCAATAAATGTTCAAATGATCCAATATTTCAGCAAAAATCAAAGATATCAGAACGTTGTTTCTTCTTCTTTCCTCTTTAAACAGTAACAGTGAGTAGAAGGTAGATCTCAGCAGGTTGATCCTGAATAACAACAACCTGCAGGATTCAGGAGGAGAGGAGCTAACACACTGTGAGCTGACTGATAGGAAAACAGAGCAAATTGCAAAACAAACTCTTGATACAACTGATCCGTCCAAGAATAGCAATGAACACAAACACAAGTACACAACACCCGACGCTAAACAACAAAGGAGTTCCTCTGAACCCACCACCTAGACCATCATAATCAGAACCGTATGACCAGAAGGACCTGACAGAGGCGCAACACAGGAGACACCAAAGAACACGAAAACATTGTATTGTTAGAAGTTCTAGTCTCACACGTCTCTCTCGTTTCAACGTGACAGACAGACGATGATGATGAAACCGCAGACAAACCTGAGTCACATATACCTTTTCTTCGGTTGCCCAAACCACTTCCTTTTGAGCAGAAGCTACCGTTGCAAATTTCCTTTGAGATTCTCGTCAGTCAGACAAACTCATCATCCTTAACTTTAACAGAGCAAATATGTCGACTAAAAGACTTTAAGATTTTCTGTTTTTAGGGGCAGAGGACTGGATTCTACCAGGTCCAACATGGAAATGAGAAGACAACAACAGCAACACTTCCTTAGAACTCAGACTAACTGTCTGTGATGTTTGGGAAAGCGGAAACCACTCTGATAAAGGTCAGAGAGAGGTTCCCCAGACACCACAGATATGTATTTGTGTAGATTCCACTAGTATAATCAGATAATGGCGTCTCCAGACCAGAATGTGATGACCTGAAAAAAAGTGTGTAAAGCACCGTTCCTTGTTTAGAAACTAATGGACCAAGAGATTAATTGTTTCTATTGTGGGATGAGGATCTGTAGGACTTAAAAGACATTCAGTCAGAACTGAATCTTCAGAACAGTAGAGACGACATCGTGCACAGAAAACTGTTCAATAAATATTCTCAGCATAATCAACATATCTCCACAACAAATTCATCACAACTACCCACAGCCCAGGACGAGTAGAACAGCTCAAAACCAATACATTTAGTTGATTTTTATCCAAGAAGACATATTTTAGCTTTTCGCTTTCCCTTTGTGACACTTCAGTGCATTTATATGATAAACCTTTTTTTGTTCCCTGCAGATTTTATGTGATCTTGATGAGGATCTTCCACTGCAGTATCGGAGAGAGGCTTAAACATCAATAATAATTAGTGTCTAATATGGTTTTTCGTCAAAAGAAGGCCAAATAACACAAGCACTCGTATGAAAACAGAAATTGGTTTCAAACACCTGATAGCCACTGTAACAGCAAACAAATTACAAACATAAGAGTGAGACCAGCCTTTGAAACAGCACTGCACTTTCATCATCATCACTAAATCTGAGTCAAGCTCATGCACATCATCATCATTTAAGTAAAGAAACTGTTAGTCTACCATGAATGTCATGTTTCTACTGTATTAATGATCATCTACAGTGATGTAGAAGGAATGATTGCGAACTAATTAATTATGACTGTGATGCCAGCTGTCATTTTTCTGGTTATGACTTGTTTTGACTACGACTGAGGCGGCTGTGGCTCAGGAGGTAGAGCAGGCCGTCCACTAATCAGAGGATCTTCGGTTCAGTGCTCCTCTAGTCCACATGCCGATGTGGACTTGGGCTTGGCTGTGCCATCAGTGTGTGAATGGTTAGTTCTCTCTGATTGGCTGGTTGGGACCTTGTATGGTAGCACCTGCACCCATTCAGCCTGTGTATGTGCGTGGAGGTGACTAGTAAAGTAATAGAAGACTAGAAAGGCACAATGTAAGTACAGTCCATTTACAGGGAGACTTTAAAGGACCAGGTTTGTTGTTTTTGGTTATTTTCTGTCTTGCAAGGGTTGAGATGACAGATTATGTTAAATATATGTTAGTATAGTGTTTTCAGTATGGAACTGAAGTATTATTACCTCACAAAGACTTAAAGGACGAATCACTGCAGCTCTTCGACGTTTAATTACTAAATTATGACATTTTATGGAGCAAAATTGAAGAGCTGCCACAAATGATTATTTGCCATCTATTAACTTAATCGCCAACTATTTAAAAAAAAAACATCTTGAGTCATTTTTGAAGAAGTCCATTTTCTCTGATTCCAGCCTCTTAAATGTGAATATTTTCTGGTTAACTTATCTTTACAGTATGAGGAAATACACAAACAGAAGCTCTGAGGTGCCTGCAGAGGGTCAGATCAGCCTTTATCTTCAGTCTCAATCAACATACAACCAGAAATATGCAACTGCAGAGTGAGTTAATGTTTAACTTTAAGTCAACACAGATTAAGAGATCTGACAGTTATGACCTAATAACATTCAGCTGGAAAGCTTCGAGGCCTTTACGTGTTATTTATAGCAGTTAATCTGAATTTTAACCAAAAAAACAGTAAAAAAAAAAAAAGTAAATTATAAGTTTAAATTGTTATTCCTTCATAGAGGATTATTGGGTTGCTTTAAACTGACCTGACGACGGCTTTCAGAAGACCAAGTGTGTGTTTTTCTGATCTTTGCTGTTAAACTCAGACTAACCAGAGTTAAGTTAGCTTAACCTGAAGCTTTATTAGGATGAGAGGAAACTCTGCCAGTCACGTAATTAAACTCATTAAAACAGCCATGACGGGTCAGATGTCCACTAAAGCCCCCCTTCACCATGTTAGTAAGTAAAGTTTATTGGTATAGCACCTTTCACAGATATAAAATCACAAAGCGCTTTACATTAATGAAAAATACACTTTCATTCTCTTCTTTTATCTGATTTATTTACTTTTTAGCTTCTTTTTTTATTTCCAAATGTAACGCTTTTTAAAGTCTTTCACCTGTCTTGCTGTAATTTTCTGTTTTAAAGCCTTTTATGATTAATGTGAAGCACTTTGAATCGCCTTCTAGCTGAAATGTGCTGTCCTTGCCTTTAAAAGGAGCTAGTATTTGCAATACTGGGGAGAAAATACAGCTGTGAAGTTTTCAGCTCTGCTCTGGTTGGACAAAATGGGAAAATGTGGCTCATCATGCTGAAAAACAGTTCTTTAATTTCAGGATGGTGGTCAAGTGAAACCAATTATTCTCACATAATTGTAGTTCACATACCTTTGAAGGTTTGACGTATGTAATGTATTGATTTGGGTGGTTTAATTACCTATGAGGGCTAAATTTCCACTCCTGTAATTAATGTCTCTGGCTTTACTGGACACTGAACCAGCCAGAAGAGCAACTTTATAAACCAGGAAAATGCCAAGCTCTGTTCAAGCTCTAATAATTCAATTCCATTTTAATTATTTAGCACCAAATCACAACAAAAAGTCATCCCAGGTGACTTTTACATGGAGCAGGTCTAGACCAGACCAGAGCGAGAGCCAACAGTTCCCGCCATGAGCAGCGCTCGGCAACAGGAAGAAAGAAGTCGAGAACGAAAGGTTCTGTTGAAACCAAACTACACTTTTGCAAAACAATAAAGATTTCAGCTGCAACTGTCAGAAAAGCTGTTTGACTGTTTCAAGAGGAACTATATGGGGGCGAAGAAACACAAGTTAACAGACTCAGTAAGAACCAGAAAGAGGTAGCATCAACATGAAGGTTAAAATCACCAATAATTAAAACTTGGTCCAACTTTATAACCGAAGATAAGAAGATAATTAAAATACAATAGAAAGGCTTCAACCAACAAACTTTAGTTCAAGTTTGAGTTATGTATGTATTTTCTTTTGGTGGTCAAACTTGTACTTTCAATTCCTTTTTTAGAAACTTTTGCAGAACTTCCTTGCATACTAGCTTGCAAAACTTGCTCTTAGATTCATATCAGTTAGACCAAATGTCAGCTTTGGTGAGGATCCCAACATTTCCACTGCAGAGAGAGGCTTAAACATCCTAAACATGTTTTAAGACATAAAACATTCTACTTTCAATAATAATTAGGGTCTAATATGGTTTTTCAACAATAAAAAAAAAGATGAATTTACCTTGTTAGAAACTCTTAAAGCATCCTCTCCGCCTGCTCCTTCATGTAAAATCTGTAAATATTGTTTCCTGCTGGATTCCAGATGTCTCCTCCTTTACTATAAATTCCATATTCAGTGTTTGTTCTGTGGAGGCTTCAGCTTTCCACATAATTCTTGAGTAATCTCCGTGTTCCCGTCAGCCAGATCCTCTTGAGGCTGCTGTGCTCAAATGAGCACATGACAAATAGTGAGAGTACATAAGGACCAAACCAGCTGTGATGTCACAGCTGCTGCTCACAGACCTGCCTCTTAAAGTTCAGAGAGCTCAGAGAAACTTTCCTCCTGCAGCAGATTTTTTTTTCTCTTGACCTTTTCTATAATATGCTGCAACCACATTGTTCTGTTTCATAATTACCAGTAATAACAGGTAATAACTCATTAATGTAACTGTATTTTCATTGAAAACATAAAAAAAAACGGAACACAAAATAAATAAATTATGCTGATATTACAACTTCAACAAATATTCAACAACATATTCTTCATACTTAGTTAATTATTTATGTTTATTTGACTTTTGTGGTGCTTCGTGTGTTTTCTCTTGAAACATGAAGACAAATTCCTTTTACTGTATCTGAGGATAGAGCAGTTCAGATTGTTGGAAGTAACCCGTCCTGTGATAAAGTGCAATACAGCACTCTGATAAACAAAATCCTAATAAAAAAATTTTCCATTATTTTCTGGATTTTATTAACAACTCTGTGAAGTAGTTAGTTAGTTTGGTCTGTTGCACTGATAACACATAAACACATGCTGTGATTGGCTTTAAAAACATGTAAACTTTGGCTGTCTTGACCGCAGCTGTTGGGGAGGTGGAGAGAACATGAAGCCAGAAGAATGCATGAAATATCACTGATTCCAGAGGATTTTATGTTCTCTGCTGGCATCTGTTACAAGTGTCTTAATGTCATAACCTTAATCTCTTTCACAATTGGAGGTCCGCAGAGCCATCCATCATCAGCAGAATGGCACTCCCTCCAGCTGCTCCCTGGAGCCTCCAACCACAGTGATATGGATAAAATCCATGACTTTTCTGTTCTCTCAGACAGAAGATAATCAGTTTAATAAACCGGGCACCTCATGGTGAATGAAGGCCAGATGCAGGCGTCACCAGCCGAGACAAAAGCAAAGATACGAATTCAGGTCAAAGGGTTTTGATTCACGACTGATGATCTAAATGCATTGACTTGCTTAAAGACTGTGTTTTGGACTGTCGGGATTCTGAGATTAGGAGCCAGATTCTGTTAATCATGAGCTGGAATAATAATGACCTCACAAACATCAGCCCAACATACAAATAGGAACCATCTGTAAAGGAGTTAAGCAAATACAATGATACACAGTGTGTGATCCAAGAAAAAATAAAATTGAGAGATTGACACAGTCAGGAGACCGGGCACCAGAAACAAGCAAGCCTTAAAATACAGGAGGTGCATCCTGGCCAATCAGAGGGGTTGCAGAGCTCTAAAGGAGTAGAGTCTAGTGAAGTGTTATAATGGATGAGGGGATTATGTTAAAAGCAGTAGAATAAAAGTCTAACTAAAGCACATAATGACACATTTAATCAAAGAACTGTTCTTAGATAAGAGCTAAAACTACATATGTACATTTTTCATTTGGGTAGAGACTTGATAATCGACTCCTTGATCAACGAGATGCCACCTGTGAGTCTTTCCCGCCTTTGAATATAAGAATGATATCCTACAAAGTGCTTTGACAGACGAAGCAAAAGCAGAACGATGCAAAGCGAAGACGTGAAACAGAAAACAACAACAGGCCTGACTTTAAGAAGACAAAGAAAGACAAAGAAAGAGTTTAAAAGACGATAGAAAGATGATCGAAAAGGCAACATAACATAAAAGCAAGTCTGTAGAAATGGTTACTGATTCTGTGGCCTCATCTCATCACACAGATTGTGTCTGAGTCGAGAGACAGCAGATTTAAACCTCGGAGTCCTCTGAAGCCTTGGAGTCCGAGGGGCCGTACGAGGTTTATATCTGTTACATCACTTGAGACCTGAAACCCAACAAGGAGCCAATGGAGAGAAGTCAGAAGTAGTGTTCATGCCAGAAAAGAGGGAGCTGCATTAATCTAAATTAGTGTGAGCAATGTTTGGAAAACATTGTTGATGTTTGGTTTGAAACTTGACCCCCCACTAATTGTTGGAAAGTTTTAAGTGTTTTCATCCCTTCTGCTAACAGCTGCACCTCAACCACAGCAAGCTTTACAGCTTTACAGGACTTTAGTGATTTTCTTCAACAGTAGTTGGTTCTTGGTTTCATGTTGACTGTGTTGATGCAAAAACACGATTTTTTAAAGAAGATGTTTGTGGAGTTTTGCGAGAATTGTTTTGATGTATGATATCTTAACTGGTTTGGTGTTTAAGGTTGTGTGATTAGTGTGGAAGGTTGTCCTCTGCTGCCACCTGCTGGACCATCTAAAGACACACAAGTTTACAATAAATCCACATTATCACGGACAAATCAAGACGGTGTTCATGCGACCTAAATATAAGCTCACTGTTTACAGTGTGCGGTCACTTTACAAGGACAGTCGGTTTCATCTCAGGAGGTTTTTGTTCCTCCAGACATCAGATTTGTGAGATTATTGTTATTTATACAGTTGCATTCAGTGTTTGTTTGTTTGTTTGATGAAGTTACAGGCCTGTGTGTTGCTCTACAGAAATGTAAACAAAAATAAACAAACAGTCTAGTTGATAAGAAGAGCCAATGATTGAGGGATTTTTGTTTGTTTTTCCCCTTTTATTAACATCTTTTATGAAGTTTATATATGATCATCTGTACAGTGACACAGTGGTTGTAGTTCAGATTTGTTCAGATTTAAACTTAAACTTCAGAAAATAGAAATTATGTTCAAAGCTTTTCCAGTTACTGACTTCTCCTTCGTCCTAAAAATAAAAATACAGTATCATCTGTGAGTTGATTAATCCGAAAGATCAAATATTAGATTCTCTTCTCATTCCTGCAGAAATATAACTGTTTATTTCATTACAAGACATTTCAATAACTTTGCAGAACTTATTAACAAATACAAAAGGCTGAACGTAGTCAGATAAAAAGCATTAATTGGAGAAACATTATTATAATAGACAGAAGTCAGTTCCTGTTAAACAGTTTAAAGGAGGATAACCTGACAATATGCATCCTGGGAAATATAATTCAGAGGGAGGTAGTTTAAAACCACTACTTGAGCTCTGGACAGGACTTCAGAAGGTGTTTGGTAAGTTATTTAAAACAGGAAAGGTCTGAGCACATCACCCCTGTGTTCGCCTCCCTCCACCGGCTCCCAGTTAGCCTTCGTATTGACTTTTAAAATGTTATTACTAACCTTTGAGGTGTTAAACAGCCTCGCTCCCAGTTACATACCTGCAACACTGAACTGGTTTGTGCCCCCTCGACCCTTCAGACCCTTCAGACCCGCAGACGGAGCCCTTGTTGGTCATTCCCAGGTCACACACTGGGTCTCGAGCTTCTTTTAAAACTCTTCTCAAAGCTTTTAGAAATGCTTGATATGTTTTAATTGATGTTATTTTATATCTTTTTATCATTATTTTCCTCCTATTGCCCTATTATTACTATTATTGTGCATCTTCTGTTGTTACTATGTGCTCCTCTTTGTTTTATTTTGTCTGCCTTGTTTATTTTATTTTCTTTGTAACATTGTTAAGAAAAGTGTTATATAAATAAAGTTTATTATTATTATTATATTTTTATTTTTTGTTTATTCGTGTATAGTTTTTCTTGTTGTTGTTTGTTCAATCAGTATCCAGACGGTCTAATGCTATGACACTAGGTGGCGGTGTACACAGGTCGGTGTACACGAAGAAGAAGAAGCAGAAGAGGCGGAAGTAAACGAAGTAAGCGTAGAAGAAGAAGAAGCTCTGCGTATCAGTTGCACTGTGAACATTTGAACAGCGCTGAGCTGCTCTGCCGTCGCTGTCCGTGTTTTGGACGCTTTAACAGTCTGTTTTAAGTTACTGAAAGTTCACTGCAACATTTCAGTCGCCTAAAAATGTCTTGTTCAGCGTTCGGTTGCACTAAAAGACCCTGCAAGGAGGCGAGTCTTCAGTTTTTCCGGTGAGTACACTTTGTTTTAAGGTTTTTTTTCATTAACTGAAATTAGCGTCACAGTTTATATCGCAGTTAAGCTTCGTCTGTAGAAAAACAACGCTTTTAGCCACCGAGATGGCTGGTTTGTGAGCTTATAGTTTGAAGCCTGGAGTTTCGCGTTTTGACCGTCGCCATCTTGTTTTTTTGGAGCCAGTAGTGATGAGAAATTATCATGTTTAGATGAGCGTGTAGGGCTGGAGAAGACGGATTAACTATCAACGCCGAACACTAAATAAACACTCTCAGATCGTGATTAAAATATTTATCTGTGTTATATTTATTTCCTCCTCAAAGACCCGCCGTCATCCTGCCAGACTGCACTGAGTAAAACGGGGGTTGGGCAACTAGAACAACGAAAATATACGTTTTGATTTAATGTATGCTTCTCACAGTGCTGCAGCCTGAATGTAATGATCGTTATGTCACCACATGTTGTTTCATATATTAGCTTTTATTGAATAAATCATTTGAATGGACATTTTTTTAATATCATTTCCGGAATAAGACAACTTGCCGCCATTTTCACCCTGTGCGATTTTTTTTAAATTCCCAAAATGGCCGACTGATGACCCACACTACTCTGCCTCATATCTAAACTTAACTTATGTTCTATATGTTGTTGAGTTGTGTTCTTACATTAATGTTCAAACCCAGAGAAATCTGTCATTTTAATCAAAGTAACGGACCGTTTCATTTGGTGGCCTGTCAATGGCGTCATACCTCCTCTACCAAAGAGTATAGTGCACAAGATGTATGCGTCGGCGCCGTGTTTGTCCGCTACAATGGCGTCTAGCAAAGAGTAACTTACACACATACAAGATAATACATGGGCTTTGTTGTGCTTGTTCCACACAAACTGTTAGAAATGGACTTTTATTCAGTTTGAAGCCACATTTTCATGATAAATTTAGCTGGTTTTTAACTTGATCTTTTAGCCGCAAGAAGGATTTTAGTCATTGGACGTCTGGATCTTAAGTTAATAGAAATAAACTGGGCAAACGGAGGACTGAACTGAAAGTTAAACATGACCGACGACATAATCCGCACTCACTCATGTCCTTTCATCGTAAGCTGTAAAGCATTTCTGGGCTTGTTGGTGTTGCGTCTTCTACCTGCTGCTCCCAGCTGTCCAAGATGGCCGACCCGCTCTCACATGTGCTGCTCAGATCTCACAGTGGTTTTTTTTAAGTTTTTAAGTAAATAAAACCGTCCATGAGGATGTTGTGATGGTTCAGGTGAATGTGGTTGGAGCGCTGTCTGACGTATTAATGTGGACGCTGAATGGTGACGTTTTGGTCCGATCTGCGGCCCGTGTACTGAATACCTGTCGTATCCGTTGTGATAAACTTGTTAAGCTTGTTTTTCCTGCTGATTCTTGCACAGTTTCACTATTTCTTTTCTTTTTAAGATGCTTATAAGATGAAAATGAGCCTTCCCTGTTAATTAGAGCGCCTTGTTCCTTCTAAAATGAACTAATTGCAGATGTGCACCACATCTTAACTGTTAACATACACACACGTTTCTTTATTATCATTATTTTAATTCTTCCAACAGATTTCCGCTGAGTGATCACGCCAGGCTGAAGCGATGGATAATTAACGTGAGGAGAAATAACTGGACGCCGTCTAGCTCGTCACGCCTGTGCTGTAATCACTTTGAGGAGGATCAGTTCTACATAGACAAGAAGGTAGGCGCTTCCTTTACGCACCGACTACACTGCGAATCTACTGAATGTGGCAAAACTAAAGTGTTTTCTTCAGGATAAACAGTCTGAACTTAAACCTGAAATACGGGACGTTTACACACAAATGAAGGTGAACTACACTGAAGTCCAACATGTTGATGGTGTTTCTGTAAATACTCTCCCTGCATAAACAGTGACCACATGTATCTGCTCACCGATGTCTTCTGTGTCATTAAATCAGGGCAAGAGGAGGCTGAAGGACACCGCCGTGCCGACCATTTTCAACTTTCCTCCTTACTTGTTGAAGAAGAAAGCGACCACCAAGGCCACGCGGATCAAGTCGGTGAGTATGACCATGAAGGTAAGTGACTGTCCGGTTTCTGCTCCGGCCCCTTCCTGTTCTTTACCTGCGTTTCCTGTTCAGTACGACTGGCGAGAACCTGTCACACCTTTGTCCTTCGGGTTTGAGAACGAGGCCGAAATGGACGACGGGAGCGGCGTTAGCAACCTTTCAGCTGAGTATAACATCATCATCGTGAAGGAAGAGCCTGACGATGAGATCAGTATCTGTCATGAAAACATCGCTACGGTTAAAGCTGACGCTAACGCGGACGCTAATGCTAACACTGACGCTAACGAGGTCGCCTCTGACGACAGAACCGAGTCTCCAGCGAGCCAAGAGTGTCACGCCAAGACGATCACGCACGACCACAGCTACCTCTCCACGACGCAGCCGCAGCCGAAGCAAACCTCCGTGTCCGCAGATCACAGCTACATCGGCTCCGAGTCTCCCAGGGCGCTCAAACGGAAAGTCCACGCCGTGCAGGAACAGCTCGTCGCGGCGCGCAAGAAGCTGAAGCTGAAGTGTCAGCAGACCAGGAGGCTGAAGTCCAGACTCTTGAACATGAAAGATCTGATCAAGGTGCTCCGGAAAAAGTTGCAGCAGAAAAACGATGAACAGATTTAGGGGCGAGAGCTTCGTTGCACATCAGAAACTACATTAATTAAGTTTTACTGTCCATCAACGACACTGGAAAGACGTACAACAGAATGTAATAAATGGACAAATCAAATAACATACTGAGACTGTAAATACTTTAAAAACTAAAACAATACAGCTGCAGATCAAAGTAAAGGTGAACTCGACTGTCGTTTGCATCATAAAAGAGGAACAAGGCAACAAAGCTTTTAGTATAAATTACAGTAGAAATGGAAACTACGTTATAAAAGTCCATATAAAGCTCACAGTGCTGGTTGGAGGTCGGCACAAGTCCAGAACAGATGACGGTGAGTCCTTGTGTTGCTCTTAACTTTCCAACAGATGATGTTTGATGCCGTCATCAACAATGAACTGAGCAGAACAGCATTAACTACAAACACAAAACCAAAGAGTGCCGTTAAGTGGACTTGGTTGCAATTAGATCAGCTGCACAGTTTCCACAATCTAATTCTGAAAGCTGTCTTTGTCGGAAGCGACTCGGCGCGGCGTATCCAGGAGCCGACGGGTGATTGGTGATGTCACGGTAGCATACTGCTAACTGGCACATACTTCAGCCTCCTCTAGCGTTAGCAGAGGTATCGGCATCTTTATGGGCTTTAAAGTCTCAGCTGAAACCAAATGCAGTTTATCCACAAATAAAGCAAAACCATCTAACTGAGGAAGCAGCAAACCTGTCACTAAGTATCTTCTAGAAAAGGGTGTGTTGGTACCTCCTTCACACACCTGTTCCTGAAGCCAGCACACCTGGAGAATGACGCTTCGTGAAGGACCTGACAGCAGTGGACACATTAAACCTGATGATAACTCCACTTTGGCCTCGTTGCCTTCAAACTTCTCAGCGTCACTTCACCCTGAAACCCTTCACCCTGTTTCACTGCTGCGGTGAAGAGAGACCGTGATGGCCGAGCGCCCTCTGGTGGTGGAACGTTGCTCCTACATGCTGATGGTCTGATGGTTTCACCCTCTGAAGAAGCCTGAACAAGAGACTCTGTTCTCCTTCTGTGCTGCTCAGCTGAATCAGCCAAGAGTCGACTCCTCCTCCCGCTCCTCCTCCACACATGAAGGTGAAGAGCTGCTCCTTCTTGGGCTTAATGAACTCCTGCAGATCCACAGTCACACTGCTCTGGACTCTGAACACTAAATGGACTGAAAGCTGCTCTCACATCAGCGCCAGCCAGACTGCGACACGCCTCCTCCATCTGCGTGTGTTCGAGTCTAACGGCTTCACTTCGGGGCGTCTCGGCTCAGAAACGGGTCTCTCGTTACCGTCCGGTGGCTTTCTGTAGTTCAGGGGACGCCGGCGTGTCTGCTGCTGCAGGTCTGGATACGAAGCGTCATTCAGTCCAGCTGCACCGTTCCTGTTGATTCATGTGGACGATGAGCTACTTCACTGTAAGACACTGGCTGATTTCATGCAAAGCTCTGCTCCTAATTATTAGATTTTCTTTTGTGGTGGATCATTAAACACCTGATGTCTCCTGGTTACGCCGCCGCCGCTGAAGCAGCTTTCATATCTGATCTATTGAAAGAATTATATGATATAAAACACTCTGCACACACACAGGTCGCACTGATACTGGCTCTAAAGCCGAGCGTCACCCGTCCTCGTCGGTTCTTCAGCGCGCATCCTTTCGACTTCCTGTTCTTTCGCCGGTGCCGAGTGCGACTCGTGGTTCCACCCTGACGTGTTAGTCCAGGTCGGCAAAGGTTGCATGGATCATCTGAACCCCGTAGTCTTCGGGTGTAACTCAGCGGTTTGTAGGCAGACGCACAGTAATCTGAAGACCGCCGCCATCGGGACCTTTTGGTAAATATGCAAACAGGCAGGTCAGGGATTTAACTGTCGGTTCCTCATCATCCTCAGAGCTCAGAGAAGAGGTTCAAACCGGCCTGAAGCTTTGCTGTTATCGCTGTAACCGTAACAGAACAACTCATGTGCGTCCACAGTTCCACCCCGGTAGGAGCGGAGGAGTCTACGGTGGACTGCGTGCTAACCATAACCGACTTTTTCACATGCAGGTCGCCGCCGGAGTCGGGATCCTTTTCAAACCAGGAGACTTTGTGAAATCACTAGATAAGGTTTGTGTCTTCCAGGTGGGAAGGTTCCCGCTGACCTCGACGATCCTCCTGAAGGTGGACGGAAAGCCGGAGCGGTGACGGAGCCGAGATCCTCCTCTGGCGGCGCCTTCATCGTCGAGGACGTTCGGAACACCGACGGCGTTCCTGTTCCTGCAAACCAACCGGCGCGTTTCGGACTTCAACGCCACTGAAAGACAAAACAGTTCTCTTGGAAGGAAATAAAGCTCGTTACTAAGACGACGGCGACTGTGAGAGACTATGCAAGGAACAGAAATCTGACTGGTTCCCTTCACCAGAGCGGACTGGTCTGACTGGTTTAAACTGAGCTTGAAACACAGACAGAAGCAGTTTGATTCGTCGTGTCAGCTTTATTTTTATTTTTTATTTTATTTTTTATTCTTAGTCCTGTGCTAAATGTCCTTTTTGTCATATTTAGTTAATCTCATCCTGTTTTAAGTCAAGTTTTAGTTGACTGTCGGGCATCTTAGTCAATAAAAACTGTTTCTTTTCTAATGTTTTACTCAATATCTTTGTTTTTTTTAGCCATCAGATTATATTGAGCTGTCTTAATGTGTTTGGTTTGGCTATAAAACACAACTAGTTGGCTTAAAAAAAACCTACCTACCTCAGTTTCTTTGTGATGAGCCTTAATGTGTCTCTTCAGGTTTGTGGTATTTTTACTACAGTTCTTTTATTGTTTCTCTTCTGATAAAGCAATGCATTCATTTTATTTGTTTGTTTTTTGTTGTTGTTGTTGTTTTTTTTTCCTCAACATGATGCATCTGCAGACCTGGCTCATGACACGGCGCAGGGATCCAGTGGGAGACTTAATGGGAGTGTTTGTGGATCAGATGTTTGATCCTTGTGTCAGTAGCAGGAATGATGCTATCAGCTGATCATTCTGTTTCAAATATTGTTTGAGTCTTTTGTTGCTTTCCTGTTGTTATTATTATTATTTTTTTGGTCTCAGCTTGACTAGAGAAAATTTTAATATCGATTGGGAAAATAGTAAAGTTCAGTTTTCTGTTGGTTTGCCTGTTCGTTTTATTTTATGTATCTGAAATTTACCAAAAATGATAAAAAGTCGGATTTAAAAAGTGAACTTTCTTGTCCTTTGAATTGTTTTCAACATTGTTTAAAAAAAGGAATAACCCTCATAAAACATAATCAATTAAATTCTCCTTTTTTAAAATATTTTCTAAACGCTCCTTTCATCAGGACGGAGTTGTTTACCAGTGACGTAAGCACGTAAAGTGATATCCAGCGTCTGACGTCACGGATGTTGTGCTCTGGTTGTGTTGCTGAATCTTTGAGGAAAGCAGCAGCAGCTTCTGTTCCGACCGGCAGCTGATACAAATGTGTTCTTAAACATAGTTTTTTACCTTTCAAACAAGCGGGCAGCACATATTCTCCACCACATGACCCCACCGGAGAGTTTAACGGCATTTAGCAACAACAACAACCCGCCAGCTAGCAGCTAACGTAGCCCGCTGCTAGCTGTTAGCTGCTAGCTCCTCCAGCTGACGTCAGGTTTGTAATTTCAGGGATAATTTAGTTTTTTTTGTTTGAAACCCTGCAATTAATTAATGTTATATCATATAAACACTGCACAGATTAATAATTCAGCTCTGTGCTTTGACTGAGGCCAGAACAGACAGGCTTTCCTGCTAATAACTGAACTTTCAGAAGGAACCTCGATAAGAAAATTAGAAATTTAATATTTAATTGTTTAAATAATTTAATCTGCAGCCGATAGAACATGAATAAATATATTTTATGAATCAGTAATGCTTCTTGGTGAATTCGGCTCACCATTAAATCACCAGATAACATTTAAATTAATGTAAATATCTACTTTTATCATCGTCCCGTCAGAACAAACTGCTGCATGTTTCAGCAGCTGAACTGAAGGAAAAATGATATTTATGAAATATTAATATAATTTATGAGATTAAAGTTCTTCCTGTTGGTGTCAGATATAAAATAAAAAGCACAGAGAAACTCCTAACAGTTCTGGAAAGGTAATAAAGGTGTTTAATGAGCTGCAGTGACGTCTCTTTATTAACCTTCATGTTTTTAATGCAGTTTGGTTTCTGATGAGTTTCATTTTTAAAACAGAAACATTAAATAATAAAACATTAAATAAAAACTGAAAAACACTGAAATACAGAATGATCTAATGAGCTGGTTAGAGGAGGAATTTACCGCCTTGTTATAAGATTTAAAGTTAATAATATTTATATAATTTACATTAATTAGTTTCACATGTTTCAGGATCAGAAGTTTGACTGCAGCAGTTAATCAATATGATCGATCCGTTTATTGATAAGATATGAATATTTATTAGAATTTGTTCTAAATTCATTCAGTATTTGTGTGTTTAGAAGCTTTTAAGGTGTTTTTTAATGATATTATGTGTTTTTTGTTACTTTAAGTGTTATTTTTGATATTTTATTTATTATATATTGTTTTATTTGTTATTTATTTAGATTTTTGTTATTTTATTTATTTATTTGTTATTTTATATATTTATTTAGTTTTTATTTTATTTATTTATTTAGTTTTTTGTCATTTTATATATTTATTTAGTTTTTATTTTATTTATTTAGTTTTTTGTTATTTTATTTATTTATTTAGTTTTTTGTTATTTTATATATTTATTTAGTTTTTATTTTATTTATTTATTTAGTTTTTTGTTATTTTATTTATTTATTTAGTTTTTTGTTATTTTATTTATTTATTTAGTTTTTTGTTATTTTATTTATTATTTGTTGTTTTTTTTCCAGCATGGCGTCGCAGTTTAAAATCCCGAAGAAGAAACAGTCGGCGGACGGAGACTCCGCCCACCTGCACATGCAGTCGCCGCTGTCCCGCCTCCAGAGCTCCGCCTCCGATTTTAAGGTGGTTTTATCGATCTGTCAGCTTCTCTAAAGGTTTCGATCTGGTCTGTTGGACCATTTAAGGTGGTATTACTGATATTCTGGCTCTGTCTGATATGCAGGTTATTTAAGGTGGTATGGCAGCTGTTGCTTCTATTAATGTGCTGATATCTGATCTGGTGTCTCTGTTTAAGGTGGTATTTATGAGCTGCTGGCTCCTTTAAGGTGGTATCATGTGATCTGTCGGCCCTTTAAATGTCCTGAATCTGCTGTAAAGTCAAATTTAAGGTGGTATTCTGTATTGGCTGTTATTTAAGATGGTATATCTTATCTGATCGTTCTTTTTAAGGTGGTATGACTGATCTGTCAGTTCAGTTGAGGCCTTTAATGTTGACCTGTTCTGACTTTTAAGGTAGTTTAAGATGTTTTTCAGGGCTTTTTAAGGCGGTATGATGAACCAAAGACTCTTAAAGAAACATTACATGTAACTGCAGGATTTTTAAGGCGGTCGTTCAAATGTGATGTATTTGTGTGACCATTTAAGGTGGTATATCTAACCTGGAAGTCTTTTAAGGTGGTATTTTAGAAGACAACAGAGTAAATATGATGTTTAGTGACTGTTTTGGGTTTAATAACGTCTTGTTTTGTGTGAGCAGGGTTACGGCGATCAGTCCGGGAGAGGCGGTGCCGACAGGATGCATGCTGGGAGCTCACCGGGATCTACGAACAGACAGAGGTGAGTGAAGCGCCTCCTGCAGGCCGTGGCGGTCGTTAACGCCGGCGCTAACGAGGTGACGTTTCTCTTCCCGCTCAGCACGCCGTGCAAACCTTTCTTCAAAGACGTCGTCAAAACTCTGCTGGGACTCAACAGCCCGAGCGGAGGAGGAGCGTCGGCGGCCAATCACAGAGCAGCAGCGGGAGGAGGCGGAGCGTCGAACCGCCAATCACAGCCGGGACAGAAAGGCGAGGCGTCTGGCGGTTTCTCTAACGGGTGAGTTCTTCACAAAAACACCAAGAGAAACGTCACCAGAGGGTTTAAGTCACTATGAAGAGAGATTAACGGGTTAGTGAGGGAGTTCAACGTCACCATGGCAACTGTCTGTTAACCTATCACCATGGTAACTGGTCCGGAGAAGGTTATGTTCTGAGTTTGCTTTTAAATCGTCAATAAAAAGCGACATCCTCTCACTAAATACCTGATTAACTCTGCTGGTTCTGCAGCTATCAGAGCAGCGATTAGAATATTGGATGTTCTATGTGGATATTGGATGATATTATCTGGATGTTTGAGGCACTGAGACATAAAATAAGTAGATAAACTGATAACTTAATCAATAAAGTAATAAATTAGTGTTTTAATTAACGAGAGTCACATGATGCCAAATGTTCCTTTTAATGGTGACGCGTTCAGAGCCTGAAACAGGAAGTCTGAGTTCACACGAAGAAAACCTGGATCTGTTGAGCCGTCTCTGACAGTCCGTCAGTCGGCACCGTGAGAAGCAGCCAAACACCGTCAGCTGGCTGAAAACATGTTACATCTCATTTGTTTAATCTGGACAAAACTTTTAGGTGAATTCTCTGCTGCCAAAATTGAAAACTATTAATCAGATCCAGCTCTCTCAGATGGGAGGGGTTGGACTTCAGAGCTGAGGCCAGAGAAGCACAGCTGATCTCTGACAAACTGCAGTCACTCTTTTTGTTACTTTGATTAAAATGACAGATTTCTCTGGGTTTGAAAACTGTTGGAAACATTTGGGATAATGTAAGAACACAACTCAACAACATATAGAACATAGGTCTAGACCTGTGTGGAATAATAAAATAATAGTTCAACATGTTGTGAAATCTTCTTCTTGTTCAGACTGATTCTTCACAGCAGCCAGTTAGCTTAGCATAAAGACATATGCTAAGCATAAAGACTGGGAACAGAGGGAAACAGCTAGCCTGCACTGATTAACATGTTACATCTCATTTGTTTAATCTGGACATAAAAAGCTTTAAAGTGGTGAATTCTCTGCTGCCAAAACCGAAAACTATTAATCAGATCCAGCGCTCTCAGATGGGAGGGGTTGGACTTCAGAACTGAGGCCAGAGAAGCACAGCTGATCTCTGACAAACTGCAGTTAATCAAACTGAATAAAGAATAAATGATGTAGATAAAAATCCATTTATAATCCAAACAGATGTTTCAGTTGTGGCTCTTTGGTAGAGGAGGTATGACGCCATTGACAGGCCACCAAATGAAACGGTCCGTTACTTTGATTAAAATGACAGATTTCTCTGGGTTTGAACATTAATGTAAGAACACAACTCAACAACATATAGAACATAGGTCTAGTTGGTTTTACACAGTTTAATGAGGGATAGCTACAGATTAGAGCTTTAATGAACAACGTTTTATGATGATTTTTTCTGAGCAGGAAGTTTAAAACATGAAACTGATCCAACCTGGATGAATCTGTTATTATAAGATAGTTTTTTAAGTTTCCTTTTAACCTCTTGAATCTTCTGTTCTGTCAGTTTTCAGCCGTCAGACTCAAAGTCAATGACTCAAAGATTCAAGTCTTCTAACAGCTGCTGTTCATAAATAATCACCATAAAATAATAATAAATATGTCAAACTGAATTTTTTTTTTTTTTTTTTGGCTTGTTGGTCGAACAAAACAAGACGTTTGAAGACGTTGCAGGACATTTCTCACTATTCTTTTTACAGTTTAGATCTCAAACAATCAGACGTTTAAGTTCTTGTTATGAAATTATTTAGTTTTATCTGCATTTCTGTGAATATTAAATTATTTTATTGCCTAAAAAAACATGTAAATGATGTGAGAAGCAGGTTAAAGCTCTGTTTACCTTCCTGTGTTGTTGTTTTCACCTCTCTGCTGCTGTTGTGTGTTTCGTCCACCAGATGGCGCCCTAAGCGAGCGTCTGACCGCCTGCTGCAGCCTGACGTGACCTCAGGGCGTCTGTCTCCACCACAGAAGAAGAAAAGTGAATCCAGTGGTGAGGAGACGTTTTAATTTCAGGAAACACGTCGATGTCGAGCCAGAAACATTAATCAGAGAGTTTCTTATCTGTCTTATTATTATCTGACATTTTTAAGTAGCTGAGGATTAATTGGGAAAATATTTAATTTAAAGTTGATTAAATTCATTAGTTGCAGCTCAACAATAAAACAATAAAATGATCATTAAACCCAAATTAACAGAAGAATGACGTCATTTAGTGCTGAAACTATCAACAGAAGATTAATCTGCAGCAATTTTAATCATTTATGGACCATGAAAGTCATTTTTTTAAGCAAAAAACACCAAATATTCAGAGTTTTTGTCCGTATTTTACATCTTTGGGCTTTTAGACGGTTTGTAGGAGAAAACAAGACACTGATTTACGTCAGCTTGAACTCTGGGAAATGTGACTTTTGGCGTTTCTCCTCGTTTTCTGAGAAAGTAATCTGCAGATTTTTTTTGTCTTTCTAGAAAAACATGTTGAAGGTTTTAAAGCTTTTTTTTTTTTTTTTTTTCGAAGTGGAAGCAGAAAACCACGATCATCAGACCGGACAGAGAGAGAAATAAACCTCAGTGTGAAT
Organism: Euthynnus affinis; assembly: GCA_029490765.1. Classification (NCBI taxonomy): domain Eukaryota; kingdom Metazoa; phylum Chordata; class Actinopteri; order Scombriformes; family Scombridae; genus Euthynnus; species Euthynnus affinis. Next base: position 18,217,647 of record CM055861.1, read on the forward strand.
ATTTTCCCTGCAGCTTCGTCTCTGGCGTCGAGGAGAATCTCCGTGGCGTCGGCCGACTACCTGGCAGAGCTGCGAGGTGACGAGCGCGCCGGGAGTTTGAGGTCCTCCGCTCCGGCAGAGAGGACGTGGAGAAGAGCCGACGGCAAGGTAAAAGGTCAACGGTCACGAGCAGGACGTAGCCGGTTAGCGTCTAGCGTAGCTTAGCTTCTAAACCTTCTGAACCACTTCCTGCAGAGCTAAAATTATCTATCGAGCACAGACACATGTAACGCTGGAACAGATTAACATCAAATCTACCAGAATGAAATAAAGCAGGACAAGAAGAAGGGAGGTCTGGTTGGAGAGTTGGAGGTAGAAAGTCCTGAGGTTTAACCAGTGTCGGAGCTAGAGAGACTCATAGGGGAGGGAACCAAATTAACGGCATTCACTTCACTTTCCTAACAAAAAACACAATGAGAAATCATTTAGGTTTAAATAAAGGCCTGGAGAAGCAGGTTTTACCAGAATGTTTGACTGAAAACACGTAATAATAATAATAAATAACAATAACGAGGTCACAGCAAATGAATGCTGAATAAAAAGAACACCAGTCAGTGGTCAGTATGAACAGGATAACAAGTCTGTGTGGCCTAAATAACATTAAATATGAGATATATTCTCGTTATAACAGCTGTAATCTGCAGCTGGAGCTGCTTCCAGTCGTCTCTCAGCGTCCTCGTTGCGTGTTCAGCCACCGCGGTGTAAGGGTGAATATTTACTATGAATTTTCAGTCTTTTATTGTGGATTTCAGTCATCGCTACAGTTACACATCTGCTTTTATCCGTGTGAGGAGGCTCAGTGGATGAAATGGGGGGGGGCTCGGCCTCCTGGTGCCCCCTCGTGAAGCGGACTCTGGGTGTAACGAGGAACAAGGAGCTCAGAAACGTAGCTGAAGGCGACGTCATGGAGCGCTTTACGATACGATACGATCGACTTTATTGTCCCACGCAGGGAAATGTGTGCTGGACTCAACAAACAACACGAGCTCAGCCTCTCCAACACCAGCAGTTACATAAAATTACAAGATTACACTGAACCCGCAGAGAACACGATAATATTTACTGCTTATTATTAAAAGTTACTGCGCGACCTTCAGCCTGAAGCAGCTTTGTTGGGAAATGTGATGGAGGTTTGCAGCGAGGAGGTCGGACTCTTTTTTTTCTGGAGCTTTCAGTCGCAGTTTTAAAAGTAAGTGTCCTTTTAATCTGCTTGTTGTTTCAGAGCGACGGCAGAAACTCGCCCGACTCGCCCCTGAAGCAGCGGAAGAACTCGTCCGTCTCCGACTCGGAGGACGACTTCGTGTCTCCGCAGAGAACCAGAAACAAACCTCCTCCCTCCTCCTCCTCCTCGTCTTCAGCGACGGCCGGCCTGTCGTCGAGGGCGACGCCCGACAGGAGGCGGAGTCTGGAAAGGACGTCGTGGCTCGCCGCCAGCAGCAACCTGCGGAGCGATCCGAGGGAGAAGGAGAGAGAGAGGTGGAGGGAGTTCACAGAGAGGAAGACGACCAACCGATCGGCCGGCGTTCATCTCCGGCTGAGGAGAGCCAAACAGACGCCGTCGGAGCCCAGTGAGGAACCGACCAATCAGCCGCTGTCACGCAACTCGACGTCACGACTCGGTTTTTCTTCACTGTTGTTCTTCTTCCTTCTTTCAGTCGTGCTGTCGAGTGAGGAGGAAGAGGAAGGCGAAGACGACGCAGATGGAGGGAAGACGACGTCAGAAAGCCGACCGGACGAGCCCCCAAACTGTGATCCGGTGCAGGTAGGAGATCATCGGCTCCCGACTCTGAAATGTTAGAAGTTGTGGCTTTTTTTGATCCTTTACAGCTGAAAATTTAACATTTTGGGGGGTTTTGTGCTGTTGGTTGGACAAAATAAGACATTTTTCACAAATATATCTTTCATGTGCGACCTTTAGATGCATATTTTCCCATTTTTTTAATCTTTTATGCTAAAAAACGATGTAAACTTGAAGCTTTATGCAGCAAAGTGTTGCAGTCTTTACATCGATCTCAGCTGTTAAAGTTAAATCTCTCCACATCTGGTGAAAAGGAAAAAAAAAAAAAAACAACAATAAAAAACAAAAAGCCGCCTGACTTTGACACATCTGTGGGGAGAGCAGTTTGTATCTAGGACACAAATTCCATGAAGATCACAGAAGGCTTCATAAAAAGGCTGAAGTCAGCGGGATCGTCCCTCAGAGAGACGCAGCGTTTTCTACATGAGTCATGTTTCATTTACACTCTGCAGCTGTGCGGATGAGTCTCCGTCAGGTGGACCTCCGAAACCAGAAACTAAGCTCCGATAATCTGTCGAATCTGTCGGGTAATAAACATGTTAGAAGTTTATAATCCCAACGTTTTAACAGCTGCAGTGCAGGAACAACAAGTTTCTGTTAACGGCTGACAAACAGTTTTACCTGAAAAGGCCCAGAAGACGATGTGTAGTCCAGCGGATCTAGTCCAGACCTGGAGGGTCGTAGAGATGGACTGAAACATGGAGGGTCGTAGATGAAGAGGGACAGCAGGGAGGTTTCCTTACCGAGGTCATTAGGTCCCTCCGACTCGGCCTCGCCGGCGCTGCTCGTTGCTCTCGGCGAGCCTCTGTCTGGCGTTTCAGTTCAGTTTTTTGGTGGTTGGTGTTTTGGATATTTTCCAGCGATGTTCAAAACCTCAGCGGAGAAAAATGCACACACGAGCCTTTTGATGTCTTAAAACTGAAAACGTTTATTGAAGCACTTTTCCCAAACGGAGAACTGAAAACAGGAAACAGGAAGTGTTCTGTCCTCTGAAGGTCTCTAACCTCAGCAGATCAACCTACAATATAAACAATTAGTCTGATTGGTTCACTAGTTTCTAAACAAGGAACTACATTTTGGCTTTTCTGGCTACGCCCTCTATCAGAGAGGTTCCTGCTTTCCCCAAAACATCACAGAGAGATCTGGAGTCTGGAGGAGACCGTGTCCCTGAAGCTGTAACGTCCCCAACAAACGCTCTTAAAAGGACATCTCTTCCTTTTTTACCTAAACTGTCGCTTCATCGCGTTTTAACTGTGTTAATGAAAAGGAAGAAAGAACCAAACAAGATGATGTTTGTGTGAACAGGATGTAGATCTCTGCAAACAAGACGATAACAAGATATTAATACATGACATCAAAACGTGTGCGAGCAGATACAGTGAAGTTATGATCCTGTGGATGTTTCTGAGCGACGAGAAGAAGATGAAGATGTTTATTGACAAGTATCGATCAAGGAGAACCGAAAACAGCGAACATCCGAGTTTAAATAAAGAATAAAAACACGTTAGGAATAGCGCTGATTGCAGACAGAGAACAACACGGGTAGCAGCAACTCGACATTTGTGAAGTAAATCGACTGAAAACATTTTCTATATTCGTCACATTTTAACTTTAGGAAACACTTTATGGACCAAACAACTAATAAGCAGATTAATCAATGATGAAAATGATGTCATTTGCAGCTCAATTAGAAATAAACTTAGATACTTAAAGACAGAAATTCAAATAAGACAAATTCGTCTTTCTGGACCTTTCAGCCTGGTCTCTTGGCCTTCATCAGCTATTTTATTTTGTTGCATCATCCATAATTGAGAAGATGAAGGCCACCACATGTGGCTGAAATGTCCAGGACCTTCAGATTGGCCTACAATACATGAAACATTAGTCTAACTGGTCCATTAGTTTCTAAGGAAGGGATAGCACCTCATCTGTGACAGTTTAAGTTGAGCTTCAGGTCATGGTCGACCCGTCCCACCGAGCTGCGGACCGCTGAGGCCTCGAGGAGATTCAGAGTTACAGTTCTGACCCCTAAAGATGGAAAACTCCATAACAGTGTGAACTAGATGGTAACAAGATATTAACATATGGAAGCTGAACATCTGTTCTGGTCTGAGCAGGTGGGGTCGTCTGATGTTCGGTGGTCTAGCGAGTCTGTTTATAGTGAGTCAGTTCGACCTGCAGGACTCTCATGAAGGATTGTGTAACATGTTTTTCTGCCACAGAGGAAATAAATCCATGAAGTCCAACATCGTCTCTCTTTGTGCTGCAGAAAAAAAAGACCCCAAAGCTGCCAAATACCACAGAGACACACGATAGAGAGCTCAAATAGATAAACAGGCCGTCTGATAAACTGCTGCTGGAGAAAAAATCATCTGTGACTGCTTCCCAGCGCCTGGCAGCACAGAGAGCGTGTGAATATGTAACTTTACTATGATGTAAGTTATATTCAGAAAGTATTTGTCCCAAAAAAAACAGCTGTTGGAAAAAAGGGAGGGGAGGGTGTCCCTATATAAGGCCATTACGGTAATATGTGTGAGCAAGATAGAAACAAGATCACATCGTACCTGAACGAGAAACGTGCAAACTAGATGTTTTGGAAGGAGATGATATCTGGACCTTCTGGCCTGTTTCCAGTCTACTTCCTGTTCAGACCCGGAGGACTGACCCACTTTGAGTCTCCGGTCTCGCTGCGACTGTGTTGCATGTTTCGAGGTCGAAGTGAGTCATGTCGTTTTTTTGTTTGTGGGTTTACAGGCTCGTAAACAATCCGTCATCCCCCCTCGCTGAGGCTCTAAGCGGATCCAGATTGGTCCTGAATGGACTCGAGAGTGTTTGTTTACTGACGCCGGTCCTGAAACCAGCTGAGAATCTTAACGAGGGAGAAGAGGAGCGCCTGACCCAGATCTGCTTTCTGAACTCTGTACCTGTGTTTTTGTCTGACAGGCTCAGCGGGTTCGACCTGCCGTGGAAGACGTGGAGGAGGCGGACGACGAGGAGCCGCCGCTGACGCCACCGACGCCTTCGTTCCTGGAGCTGGAGTTCGTCTTGCTTCACGCCGGCCTGATGCACGCAGACGCCAACGGGAAGATAAAGGTGAGACACGACGGCGGCTCGGTTTGTTTATAGTTGCACGTTTTTCAATTTTAGAGAATCGGTAGGTTCAGTTTTAGGTGAGTAACTAGGACTCAGGAGGAAGAGCGGGTCACCTGCTAATCAGAAGGTCTAGAACCGTGGGATGAAGGCTGATTGGTTCCCAAATGTTTGGGTCCAACCCCCAGCTGAGTACTAACTCCTCCCTTGTATATATGAGTGAATTCAACCTTTATACTTAAAACGCTCTGAAAAAAGGCTCTGTGCCCAAACGTGGAAGCGTTTTTCTAATGTGATGTGAGCCAAATAAACAAGTCAAATGTTCATATTTTGTCCTCCTTGACTGGAAAATTGAGATGTGCTACCCTTTTTTCTACATTTTTGGAACAAGTCTGCTGGATTTTGGGTTTAGCTCTCCACCGAGAATTGTTGAAGCTCAACGTCCTTCTTCAATTCACTGAATAAAGCAGTTTCAGCTAAAAAATCAGTGTTTCTCCACCATGTTGGGCGAGCAGCGGACTTCCTGGAGGGGCTGTTAGCCGAGCTGCTGCTAACGTTTGCCCAGTTTATTTCTCTGATAACTTAAGATCCAGACGTCCAATGACTAAAATCCTTCTTGCGGCTAAAAGATCAAGTTAAAAACCAGCTAAATTTATCATGAAAATGTGGCTTCAAACTGAATAAAAGTCCATTTCTAACAGTTTGTGTGGAACAAGCACAACAAAGCCCATGTATTATCTTGTATGTGTGTAAGTTACTCTTTGCTAGACGCCATTGTAGCGGACAAACACGGCGCCGACGCATGCATCTTGTGCACTATACTCTTTGGTAGAGGAGGTATGACGCCATTGACAGGCCACCAAATGAAACGGTCCGTTACTTTGATTAAAATGACAGATTTCTCTGGGTTTGAAAACTAAAAACTATTAATCAGATGCAGCTCTCTCAGATGGGAGGGGTTGGACTTCAGAGCTGAGGCCTGAGCTCAACAACATATAGAACACAGGTCTGCTTGTTTTTAGACATTTTAATGAGGGATAGCTACAGATTAGAGCTTTAACGTTCATGTATGTAAAGTTTGTATTCAGGTCACATTAAATAAATAAACACATTCGCTGGCAGGCGGCTCATGTTGGATGTCTGTGTTTCTGCCCAACTTCACACCTTGTTTCTTTCTTTTTCCATGTCCTGGTCCAACACACACACACACACACACACACACACACACACACACACACACACACACTCTTATTTGATTGGCCCATAATTGGTTTCTGTTGCTAGTAATCTAGTTTTAATAATTCACATGTGTTTTCCAAAGTGCTTTCAGTACTTTTTGTTTGTTTTAGAGTGTGTGTGTGTGTGTGTGTGTGTGTGTGTGTGTGTGTGTGTGTGTGTGTGTGTGTTAAAGACATACACACTCTCTCGCACTGAACTAGACTGAACAGACAGAAATATGAACCAACGTTGAAGCCAAACCGTCTTTGCGACAAACATTTCTTTGGGGGAGTTTTATCATGAAACGTTAAACCGGTCGTCACGGCAACCGCATCAGAAAGAACCAGCTGCGGCGAGAGGTGACGAGAAGCGGAGGAGGGGGAGTCAAACTTTGGCGTAACAGCTCGGTTTTGGCAGAGAAAATTCCCGCCGAGGTTGTAAAAAAAAAAAAAACATTCTCTCTTTAACGAGCAATTAAAGCCGCCGCCTGAGCGCGATGGCGGAGCGTCGTTAAAACTCAGGAGAGCGGCGGCGGCGGAGGAGGAGGAGGTTAGTAGGTCAGCGTGTCAGCCGCTCGCTGCTTTAAAGGTTTTTATCTGAAGTCTTGTGTTGATGTCATCGCTGCCACAGATGCAGTAAATGAACTTTTATCTGTTTTTGTTTCTAGATCACTGAAAACGAAATCACTCTTCCTCTGAAAGGTAACGGCAGCTTCACTCTGCAGAACATGTCAAACAGAGTTTTTTGGGTATTTTTGAGATTAAAGTTCATGATTAAAGTATCAAGGTCACTGTTAAAAACATGAGGAGAGATTTTGAGAACAAAAAATTAAAAAAAAAAATTAATATTTTAAGTAATTTCAAACATTTTTTCAAAATGTAACTTTTTCTACAAGAAATGACTTTTTTAAAAACTATTTTATAATAATTATAACTTTTTAAAAACTATTTTATAATAATTATAACTTTTTAAAAATATTTTATAATAATTATAATTTTTTAAAAATATTTTATAATAATTATAACTTTTTAAAAACTATTTTATAATAATTATAACTTTTTAAAAATATTTTATAATAATTATAACCTTTTAAAAATTATTTTATAATAATCATAACTTTCTTTCCTCAATATAACGATGTATTTTTTGCCAACGTGTCTGATCAGGAGCGGAGGAGGGCGAGGTCGCCGTGGTGGCGTCTGAGCTGCGAGGTTACGGCGTTTGGGACGGGGGGCGTGGTTCAGGGTGCGCCTCTGCTGGACGAATGGGAAGGCCCCGCCCCCACGCTGCTCTTCTTGTGGGTGTCCGACGACCAGGCGAACCTGCTGCGGAGGGAGCTGACCGCCATCCAGACCGCCGGCGCCGCCTCAGGTACACTACATCTGTATTTTAAGATCGTCTGTTCTGTTACATGTTGAAACCAGCCGGCGTGTTGATGTATAAACAGTTATAAGTCGGCACGGCGGTAAAAAGTCCCCGTAGTTTCCATCATCACAGTGTTTCCACAGTCTGATGAAACAGAGCTCTCACTCCGACACCGTTTCACTGAACCGGAAAAACCGCAGAATCCAACTTTTTTTCAGTCAAATAAAAACATGAAAGCAGAAACAGTAAATATGTGTGAATGATGATGAAGCAGCAGACGACACGCTTCATGTTTGTTTGTTTTTTCCGGGTGTAGTGATTCATCTTATCTCATAGACAATCTCTGCAGCAGCGTGCGCCGCTCTCCCGTCCAAAAAAAAAAAAAAAAAGGATTTTCTGAATGAAGGCTTGACTGGAGCTGTGAAGCTTCATGGAAAATTAACTTCTGACAACTTCTGCAGCCCTCCAGAGCTGGGCAGGAACCAAGCAGCCAATCAGGCGGCTTCTGCTGCGACGCCCGGCCAATCACGGAGAGGACTGATTTCACAGTTATTGATTATGGCTCTGAAATCAGGCGAACGGGGAAAAACAAGCCGACCGCCGCCAAAAAAAAAAGAGTGGTTGCGGGCGGAAAACACAGCGATGTTTCTGTCATTAAACACATTATTTACTGGTTAAACTGGTTCAACTGGCTGATAACACACAGCACACAGCCAGAACACCTCCTCACTTCTCCTGGTTCTGGCTCCTTCAGGCCCGTCCTGCTCCTTCCTCCTGCTGGTGCTGAAGGAGCAGCTGCAGGAGCTCCAGGCCGCCCTGCTGGCCTCCATCCTGGACATGAAGGAGTACAGAAGGGGCCTCTCCTCCTCTGGCGGGCTCACCTCCCCTCTGGACTGGACTCAAGGGCTGCTGCTGATCCACACTGCCCCCCCTCCTCTGGACCAGCACCTCCTCAGACTGCTGGGACAGTCCAAGGTAAAACTTCTCCTCCTCCTCCTCCTCTTCCTCCTCCTCTGTTTCAAACCCACTGACTCCGCCTCCTTCTGTCAGGAGACGTCCGGTCAGGTGAGCAGCAGCCACAGGAACAAGAAGTCCGACGTGGACTCTTCTGGTCTGCAGCAGCTTCCCGCCAGGTGAAACCAGCAGGAAGTAGGAAACAGATCAATAACAGAACAGAATTAATCAGATTATTGATCAGTTATTGGACTCAGACTGATGTTGTGTTGATTAGAAGTCGTTTAAAGCTGGTTGGTTGATTCTCTGGCGTTCAGGTTGATCCAGTATCCGGCGGCGCCCTGTAAAGGCCGCATCACGGTGACCAAGGAGGACCTGGCGTGCCTGAGCGACGGCGAGTTCCTCAATGACGTCATCATCGACTTCTACCTCAAGTCAGTCCCAAAGTTCAATAATCAGCAGAAAAATACATGAAATTTGTTCCTTTTTTATGTCGTTTTCGTTTTTTTTTTGCATTTTTCTTTCAGTATTTTTGCATAATTACGACTTTTATGACATTTTTAGTTCAATATCTTGATGCCAAACAGCCACAGACACATTTTCAGGAAGTTTTTTGCTCTTTTTGCTGTTTTCTTTTCATTTTTTTCCCCTTTTATTTCCACTTTTTTGCATCATTCATGTCCGTATTTTTGTGCAAACCTGTCATGTGACTTTCTTTTCATTTAGTGCAGGATATATTTCAGGTATTTTACTATTTTTTGTCACTTTCATGGCGTTTTTCATCAGTTTTTCTGTTTTGAAAAGATTTTTAAAAACTTAAAACTTTTAAAAGATGATTTCAGCAGGTGTTTGAGCTCCTGAAAGGTCCAATAAGGATGGTTTTAGATGGTTTTAGATGTTTTAGATGTTTTGGAACATAACTTCAGATTTTCAGGGTTCCCACAAACTTCTACAAACTGATAAAATCGATTGTATTGATCGTATTTAACTCTGCTGCAGTGCCTCGCGGTGGCCAGTAGGGGTCGTCAGTGCTCTGAACCGTCTCCTCCTTCCTCGCAGGTATCTCCTCCTGGAGGGAGTCGGCGGCTCCGTGGCCGAGCGGAGTCACGTCTTCAGCAGCTTCTTCTACAAACAGCTGAGCAGACGGCGAGCGGCCGGCGAGGACGACGCCCCCTCAGTCCCGTAAGAACGCAAACAAAGAGCGAATTGTTGCTTTTAAATCATTTTGGAGACAATAAAAACGAACATTTAAAGTCTTAAATAAAAACATATTTAGCTACTAGACCTTTATTTTGAAAAACCAAGCATGTTTTTATTTCAAATTAAGGTACAACTACAGTCACATTTTCTCTTCTTTCAGTAATTGTAAATCAGAAATCAATATTTTGGTAATTTTAGCTGCATGAGAGCAAAAATAACGTCAAGTTTTCATCCATAAGTGTCATAAATTCATAAAAAAAGATGATTTCTGTCTTTTTTTCATCAGTCTGTTGTTTATTTTTTCCAGCGATCGTCACATGAGGCATCAGAGGGTGAAGACGTGGACTCGCCATGTGGACATCTTCACCAAAGACTTCCTGTTTGTGCCTGTCAATCAAGAGTAAGGAACATGTTTATTTCCCTGTAGTGTTTTTGCTCTTCTCTCTGACCCTCTGAGGTTCGGCAGCTTTGTCAGCGCTGACTTCAGCTCTTTTGTTTCCCGATTTGAAAGACGCCTCGGCGGCTCGTTCTTTTTTTTTTAGGGGGGGGTTTGACCTCTGTTGAGACGTTTCAGTGAAAACTCTGTGATTCTACTTTAATTCGAGCACCTCATCAGCGTCTGCACCTGCCAACTGGGTCACAGAGGACTGAAGTCACCTCTGCTGGATCAGTTCTTAATACTCGTCAATGACTTTCACAGATCTGCTGCTGCTCTCTGCACTTTTTTATTATTGTTTCCCCCCAAAAAAACTTTCCTTTCTCTCAGATCGTTCAGTCACAGCAGATAAACCTTCATCAGACCCCCCACGTTGTTTTTAGGATTGTTGTTGCCACAAGATGATCGAACGTGCCGCGGCTTTTCCCCCCAAAACAAATCAAGTTTCTGTCACTTTCTGTGGCCGTTTTCCTGCCAGTTTTAGGTCATTTTTCTGTTTTTCGTGCCATTTTTTTTGTGTGTGTTCCATTTTTGTGCCGCTGTCATGAAATTTTTGTGGGTTTTTGTGCAATATTCATTTATGTTCCCTTTTTTTTACAGATTTATGTGCCATGGTCATGACATATTTGTGCTTTTTTTGTGCAAATGTGTCATTACTGTGTAATATTTGTGCCAGAACACTGTTCTGCCCTTTCTGTGCCACTTTTTGTGCCTTTTTTTTGCACTTGATGTCCAATCTGTGCAATATTTATACCAGTGTTTTTGTTAAATACTTATATTCCATTTTCATACAGTTTTTATCACTTTAGCACCATTTTTGTGCTATTCCTTCCATTTTTTGGGGTCAGATTTGCAAGAGTGTTTTTTGAGTAATTCACCATTTTCATGCAATTTTTACGTAATTTTTGTAAAATAGTTGTGCCAATATTTTTGTGAAATACTAAATTTTATGGCACTTTTATGGGATTTATGTGACATTTTTCAGTTTTTTTCGTTCAGTGTGACGATGGAAACTCGGATATTTTCGTACAACTTGTATCATTTAATTTTCATTCAGTTTTCATGACACTTTTATGTAATTTTCATGGTGTTTTAGGTCATTTTTGTTGAATAGTTGTGCCAATATTTTTGTGAAATATTCATTTTTATGGTACTTTTTAGGTATTTATGTGACAACTTTTTTCGTTCATTGTGACGATGGAAACACTGAACTGGAACTTTTCCCCTGAGTTCAGTCTGAAAGGCAACTTCAGAGCTTCGTTAGCTTTATTTTAAATTAGATGTAGTTTCATTTACTAACTGTGAAACTATCAATTTTTCGTGTAGTGTCTTTTATAACGTTGCAAAACCTGCGAACCACAGCTGGCAGTCGCTTTTACTTTGCTGTTGTTTTGATTGTTTTTGAAAAAAAAGCAACCACTAATAAAACTCAACACTTCCTGCAGACATTTCACATTAAAAGCGTTCCGGTAGCTCGAGGCTGGAAGGCTTTAAATGTGAAAAACCAACAGGAAGTTTTGATTTTCTTTGATGATAATTTAAAAGACAAGAAAACAGCAAAGTGTAAGCGAGTTAATGAATGAGCTCTGCGGGACAGCAACACGTCCGTCCGTCACTGACTGAGTGATGAAGTTGCTCCACTGGTTCGGCTGTCTGAGTGTTTTTTGGTTTCCCCCCGTTGGCCGTTGTTGCTGTTCAGGAATGAATCGGCGTGAACGGTTTTCTGTTACGGTCCTCGGGGTGCGTTCACAGCCGTTCCGCTGACTGGCGAGAACGGAATCAAACCAAACATCTGGTTACGTACTCTGACCGGTCCAGCGTGGAGAGCAGAGCAGGAAAGGAAACGGCATGAGGGACAGCACACAGTTAAAGCAAACCGGACGAGAGCTGGACGGTAAAATTAGGTCAGACCGGCAGAGAATACCGGCAACGATGCACAACATCGCTGTCAGAAGGTAAAATATTTCAACTTTTTGGCGCCCTCAGTCCCCAAGAAGCTGATTATTTTGGTGCAACAACACCGATCAGAGCTTTAAATCTACCGAGATTTAAAGAGCAGGAGAGAAAACGAACTCTCTCCGTGAGCTGAGAGGTACGAGGGAAAGCAGACGGTTAACAGAAAGACAGAGAGTCTCAGAAAACAAGACATCTGCAGATAGAAACACATGAAAGAGCAGGATAGGTAATTAGAACAGTTATATGAGTGGAAAGTTTTGTTCTTGCAGCTACATTTATACCCTTTTTTTTTTTGTTCTTCAGTCGTAGCTTTAACCAGGTCATGTGATGCTACTTCAGTTCACTTTTACCAGTAAATATTACTGGGACCACTGCAGATGAACATTTAATATCCAGGAATTCACATTGTAGACACGACTGCTGACGATCACTGTAGCAGATTATAGACCCAGTTTCACACTTCGACCACAGACCAGACCGGCACATTTATGTTTTTACAGTTTTATGTGCCGTGGTCATGGCACATTTGTGCTTTTTTGTGCAAATGTGTCATTTCTGTGAATTATTTGTGCCAGTATTTTAGTGAAATATACTTTTCTACCCTTTCTGTGCTGATATTTATGTCACTTTTTGTGCAATGTGACAGTTTTCATGGATTGTTTTAATACTTATGTGCCATTTTCATACAGTTTTATCACTTTCACATTATTTTTGTGCTGCTCTTCTATTTTTTTGCACCAGTGTTTTTTGAGTAATTCACCATTTTCATGCAACTTGCATCATTTAGTTTTCATGACACTTTTGTGTAATTTTCATGTTGTTTTGTGTCATTTTTGTTAAATATTTGTACCAGTATTTTTGTGAAATACTTTTATATTCCATTTTCTTACAGTTTTTGTCACTTTTGCACCGTTTTTGTGCTGTTCCTTCCAAATTTCTTTTGGTCAGATTCGCACCAGTGTTTTTTGAGTAATTCACCATTCAACGTTTGTTTTTTTTTGTGGTGTTTTGTCATTTTTGTTACATAATTGTGCAAATACTAGATTTTATGGTACTTTTATGGCATTTTTGTGACATTTTTCAGCTTTTTTCGTTCAGTGTGACGATGGAAACTCAAGATATTTCCATTAGAAAAGCTTTTCAGGGCAGAAAATGTCCTGAGGATAGAGAGGCTCAGATCCTGTAGATGTTGATACAGTTTGACTTGTAGTTTGTCTTCATTCATTTCCTGTTAGACAAACCTGCGCTGGTGATTATTTTGCTCTCTTGCCTCTTCAGCTTCCCTCCGTCCAAGTGGATCATGTAGTTTATGTCACTTTGTGAGCTATAGATAGAGAGACATCACCAGTTTATGGAGTGTTCCCCACACTGGGAAGACACTGGGCCCCACAGCTTCCCTTCACATCTCGTCTCTGGATAGCATGAAGCCATAAAGTTCTCCTGTTTGGATCCTTTTCCTTTCCATGAAGGACGGGGGAACCGGAGATCTGGATTTGTGTGTTTATGTGTTTTACAACCAGCCTGTCTTGTGTTTTCCTGTTTCTGCTGTTAACACGGGGCCCAGCTTTATTCCGGGTCCTGACCCAGCCTTGTTGTTTATCTGTTTTCAGAGCTCACTGGTACTTGGTGGTGGTTTGTTTCCCGGGTCTGGAGGAGGTTCGGTACGAGGAGCGCCAGAGCCGAACAGGTGAGGTTTACCTGCGAGTGTTTTCGTGGCGTCTGAAGCCTCGCTGAGCGTCTCTAATCGTCACCAGAGGCGTTGTGTTGTTTAGCCTCCAGTTTTTCGGGGTATTCGGGGCGCCGCGCTCGCCGTGCCAGCACTGATTAAAACTTCATGTTGGAGGCGGCACATGTGGGAATTACTCAGCATTTTACACCAAAAATTAAAGGATTAAGTGTTCCAGATGTAAATATCGTCTCCTCTGAAGGCGCCGAACTCGTAGTTGTCAGTTTTTGTCTTTATTTTCTATAAATCAGCTCGTTATAAAAGGAAAACTGAGTGGAAATGCCATTTTTGTGACATTATTTGACAACTTTTGCTTCTTTTGTTTACTATTCAGACCTTCTGTAACATAAAAAATGATGAAAAGGTTCAAATTGTTATGAGAAAACATGACATTATGTTGTTTATATTTGTTTCTCAGGTGATTCAGAGCGATCTGCAGGAAATCGAGTCGTCAGTCTGAGATCACAGCAGCTGCCGGTAAATATAACGACAGTTTAAAACAACACGTTGTAGTTTTACAGCGAGATAAAACAGGCAGGTGGATATTTGTGAGCCAAAGGCTACAGAGAAGAAGAAGAAGGTTTCCTCGCTGTAAAGATAAAGAATTCCACTTTTTGTGTCTTAGATGTTTATTCAGTGATGTATTTGTTAGTTGATTAAGTGCAGCTGTCGAGGTTGAAGGCTTGACCGTCGTCTCTCCGACTGAAGCTGCAGGTTCTTCTTCATGTTTCTTTCTGTGATATGAAGACGAGTTTCCTGTGTTTGGTTTGTCAGGAGTGCACCGAGCAGGGCTGGCACAGGGACACGGCGTTAAAGAGGTGAGTCTGCAGGGAAAACTCATCAAAAATAAACTTTTATTTGAACTTGAGGTGTCTGATCAGGTGGTCTTTGTCCTCTTCAGGCCCTGCATCCTGGTCATGGACTCCCTGAAGCTGTCGTACCACGAGAACGTCTGCAGGCTGCTGCGAGAGTGAGAAACACTTCTGTTACACTTCTCATTCTATTAAGCTATTTATGTTAAGACAATTCAAATATAATGATCTAATGTTGTTCTGTTAAAAATAAATGTTGTGGTGTTCAGCTACCTGCAGGTGGAGTGGGAGGTCCGGAGGGGGACGCCTCGTCTCTTCACGCCAGACAGCATGAAGAGCTTCAACTGCAGAGTTCCTCAGCAGGACAACAGCAGTGACTGCGGCCTTTACCTGCTGCAGTACGTCGAGAGCTTCCTGCAGGTAATTAAAAAAATAATCGGTGAGAATGTGACTGATAAATATTTTGCTGTAATATCAGTCTGTATCCAGAAAACCAGATGAAGTCATAATAACATTTCTGTACCTCAAAAAAGGTTCTTGTTCTTTACTTCCTTTACTATATTTCCATGTGATGCTACTTTCTACATTTCAGAGGGAAATATTGTACTTTCTACTCCACTACATTTATTTGACAGCTTTAGTTACTTTTCAGATGAAGATTTGACACAATGGATAATATAACAAGCTTTTCAAATACAACACATTGTTAAAGATGAAACCAGTGGTTTCCAACCTTTTTGATGACGTCTTACAAAAAGCAGTGTGTAGTCGGGGTCACATTTCACATGTCTATGAGTTGTTAACAGCTCCATCAAATAGTGATTTTTCCATCTAAACTTCTCACATGCTTTCATTTCAATAAATGTTCAAATGATCCAATATTTCAGCAAAAATCAAAGATTAGAGGAAAAGTCCAGAAACTGAAAACAGATTTGTGTATCAGAACTTTGTTTTTTCTTCTTTCCTCTCCCATTAATCATCTCACGACCCCTCAGATTTATCTGCTGACCCTTTGGAGGGCCCCGACCCCTAGGTTGGGAACCAGTGGACTAAACTAGCTAACTGTATATAAAGTAGTGTAAACTAGCTCCACCTCCAGCAGCTACAACAGTAACATGCACACAGCAGCTTCACTCCTGAATCCTGCAGCTTGTTTCCACTCAGATCCAGCTCTCTCAGATGGGAGGGGTTGGACTTCAGAGCTGAGGCCAGAGAAGCACAGCTGATCTCTGACAAACTGCAGTCACCAAATGTCAATAAAGAATAAAATATGCAGATAAAATGTCATTTATAGTCCAACTATGTCCTCATCAATGAGCTTTTCCCTAAAATGAGCAGAGTGACTTTGTCATTGTGTTATTGTGGATCAAAACTAGAAACAAATAATCCAGAAATGAATAATCTAATGATGTCATATATAATAATATATCAGTCAGAGGGACCAAACCACTACTTTTACTGCAATACTTTAACTACATCAAGCTCACAATACTGATGTACTGAAGTAGAAATATATTGATTGAATATCAAATATCTAAAGTCTCCCGTTAGCTGCTGTGCTAACCTGACATTAGCCAACGTTTAACGGCGTAAATCGAGCTCTCTGATTGGCTCCGCAGAACCCTGTGGTGCATTTTGACCTCCCTACACGTTTGGACACCTGGTTTCCGCGGCAACGGGTGCGACAGAAGCGCGAGGAGATCCGCAGCCTGATAATGAGGATGCACGAGAGTCAGCAGCAGAACGACCGAAGGACCAAAACAAACAAAAACAAACAGTGATAATTTAACCGTGCAATAAATTATTTTTATTTTTCTAGACTATTAATATATTTTGTAAACTTTCAAATTGCTGTCAAACTATTGTAAATGTTTGCTATAATAAATTTTCTTACAATGAATATTTAATTGTTTGTCTGCTGCTTTCTATTCTATAAAATTATTTTAATTTAAAGCCTTCAGTCTTTTTTTCTGAGGCTCTTTTTTATTTTTTGTTTTCTGGCTGAAAACATTCAGACGACGTCCAAAAATAAATAAATGTTGCTGCGGTTTGGAGGGAAAACGGCTTCATGTTGGCCCCGTAAAGAGCCGAGCTGCTCCACAAATGTGGAATTCAGAGTAAATAAAAAGTGCAAGAAACTCTTTGAAGGTTTTGCTTCTTTTTTCATCTGGATGTGATTCTCTAACAGCGAGCAGAAGAAGAAGAAGAAGAAGGTTTTAAATAAAACTGGAGAGATGAAAGACGATCGGAAAATGTCGACTGTATCGCGTTTATTGAGGTCACTTCCTGTTTTCCTGCTGGAAACAAAATACAAAACAATAACTCGTGTTTGTTTTAAAGCTTCTGAGGAGCAAATTATCCAAAAAACCTTCAACATCATCATCATCAGTTTATTTATTTCTGTATTTATTAGTTAATATTTATAATAAATTACCACAGAAATATTACATCACCCACATTTTCGCTGTATTTTATCGTGTATAGTAATTCTATATAACAATAAGTAAATTAATACAGTATTATATTCTGATATTATTACATTATAAGGCTGTATATGACACGTTGTGCTCTATAACTATTATAATATGAATATATAATGATGTTTTATTATTATTAATCATAATATTTTATTTTAAAGATACTTTGTAAATAATAATACCATGTGTATTTCTGATATCTATATGTTATTATTACTATTATCAAATAATAATATTTTACCAACAATATGCAGAGTGAAGATGGTAATTAAATTGTTAAGCGTAAAACCAGAAACATTTTTTATTATTAATATTAATGATGGAATGTTTTTATATTTGTATAAAAGTTCATTTTATTTTTATTACAAATAGAATAATGAATATTTTTAATGTGTTAAACTGTATAAAATATTAACTGTAACATCTGAAGTGTGAGCAGTGGTGAGTCATTAATGTCATTAATGAATAATTAATGAGTGTTTAGTGATCGGTGATGTCACACAGAGAGGAGAGCGTGTCTCTGTCTAAGCTGAGGTCAGAGGTCACTGGGTTACTATCAGAGTGTGTGTATAGAAATGTGTGTGTGTGTGTGTGTGTGGCTGGCGGTGTAATCTCGGGGCTTTTAGCAGAGCGCCCCCCACAGAGGACCAATCAGCTTACAGCTCGTTAACTCAGATCAGACTGGGGGGGGCGGAGGGTCTGAGGGGGGGTGCAGGAGATTTAAGGCAGAACAGCAACGACACCAGTTCTGATTCACAGAAAACTAACTGTAAAGATTTAAAATATATATTTATATTTACATAATAATACAAAAAGTAACACTTTGTGAGCTGCTTATTAACTATTTGTATTCATAATAAATCATATATAATGATGTCTTAAAGTTTTAGATATAGAAATATTTCATTTATGAAATAATGTATAAAGGGGTTATAATACGCAATGTTTTATAAAATGTTAATAATAAATGCCTCATGTACCACATAACCATTGCTGGTAACACTTATTTATCTTAATATTCAGTATATAAATAGTTAATAGATGGTATATAACACATTATAATGTAGTTCTAAGCAGATGTTTGCTGCTCTATAAACAGATTATTAATGTAGTAATATATAAAACCCACCTTCATAATAAATACTGTATATTAAACATTGTTAAATGTCCGTACAGAAAACAGAAAATATTTACTTATTTATTTATATTTGTACATTCTGTTTACAAATATTTATAAATATTAAAATTTAAAACATTTATCTTCAAACTGATCAGCAGAAAACAAATAAAGAGCAAAAATACAGTAAAATTTCACATAAATAGAAGTTAATTAGTTATTACAAAATATTAATCTTAGTGTTGTGTACTATATATTATTTTTAATTTATATTCCTTAGTGATGACACTGCTGCACAGTTCATATGTAACGTTGTATATTTTAGTTTGAACTCTAGGAGGCGCTGCTTCAGCCTGACCTTTCACCTCTGACCTCAGCACAGTAAAGTGCTGCCAGCAAAGACAAATTTATCCCTTCGTAGCTTCATCAGAGGCTAAAAAAAGAAAAAAGCATTTCCATTTATAAAAGTCGGCTGTAGCGTTGTAGCTGCGTTCAGCTCGCCGCGGTACGAGATGCTGATGAGTTCATGTTGTGCCCCGTAGCGACGGCTAATCTGAGCGATGGGAGGTTAAGATTAGACAGATTTATGGCCTCCAACCCGACTCCCAAAAATAATCTAAGTGAGTCCTGAAGAAAACCGATCCTGATTCTCTGCTGGACGCCGACTCCAAGATAAAACCATCCCTGTCTGGAAAACCAGAGGGAATTATGTAATTAAAGTCTTCACAGATCCAGTAAAACGTCAATAATTTAAGATGCAACATGAATATCAGAAGATATAAATGAAGAGTTTAACTTGTTTAGTTTTATGTTTCCTCTCCTCTCCTTGTTTCCTTTCGTCTCGTTAATCTCATTATCCAATAAAAGATGTCTGCCATTGTTGACTCTGATGCGGCGGGGGGTCACAGTCTGGACCGGGACGAGTCTAATTAAAGAAAACCTGAGTTCAGTTTCTAATGTGATGATCTGTTGTGACTCGTTAGTGGGAAAACAAAGTGATCACTTGATTTCTTCAAAATTGGATCAGTGTATGTGAACTGACTATCTAATATGATAACATATGACATAAATATAACAGAAAAGCAGATATATAATAATATTTATATGTTTTTAAGGTGACTAACATTTGTCTGATGCATTTACAGCTTTGTTTATGTGGACTCACGCTGTTAAACTTGTAAATAAATACATTTAGAATAAATGTATTAAAATTTACGTTAATACATTATATATATATATATATATATACTACATACAGAAAATTATAAATATTCTGTAATTTTTACATAAAACTATAAAAAACTACCAAAAATACATAAAAATGTAACATATTTTCATCTTTACATCTTTATAAATTATTATTATTATTATATGTTACATACTGAAGACGTTTTGTCATTTAGAGCCAAAAAATATTTATCATAACCTCCAAAACCTACATAAAATATATGTGCAATTTCAGTTTTAACAATAAGAATAATGATCACACAATGTGTTTTTAAAAATGTGATACGTATATAAAAACCAGCTGTTGTCTGAAAGTATAAAAACGAATAAACTTACAGATGCGTTTTTTACTGTACAACTTAGTTTTCTTACAATACATTTAAAATTTTCAATACAATTTTTAAAAAATCAATAAAAATAAATGACAAATACAATTGACAAACTTACAGATGCATTTTTTACTGTATAACTTAATTTTTTAATAAAATATATTTACATTTTTCAGTACAATTTAAAAATTAATTAACAATTAATGACAATTAACAAAGCAATGACATTGCTAAGTTATTACCGGCCGACACACTTTGTAACCTGCTGCGGTTAAATTATGATGAAAGTTTAAGCTGACTGAGTGAAAACGTCTGCAGAGTAGCGTGAGTGTGTCAGAGCGGGTAATGAGGGTTTGGGGGCAGGACGGACACTCCACTGTCGCCTTTGACCTTTTAATGCCGAACGTGTGCTGGCAGTGAGTCGAGGGTAATCCACCGTGATCTGTCTGCTCTAAAGACCACCTGGCTGATGATCCCACCTGGATCCCAAACAGGAAATCCTGGACTGGTCTCGCTGGTTGTTGTTACGACCTCTAACACAGTCTAAAGCTGCACAGTTACAGCGGTGATGAATCTTTATATGAATATTCTGATTATATGACGTAAAACCAGAGCGGCGTCCAGTCTTTGAAGAATCAGCTCATTTTTGATCCTTCAGGAATCTTTTCTTCTGATCCTGATAAACTCGCTGTTATTGTCTGTATATCGCATCTGATTTTTTAAGAGTAAATTTAAAAAATTGACTAAAAATTGTAGGTTTAAAAAAGAGCAAACAAACTATAAATTGTGAGGAAACAATTGGATTTTTTTTTTAACATTGACTAATTGTAATTATTAATCATTTTTTGTTTAATTTAAAGATTTGAAGACAAAAGACCCAAAAAAATATTCATCATAACTTCCAAAACCCACATAACTGTCGACGACTGTCCCTGTTAAACTTCTAAATAAATACGTTTAGAATAAATCAAATGTATTATAATTTACATTAATTCATTATATATATACTATATACAGAATATTATATGAATATTCTGTAAGTTTTACATAAAACTACTAAAAAATACATAAAAATTTAACATGTTTTTCATCTTTACATCTTTATGAATTATTATTATTATTATTATTATTATTATTATTATTATTATTATATATTACATACTGAAGACATTTTGTCATTTAGAATCAAAAAAATAAAAACCTACATAAAATATATGTGCAATTTCAGTTTTCAACGATGACACAGTCTGTTATTATAACTATGATACTTCTACTATAAAAACCAACTATTGTCTGAAAATGTAAAAATGAGCAAACTTAGATGTGTTTTTTACTGTACAACTTAGTTTTCTTACAAGATATTTAAAATTTTTTTAGTACAATTTAAAAATTAATTAAAAATAAAAGACAATTACAACTGACAAACTTACAGATGTGTTTTTTACAGTATTTTTTCTACTTTTTAACGTTGACTAATTGTAATTATTGATCATCTTTTGTTTAATTTAAAGATTTGAAGACTAAAAACTGATGTGGACTGTAGATTTGTAAGAAAACCAGCTGCAAAGTGTGCGTTAGTTTTGTTTGTTTGTTTGTTTGTTTGTTGTTCTTTTGACTGTTAAAAGCATCACTTACACAGGTGAATCATGGGAAATGAACCTGTGTGGCTGTAGCAGCGCTCAGGTAGGAACGTATCCATCAGCTCTGAACTTCCTTCTACTTCACTTTGAATTTAATTTATTTATTCTCTTTTTTTTTTAACTCAACTTGAACAAAAACTTGAACCCTGAACGTTTTTGTTTCTGTTCAACGTTAATCAGCTCGTTCATTTGATTTTGTCCAACCAAGACTGAGCCGTCGCTGCGCTGAAGGCTTGACGCTGTGCACAGTGGCTCTGACAGTCATCCACTCCAGCAGCTTAACAAATAGGATTAGAGCAGAGAGAAGAAAAAAAAATCTCCCCCGCAAAGTCCCATCTGCTCACCTGAGTGGAAGCAACGAGCAGCCCGGCGACGAGCACGTCAGGACCGTCCCGAGCTTTTTGGAGAATATCTCCCTCTATTTCCTTCTTTTCTTTTTTTGACAAACGGCATGCGATCTAGTGGATGGATGACTGCGAGCAGGACGCCGCTGAGGAGGCAGAAATAATAAGCAGCGAGTCCGGAGCCGGAGCTTTGGAGGAGGTCTAGCTTTCTTTCTAGAAATGGCCGGGAAGTGTGGGAAGTTGGCGCTGTGGGTGCTCGTGGCTGTGCTGCTGTCCGGATGCATCTCAGTGGGAACAGGTTTGTGTTGATGTTATTATAAAACATATTAACTGTGTGCATACTTGTGCTTTCACTGGACAGCCTCTCTGACTTTCTGATGCCTACAGATACCACTCGTGACCGGAAGGCGCATTCAGAGAAGCGTGGAGGATATTTGGGCGAGGTGGAATCTGAAGGCCTGCAGACTTCAGATGAGCTGTTGTACAGGCGACACGGCGCTCTGACTCGAAGAAAAAGGAATATTCTGTTTCCCAGCGGAGTCAAACTTTGCAGTCAGGAGACTTTTGACCAGGCCGTTGCCAACCACTTCAACTACTTTCACCTCAGAGGTACGTCAGCGCTTCCCGTCTGCACCCTGACGACTGGTTGTTGGTTTTCTTTCATTCGGCTGACTTCAGTGTGATGCTTCAGGTGTAGAGTTGAGCTGTAGTTCAGTGTTTTCACATAATGTTTACTTGTTTTTCATTTTTCTCGTCTTTAAGAGTATTTCAAAAGTGACGAAATTCTCTTTTCTCCACATTTCTACTTTTAACGCTTAAGGTGTTTCACTGAAGCTCTTATCCAACTTACTTACAAGCTTAAACTCCAAGTCTGCCGCATTTAAAGGCAGCCGATCCCAGTGAGGTCAGAGGTCATGCAGAGCCAGATAAACAGCAAAAACACGACCTTCTTAACAAGTCATTTAGTCTCACGTTTAAGCCTCCGTTTTTTTCCCGCTGTTTAAAGGCTCGTTACGTGAAAACCTCAAACCTCAAAGAGGTGAGAAGCAGAGATACAGTAAAAAAAACTCTCAGTGCTCAGTTGGTTCAGTTTTAACAGACTGTGAGCTTCAGCAGCTGCTAATCCTGCAGAGGAAGTGAAAACTCAACCATCACCAGGTTTTCACTCAACAAACGTCAAACGTCTTCAGCCGCCAACCAAACGCTGAAAAGACAACTTCTGTTCAAAAGCCAGTGTTTTTTATCCTGAGTGAGACTTTCCAGGTTAAACTGAGAATGTAAAGAAGATTTAAAAACAATATAAACTGAAGGATGCATAAAAACATTTATTACATTTATTAATAAATATGACTTCACATATCTGGATTATGTTTTGGTGTATATTTGGACCAAAAAGGAAAGGATGAGCTGAAGAGTGTCTTTTAAACATTTAACAAGATTTTTAATATTTTAGTAGACAACACTGAGGATATCGTAATTGACTCCAGTTTGGCAATTTGGTATTTTTGAATTGATCAAATACAATACAATTTAATAGTATGAATCTTGTGAGCAATATTCCCAATTAATTAAATGACCACAAACCAACTGGCACACTTAAAAGGCTTTTGAAGGCTGTTGGAGGTTCTCGGGTTGCTAATCCAGCCTTGTTGGACAACATGTTTCATTTGATTGACATCTTCTTTCAAACTGTCTGAAAGTTCTGCAGGTGCAGACAGAATTTAAGACTCTAAAATGCTGGAAGTGGCTTCCAACAAACTGGAAGTTTCACTGAAATGCAACATCTAGTTCAGTGAAGTCAGCCGTATGTAAAGAAAGCACTCATTGTGAGCTCAGTCTGTCTTCTGATTTGATTTAGTCTGTCAGTAAGGATGGATGGATCAATGGATGGATACATTGATTGATAGATGGATGGATGGATGGATGGAGGACTGGCTGCTGGACCAGTTTAACACCAGCCATAATCGCGCCTCCATCCTTTTATTCGTTTCATTTTTCATTTAAATAAAGTTTGTCGCAACTTGAACTGTGATTTTAAATAATATGAACACATTTGTACTCTCTGATGGACACCAACGCAGCATGTCCCACTTTCAATGACCTGTTCACTGTGATGCTGCTCACCAGGCAGCTGATGTTTACCGTCCACATTCAGCCGTCTGGTTTGACCCAGTTTAGTCCGACAACAACCACAACTTCAGCCTGTATTGCCAAACTTGGCCAGAGTCACTCGGTTAGTTTTGCTTCGTGGAAACATCCTGTTTATATGACAACAGTCTGAAAGGACTCCAACGAGAAACAATAAACAGGATCTGTTGTTATTTACACATTCTGAGTTGGATCTTTAAAACATCCAGCTCTGAAGAAAAATAGGGTTGTTTTAAGCTTAGTTAGCATCAACATCGAAGAACAACGCGAAGTCTTCCGAGGAACCTCCAAACCATAATTAAACTATCTGTAAACCTACGCAGAGTTACCACCTCCCAAATCTCAAATTATAAACAACAGAAGAAGACTATGAGTAAGAAAGAAAGCACACACAGTTAACAGTCCAACAGACACACTTATCTGGAGAAACTGGACTAATGAAGACCTGAAACTTCTCCCATTACATTACGGGGACCAAAAAGCTGAATCTGGTGTTTGAGGGTTAAGAGTTTTAAGGTTTTACACAATGGAAATGTTTGGTACCTGGACTGTTGGAGACCTGGTTGCCTCCTTCAGTCACCTTCAGGTCCAATGTGGTACCCAGTCTAGAGAAAATAGAACCAGCAGAGTTATGCAGAACTTGTAAAAACATGGTGGGAACAGGAGCTGGATGTGGAGATAGATGGTGGAGATCCAGGTTCTGGAGAACAGACACAAATGCTCCGCCAACTCTAAGCACTGTCGTATTCAGTTTAAGATCATCCACAGACTTCATTACGCTAAAACAAAGTTATATAAAACCTTCCCAGATGTGTCCTCACTGAAGAAGCCACAGTGACGGTCTCCGTCCTGAGTTAACTCCGTTTTGGACGAACTAACCTGCCAGATTTGATCAGATATGTTCACAAATGGAACCTGACCCTCTTCTGGTGGTGCTTGGAGTCCCTGCTAAGTAAATGTCAACAACAACTGCTATCTTATGCTCTTACTGTAGCAAAGACACTTATTTGAATGTTTTGGAAAAAGGCAAAGATCCCCATCTGTCAGATTATAGCTGGAAGAAAAACTTTCTCACCTGCAGAGAACAAACTGTGGAACAAACCCAAATATTTCAGCAGGATTTGGCATCTCCTTCTCCAATATGGATGGCTTCCCTTTGATATAAGAGGAGAGTTGTATACACGGTTTTTGTTTATGTTTGTCTGTTCTATTTTTATGTTTTTTGTTCCTGCCTCACACGTGTCTGCATGTGTTTCAGTGTGTCAGGAGACGGTGTGGGAAGCCTTTAAGATCTTCTGGGACCGGCTGCCGGAGCGGGACGAGTACCAGGACTGGGTCGGTCGCTGCATAGACGGCAGCATCAGCATCATGGAGGTCGGCAGGTTCTTCAGCCAATCAGAAGAACATCTCAGCCTCATCAGGAGCGTGAGTAAACATGGCTGACGTAGATCTGATGATTTACAACCAGAAATCTGACAACAACAACTTCTGACTACTTCTGCTCTTTGTGACTGTGTGTTTAATGTTTTATTATAGTTTATATGTAAGATGAGATAAATATGGATGCCCAGCATGAGGGGGTCAAAGGTTACAGGCTGAATGAAAGCAGATAAAGGAAAGTTTACAATTAAACAAATACATTAAAATAAGGAATTAAAGAAAAAACACTAATTAATAAAAGATAATTTAGTGACTTGTGAAGAGTCATACATAATATATAGATTTATAAATGTGAAATACACATAAAAATTACAAATGAATTTAAAATCTTTAGGTGTTTGGACTGGTTGATATGATAAAACATTACATTTAAGACGTCCCTGCAGGTTCTGAGAAGTTGTAAGCACCTTAATTAATTGATGAAGAAAATAGTCCTTAGCTGCTACGACTACCACTAATAATAATAAGTTTATGCATGATAGTAAAATATTTAGTCTCCTTTTGAAAGATTCATGAAGAAAATGTACCTAAATAAAAACAAATATGTGGATAGATTATAAATAACTTCTTCTGTTAAACTGCGATCTCTTTGTTTGCCGACGATGTGTTTGTTTCTTTCAGAGAGTTTCGATGGCAGCAGCGATGAACAGGTCAGTGTACGCTGACGTGTTGTTTTGTTACGTGTCGTACGTCTTGTGTTCTTGTTCTGGTGTTCATTTGGTGACGTGTCAACTCTCTGAATCTTGTTTTCTTTAAGGAGAACAAGGTTTTTTTAGACTTGATACCAAACTTAATGACTTGTTAAAGGTATTTTTTTGCGATGTCACATCAGCAATAACTAATTAAAGGTAAAGACTGAACATCTGTGGTTGTGTATTGACCCCTGTGCTGTGTTTCATCACCTGCTGCAGTGTGCCCAACACCTCAGGCCCTCCTCCATGCAGGTAGGCCTACCGACCGACAGAGTGGGGCTGGAGTCACTTCACCAACAAACACTTTATACTATTTACTACACAATACATACTGTACTGTAGAAACAGGACGGAGCCCCCTTTAAGTCTTCAAAGATGATTTTTTTTATTTTAGATGCATGAAATAAGAAAGTATCATCTTTTATGGCTTCATGGACTCTGTAAGAGGTCAGACGTGTTTTCAGGAGAAACGTTTAGAAAACGATCAAAAACCAAACAAGTTGCTGCTGAAAGTTAAAAGCTTTTTATTTTACTTTGGTTTTATCTTAAAACTGCTTCAGCTCAGTGAGTAGAGACGCCATTTAGCTTTTTTAGAGTGCATGCTTGTTAACAAGCTAAAATGCTACACATTAGCACGTTAGCTTGTTAAATGTCATATATTAGTATGCTTACTATGGATGTATTATAAGAGCTGGATACTGGAGTGAAAACGGCGCCCATTCAGTCCAGTAAGAATCACTCGGCCAGGTTTACTTTGTGGTAATGCAGATATCACTTTTCTCAGTTCAAGGAAAGTTTTACAAATATAAAATTCACAGAAAGAGTCATAATTGACGATGTTTGCTAGTTTCAGGCGTCGCTGCAGCAGCTTTACAGACGTTTCTTTTACAATAGTCGTCTACAGAGAAAATGGTTTTTGGACTACTGGGGGAATTTTCACCTTATCCAGCTTCAGATACATCCATGATGCTAACAGACTAGCATGCTAACATACTCTCTAACAAAGCAGCAAACATGCTAAATGTTAGCGCGCTAAAAGCCAGTAGTAACTGTCGGCTTATTAGCTTGCTAACGTCAGCAGTCAACTGACAAACACAGCTGAAAGTATTGTACAATTATTTTAATTATTCTATTTTTTAACTTAATTTTTAGTCAGGTAAAATTAAATAATGATAATAATAATAATAAATTCTTATAT
The DNA here is from genome assembly GCA_029490765.1 of Euthynnus affinis. Lineage (NCBI taxonomy): Eukaryota > Metazoa > Chordata > Actinopteri > Scombriformes > Scombridae > Euthynnus > Euthynnus affinis. Next base: position 18,244,853 of record CM055861.1, read on the forward strand.
TTAGCAAACAAACCTGGTAAATGTCACTGTGCTACAGTTTAAAGTTAGCCCTCACACACAATACATGAAACGCTGTCAGTTATTAATTTTAAATTTATTTTTTATCATTTTTACTTGAATAATAAGTTCAAACTCTGAATGTTTTATGTTAAGTGTTACTTTTCTAAAGTTTACAGGAAAAAAACAAGTGTATCTGTTTATTAAACACAAACAAAAATGTATAATTACGTCTTAATATACACATATATGTATATTTATATAAGTTGAGGAAGAAGATTTGTGCATTTGTAAAGTAATTAATGTGTAGAAGTGGATTTTTAACGACTTTAACCCAGAAACATGAAACCCTTTGCTGCTCTCTTCACGTCTTGTTGTTTATTTGTTTTCCAGGCTCGAGTGTTTGTATGTGAGATGTTTGTTTGTTTGTTGTCTTTGTTTGGCTTGTTGCACTTATAACACTCCTGCGGTTTCTGTTAATTCTCACTGTAAAAATGCGGCGCTGCAGCTGCGTTGTGATGGCCGTTCGCTTTAAAAGGGGAATGCCAATTATTTTAAGGATTCACAGATGTTTCATCTACATTAACTCTTTAAGTGTTGTTTCTGTGCCAGTTCTTGCACCTTAAAAAGTTTAATTTTTACTGTAAATACAAGAATATGAACTCTTATATTTGTTTGCCAGTGAAGCTGCTGCTGATTTTACATCCCAGATTTATATTTAAAGGTTTTATTTGTGATTTTTCTTCTTTCAGTCATTCAAAACATAAACTGAGCTGAACTGGAAAACTTAAAATGACTAAAATTCCCTTTTAAAAATCACAATATTATGCTTTATTTTCCTTTCGCTGACTTTCTGCTGGTGTTTCTGTTGTCTAATGTTTCACTCATTTGCTTTTAATTGCTTTATTTAATGTCACTGATTTCTTACATGAGTCAAACGTAAACTTTCCCTGAACTTTCTTTTCCTCTTTCAGCTTTGTGTTATTACTTTTTTTTCCAGATAATCCGCTTGGTTTGTAAATGTTTAGAGTATTTTGACCCCTAAAAAAAAATACTCGATGATTCAGTTTATGTGAAAAATTCACTTGCAGACAAACTGGACAGCGAAGCTTCAGTGGTTTCATAATTCATTTGTGACATTTTTATAGTTTTGGTGTAACAGTAAAATCTTTAATCCTTAAAAAGAGCAGCTGTAATAAAATAAAACAAGAATAAAGAGAGAAAAGAAAACTGTCTGAGAGAGGGATGTAAACGTATCTGCCACAGTCCTAATCAATAACCAAACCTGATAAACTGTTTTCTCTCTGCACAGTTAAAACAGAAAAGTGTGAAATCAATCAAAGTGTTGAGATTCAGCTGGTTTATCTCGTTTATTAAGAGCAGATTTGTCTGTTTGTTTCATCTGCAGCTCTGAAACTACGACCGTCCAGACCGGAGGATCAATAACGGAGACGCTGCCAGGTGAGAAACACTCTCTGAACCTTCACAACTCATGATGATATTAAGATATTCACTTTATTATCACATAACACAGAAGAAAAACAGCAAATCCTCACAATTTAAAAGCTGAAACTGAAGAATATTTGCTATTTTTGATCATTTTGGTTTGAGTTTGTTAGTTTGATCCTCTTAAAAAATCAAAAACAAAAGGTGGAGTCATGATGGAAAGACTTGAACACTTCCTGTTGAGAAGAGTTTTTCACATTAAATGACTTCAGGGAAATGTCCACTATATTTACTACTACTTTACTAATATATATATATACACATATACATATTTAAAAGCTGCCAGGCTCCATCTGTCTGTCTGCCTGATTACAGCCTGATTATTGCCCTTTGACCCACAGTGACACATCCGTGAGCTGTCAGTGAAGGGAAGGTGTGTCCAAACATTGACTGGTGCTGCATGTCACATATTTTACTGAAGCAACAGTCAAAACACACAACAGACAAAAACTTTGGACTGAAAACTGGAATTATGAAATACATTGTGAAATAAAAACTGCTGGAATCAATTAAAAATGACCTTCAAGTCTTTCATTGTGAAAAGAAACAGGATTTAATACAGTTTATTTATTTATATCTGTATTTATTCATATTTAGTCTTATTTGTTTATCGTTAAAAACTATTGTTCACACTCCTTTTGTTAACAGGTTTAGTGTTTTACAAACATCAGTGTTGCAACTTTTACAGAAACTTTGACAATGAAAATATGTTTTAAGCTTAAAGCTTGAATTTAAAACATTTGTTCAAACAGAAAGGAAGCCGTGTCATTGACAGACTTTAGCTGACAGCACATGGTTACTAGTTTCTGATCCCTTCATGACCAATGGAAAGTTTTTTCGCCCCCATGATGGGTGGCGTCCCACATATTGAGAAACGCTGGTTTTATAAAAGCGTAAATGTGCGTTCAGGTTTAAAATCTGTAAACTTTGCACCCCGATTGGTCTGATCAGAGGAGGAGTGGGTGCTGCAGGCGGATTCCCGTCACACGCTATACTCTCAGAATAGATCAGTAAGCCTATTTACAGGCAGCAGCCTGGTCAATGAAGGACCAGCAGCAGAGACGGAGAGTTACTGCATGACGAGTATCAGGGTTAGTGCGATCACAGCTGCAGGTGGCTGCTCTCTGGTCTTTAGTGGAGGCCAAATGCTGGATTTGTTCAATGACATAAGAGTCTCAGACGCTGATTGATATAGTTTTTAATATTTGTTGCAACTATTCAAGGAGCTTTGATCTTATGGTTGTCATTTAGTAGCACAATAATTACTAAATGAATTTATGGCTTGAATTAAAGCTAAAGTTTTAATATTAGTTACGACAACTTGCTTTGGAGGATGTGTTTGATTTAAAAATATAAAGTTAGCCCTGAATGAGAACCAAAATCTTCAGACTCTAATAACCAGTCAACCAATCAGCTTCTGAAGATAATTGGCGTACACAATAATTAGACTTTGTAATGAAATGAAATAATTCTCACCCAATTCATACCAAACCTACACATCAAAACGTACATTAAAAAAACAGTAAATAAACATTTTCATTCTTGTTCCAGAGTAAACTAGAGAGCTAAGCAGATCCATCTAGTTGTAGTGTTAAATTAAAAATGTTAAAATGAAAGTTCAGGTGGAGGAATTACTTTTATCTGACATTTTATCATTTACTGTCATCTTACAGGCCGATTGGACACTTCCTCAACAGACCAGGGCGACTTTTCACCCGACTATGTTGTCACTGCTTGGACTCCATTTTCTGCAACTGAAGGGTCGGTTCAAGAGGCTCCTGCTCCTGTTCCTGTGGATCTGACCCCTGACCCTGCTGTTGCTGCTGTACCAGAAGACACTGAGGATGTCCAGGAGACTGGAGGTGGCACTGAGGAAGTTGCTGAAGATAGCGTAGAGGTTTCCACAGACTCAGTTACCCACAGACCGGTGGTGGAAGACAAAACTGTCCCTGATACAACAGAAGAGGAGGTGGTTGTTGAAGATGACAAGATCTTTGAGATCATTTCAGAAGATGTGGATGTACCTGATTCAGAGGAACCACCCTCAGAGGTTGTAGGTGAGGAAGTCTTCACAGAAGCTACTGTTGCGGTTCTTCCAAAACCTCCAGAAATACCTGCTACAGAAGCTGTCACTGTGGGGGAAGCAGAGCAGGAAGTACCTCCAGAGGCGGCTGCTGAGACTCCTTTAGAAGTTGTGACAGAACTACTCCCAGTGACTGCAGAGGATATTGTTGTCCCAGAAGATGAAGAAGTTGAAGACAGTTCTTTGGGTACCACCTCAGACGTAGTCTTAACTGATGAGGACTCAGCAGAGCCAGTTGATCAAACAGAACCTGATACACCTGAACAAGTGGAAGAACCTGAAGGTGACATACAGAAACCCCCTTTAGCGCCCCCTTCAGAGGATGGAACAGAAGTCGCCCCTGATGAAACTCCAACTATATTTCTAATAACAGATTCAGAAGAAGAAGAACCTGAGATATCCATAAATGTGACTCCAGAACAGGAATCTGTCTCAGAAGTGGAGACAGAGCTTCCCTCCCAGGCCTCTATTCTGACCACAACAGATGAGATTACAGTGGAAGTTAGTGAAGACGTTGAGGACGAAGCACCAGAAGACAAACTGTCTCTTGAGGACGAGGTCACTGAGGAGGGAGCTATAGAGGCAACAGAAGAAGATAAACCTGAGGAGGAAGTAGAGGAAGTAGTACCAGAAGCAACAGAAAAGCCAGAAGAAGAGGTAGAGTTAGAAGTCGAACATGAAGAGACGACACTGGTTATTGAAGATGACACAACCGAAGCTGCTGTTGAAGAAGAGTCCGCAGAAGTAGTAACAATAAAGACTGATGTGGAAGAGCAAATTGAGACTGTTGTTGAAGAAACAGCAGAAGAAGAGGTAGTTGAAACAGAAGATGCCACTGTGTCACAGGAGGAAGTGGAACCAGCGGGAGGAGATGTAGAAGAAACGGCAGAGGAAGAGGAACCTGAGGAAGCAGAGGAGGCAACGGTTACTGTGGAGGATACAGTAGAAGATCCAGCAGATGTCACATCAGACACAGAAGAGGAAGAACCTGTTGATGCTGCAGAGGAAACAGCAATTATTGAAGAAGAGACAGAGGAGGGAACAACTGAGGATGTGGGAGAACCAGAAGAACCTGTAGAGGAAGAGGGAGGAGATGTAATAGAAACTGTAGAAGATGCAGAACCTGTAGAACCTACAGAAGGTGCTGCAAAGGAAGCAGAAACAGATCAAGAAGTGGAACCTGTAGAAACTGTAGAAGAGACACAGCTCATAGAAGAACCAGCACAAGAAGAAGAACACATAGAGGAAACTTTAGAAGAGACAGAACCCACAGGTGAACCGGCACAGGACACAGAGCTGGTAGAAGAAGTGGCAGAAGAAAAGGAACCTACAGAAGAACCAGCACAAGAAGCAGAACTTGAAGAAGAGAAGGAACCTACAGGGGGACCTGCACAAGAAGAAGAACCCGAAGTAACTGATGAGGATGAAACATCTGAAGATAAAGAACAAGAAGCAGCTGGAGGAGAACCATTGGGGGATAGAGAGGAGGAACCTTCTGAGGAGATACCAGAGGAAGAAGGTGATGTTGGGGAACCAGAATTTACGGAGGAGGAGGCCGTTGATGAGACCCCTCCAGAGCCTGATGAGGAGATTACTCCAGTTGTTGTTGTTGTTCCAGAAGATGCGGAGGGATTATCGCCAACGACTGAAGTGGAGGGAACACCTGAACCAGAGGTGGAACCTCCAGGAGACTCTGAGGTAGAAGTTCCTCCAGAAACTACCGAGGAGGGCACAACACAGGTGGCTGAGCCAGAACCCAAATCTTCTCCTGAAGTTGAGAAAGAAATTGTCCCAGAAGCTCCGAGTGAAACATCTCCAGAAGTTGTGACTGAATCCCATCCAGGAACGACTGTAGTGGTAGAACCACCTGAGGAGGACGTCCAAGAGTCCACTGCTGCAGCTGAGGAAGATGGTACCGTGAGTGAGGATAGCACTCCTGCAGAGATCGTCCCAGAGGAAGGTGAGGGTATCGCCCCAGATGTTACGGTAGAAGATTCAGGAGGAATCATGACAGAGGCTCCAGCAGAAGTCCCATCTGATGATTTCACCCCAGAAACTGTTGTTGAAGTCACTACAGAGAGTACAGAAGGTCCTGCAACTGACGCCCCTGAGGAGACCACACCTGCTGTCTCTGTAGAGGTGACGACCAAGTATGTAGTGGAGTACAACAACGGCAACTTCCCAGATCCAACAGAGAGAACATACGAGACTGATGACAACTTACTGGGGAACAACGGCTTCGGCTTGGAGGACGAGCAGGACAACTCGGTAAGACCTGAATAATTTTGCCTTTTTTCAGTTGCAGAACCATTAAAATACCTTTATTTACATACCGATACCATATCTGTGTGGTCCTGCACGTTCAGATCGGTAACGAGATAGACGACACCTTGCTGCGGCCCCCGAGGCCCCTGAAGGACCAGGTGCTGGAGCTGAACATCAAGCTGAGAGGGGAAACCTACAACGACGCTCTGAGGAACCCGAGCAGCTTCGAGTACCAGCAGCTGTCCAGACACTTCACACGCAGGGTGAGACGACCGCAGTATCACAAAGTGCAGGAATCATGGAGTAGTGATGATTGAGGCTGCATATTCACACTTTAGCATAATCCATGTTGAGGGAGGCTAAAAGCTAACACTTCAGCACAGAGGTCCTCATCCTTTTTTGCGCCACGGACCGGCCAATGAGGTGCGGCGGATAAATAGAACAAACTAAAATGACACGACTGGTATTTTCTAAATATAATAATAAACCTGAATAGACTTAGATTAGAACTTAGATAATGAATAAAATGGAAATAATGTAAGTTATTTATTCTTTCTGTGCAGCCCGGTACTGGTCCGCGGCCCAGGGGTCGGGGATAGCACACTATGTGTAATTAGGCTAAAAGCTAACACTTTAGCATGTTGTGTAATTAGGCTAAAAGCTAACACTTTAGCATGTTGTGTAATTAGGCTAAAAGCTAACACTAGCATATATTTTATTGAAATACGGCAAATGAGTAATATTTTTCCAACAGTTATGAAATAAAAGCATCAGCTGTAAAGTTAATATGATTGATCGAACTGTTTGTTGCACCTTTTGGGAAACACTTGACAAAAATAACAAAGATGGTCACATGACATCAGAGAAAAGGCATTAATTTAAATGCATGAAATGTCCCGTTACGATCGGTTACACTGTTCTCTAATAAGAGAAGAACTAATCTTTCATCTCTTAAATGATGTGCCTTTGTGTTGTGAACCCTTCAACACACTGCAGATTCATTAGCATGCAGCAGGAGCCACACATGATGCCTCTCACTGTACACAGAGGTTTGTGTTTTTCAGTGTTGTCATCATGTTGTTTTGGAGAAACAGATGAGAACACTGAGCTGTGGTTGGTCCTCCTCCTCATCTCTCTGACGTCCAGGATGCTCACTCGTTACAAAACTCCCTCACTTGTGGTTTCCTACAAACTGCAGACTCAGGACTTTGGCTCGGCTTTAAAGGCCTCTGCTGTTTTTCACGCATTAAGAATCTTCACGCTTTAAAGCTCATTTTGCTCAGCTCTGCCAGCTATAAGCTGAGCGACACGCCGAAGCGGCAGAAAACTGCTGGAAAGCTTCAGAGAACATACAGTATACGAGCGGTGACTCACCTCCAGCTCCAGTCACTGGAAAAAAAAAACCCAGCTGCCAGGAAAGCAGAACGCCGGTGTGTTCCCGTCCAGCAGGGAGTTTTTCAGGCTCCGGGCCACCGTTAGTGACGCGGGAAGCTGGTTTATGGCTCCGACTGCAGGGTCGGGGTCATTAATGAGGGAATATGGAGTGGATAACAGGGCTAATAGAAACAGCAGGAGTCCGACTGAGAGGGGAGGGCAGCCACAGGCCACCGAGGACCAAACTAAAGACTTCAGCTGGAAGTCAAACTAAATCACATCCAAACACACATTAGAAGCATATTTCACTGCCAGCTATGATACTCACACAGAGGACTTTACAAAACAATGAGGAAGGCAAAAGAAACATGTGATTAAAGGATAGATTATATACAATAACAAGTACAAATAGAATAGAGATAAAACCATAACACACTATTTATTTATCCTGTTGTTTAACTGATGATCTAAACAGCAGATAATTAGCTCTACGTGAGCTGTGATCTGCTGTTTTTATGTCAGACATCTTCCTTCTGGTTAATGAGTGACGTCTCTGTGGATTCATAAAGGCTGGTGTAATGAGCTGCAGTTGTCTTTGACCTTTTAGATAACAGATAACAGCTGAAAACCTTAAACATCAAATTGAAATAACGAAACGTTTTCTTTTTTCCTTTCAGATCGAAGACGCCTTCGACAGGCTGCCGGGCTTCAAGAGCGTCTACGTGGTCGAGTTCAGGTTCGGTTTTGATTCACAACTGTTTGTTTGTTTTTGTCTGAGAAACAAGAATCCAGTGATTGGAAACATCAGAGCAGAAATCTGCGTGTTTGATGTGAGATTTTCCAGTTAAGATCACGACAAGCAGATTATGAAGATGATGAAATGTTTTAAATGTGAACCAGAAGATGAGTTTCACACATTAATTTGCTGTTTTGTTTCTGTTTTCAGGCCTCAGAAGGACCTGGAGCGGTGAGTCATTCATGTTTCATTCAGTTCTTTGCAGTTTTATAGTGAAGTTTTAATTTTAAAAACCTTTAATAAGTGGCTCTGCAGTTTATTTAAAGCCTCACAGATTAAACTTCTGCTGCTTCGGTTTCTATGATGATGAAGTTTTCGCTTCACGTTGTTTTTTTGTGAAGCTTCTTTAAGTGCTGATCTGATCTCTGACCTGTTCATTTATAAAACACCAGAGTTTTTCAGTAAAAGTATCTTAATGTTAAGAGTTTCAGTGAAGAGCTGATATCACCAACGGTTCCTGGGTACGGTGTCAGAACAGCGCCGCTGATTTCTGAATTAATGGATATTTGGCGTCATTTTTGGCTTTTAAAATATATTTTTGTCCTGGAGGAGTCGGAGCTGTAAACAAAAACGTTACCAGGACGAAGGGAGGACGTTTCTCCTCGTTACAGAAGTTAAGTTAGACTCTGCTGTCGACGTCCCGACTCATTTTAAAGAGAGAGAGAGCGGCTGTGGTCGAGCGAGCTAGAGAGTGAATGAAGAGAGGGAGGGAGCGCCGGTAGAGAGAAAGCTGGTGAATCAGATCAATAAAATGTTATTTTCTGATTGTTTCACAGCGACTTCGTTCTAAAGCACAATAAACACGCTCACCCCCCCCCAGTACCCCTCCACACACCTCTGCTCTATCCAGTAGTCTAACATCAGAAGAAAAAGTCCAAATTCTCTGATTGCAGCTTCTTAAATGTGAATATTTTCTGTAAACTGAAGATATTTTTGGACAAAACGGAAACACTGACTGACATTTTTTCATTATTTCCTGACATTTTATGGACCAAACAACTAATAGATTCATTGAGAAAGTAATTGACAGATAAAAGTTATAAATAAACAATATGTCTGAAATCTCGTCCTCGTTCACTCAATAATTGGCAGCAAATTGAGTTTTTGTCATTTGGTGCTGTTGCTGCCAGCCGTTGAGGTAAAAAATGTTTTTAATTCAGACACTCAGCTGGTGAACAGTAAATATAGAGAATAATAATTATTATTATTGTTATTTCAGGAATCTAAAGTTTGAATAATTGTTTGCGGATGTGAGAAACAAACAGTTGTTGTTCTTCTTCTGTGTGACGTATGTCGGCGGCGTGAAGACCCCTCTCACCTCTCACCTGCCGTCCCACTAAATAAAAGCTCTGCTCTAATTTCCTCTTAATGTCCTTAACAATAGTCAGTCAGCTGTTAAGTGGGATAAGTCGCCGGGCTGCTCGCCGGCCACCTGCGGCCGCCGCAGGATTACTGGAACTGATTTACGGCGGGCTCGCCCCCCCCGCCACTGTCGAGGAAAGCCCCCCCCCTCAGAGAGACTGAAACTCACCTGACAGGTCGAAGAGCAGCGACTCTGGTTATCAGATGTTTTAGGTTTTTAAAGCAGAAATGATTTGATGTTTGATGTCGTCACCACGAGCTCTGAGAAGTTATAACAAACATTTTCACTGTTTTATGATATTTAATGGATAAAATGATTCATCAGTTGACTGAATAGGTTTCTGAATCAGGTTTATTTCCTGAATAACAATCAAAAAATAGAAGAAAAGAGAAAATACAACCACCATAAAAACAGGTTAAATAAATATATGAGTGTAACTGTTGCAGCTTTAATGTGAAATAACATGAATAAACAGATGAACTGCAGCTCTCTGCTGAAAAGGATAAACTTCATCTCTACAGAACAACTCATGAATAATAGTTCAGTTAATAAGACAAGATAAATAAACAGTGATTATATGACATGATGGCTACATGAAGCAGGTACTAAACACATTATGAAACATGTTCTAACTAGTTATAAGTCACCTAAATGTCCAAATAACCTCCACTCTTTAACCAAAGTAACCAAACTTTTTTTAGTAACTCATTAACTTTTTAGTGAAGATCCTGAACAGTGGAAAAGGACCAAAAGATGCACAATACTGAACATAAACCAAATCTAAAATGTTGTTTTAGATTTTATGACGGTGTGAAGCAGCAAGGGTTGTTTTTACACATTTTAATGAGGAATTATTACAGATTAGAGCTTTAAACTCTGAACAAACTCTAAAACACTTTTAACTTCATTTTAAATTCTTCTGGAAAAGACAAATTTCTCAAAGATACTTGTGAAAAATTTGTAAAGTAAAACCAACAGGTATCTGATGGAGGACTGGAGTGATCTGGTCTTTTTGTCCTGGTTGGAACTGAATAACAAACAGAGTTACAGTAATCGAGCCTCTGATTGTGGAAATGTTGCCTTTTTTTACTCTCCAGTCAGAAGGAAAGTGTTTGAACAGCTTTTGTTGAGATAAGACAGTCTTACGGTTAAATAAAAAACAAATTTCTCTTAAAAAAACGAACCAGTTTTCAATAAAAAATCCACTTGCTTCACATTTCTTTGCCCTGAAACAATAAGTTTACTGGAAACCAGGTTGAAATATTTTTACTGACAGAAAATTAAAACATTTTAACGATTCAGTTCCAGACAAAAACATCCTTAATAAAAGACAGACATGTAAATGCTTCCTCTCTCTCTCTCTCTCTCTCTCTCAGGGGTTTGGTGGTGCTCGTTCACTACGCCATCACTCTGGAGGTGGACAGTGGCGGCATCTCCAACGACACGCTGGACTTCATCTCACTGCAGAACAACCTGGTGGAGAAGAATTACCCCGGCGCCGCCGAGCAGCCCACCGTCGTCTACACCATCACCGACTTCCGCAACTACATCACGGAGGCGCTGCACAAAGACAACTTCATGAACAACGGCAGCCTGGAGACGCAGAACGACCCGCTGCAGCTGGAGAACGGTAACCACGGCTTTAACATCTCCATCCTTTCATTTTTGAGTAATTTGCAATTATTTAACTGAAATGTATTAATAATTCCTGCAAATTAACATCAATGAATCCAAATATAATGACCATCTAAAGCAGTTTAACGCTTTTTATTTTATAATTTGTACCAGATTTTACACTTTTTTTTTAAATGAAATACCTGAAAATTTACTCTTATAATAATAAATTAAAGGAGCTGTTGTTGCTGGTTGTTGCTACACTGCAGAAAAAAGTCTTTTATAATTAATTTCTGTTTGTAATTGAGTCTATTAGTGTTTATTATTGAAAAATGCATATTTACTTTGGTTAACAGGAGCTTTTCTAAATAATTTTATAAGATGTTCATGAATTAAAATGAATTGTTTTTGTTTATTAAAACGAACAAACACACAGTCTGAATATTTTTAGCTTGTTTTTCAAACACAAAGCAACTTTTTTCAAGTTCTTTCTAAGATTAGTTTGTTTTTATTTTCTGAAGCAACTCGTCTCGTTTCAAGATGCAAAAATGATTTCATGTCTTTTGGATACAGGATGAAATATTCATTAACATAAACAATAAGTTTATTTACCAGGAAAATGATGCAAAAGTAACTTATTTACATTTTCCTTCATTGTAAATATGAAGATGATTCATGTTGATTTTGGAAAAACTAACAAACTCTCGTCTGCAGCGGAGAACTTGTTGCCTGAAGTGAAGCCGACGAGCCGCACAGCCGACTCCTTCGACAACATGGTGAGTCACAACGAAAACCAGCTTTCTGATGAAAAACATAAAGTCACTTCCTGTTGGTTGACCCGCCGGTGGGGGGGCGACACTCTTCTTTCAGGATAACGTCCTCGCCGCGGAGAAGCCGCCCGACGCTCCGATCCACGAGGCCGACAGCAGCGACGTCTTCCTGAAGAAGGACGACTTCCTGTTCGACCCGTTCGACCCGTGGAAAGGCGCTCAGAGCGAGGAGGCGAGCGAGAACGACGTCTTCATGTTCGACGAGAGCACAGCTCCTCCGCCGCCCGCCGAACACTCCGAGAAGACCGCCGACCCGCAGCCGGGCGCACAAGACAGTGAGTTAAACCTCAGCTACTGTACAGACGTTTAAATCTAAAGAAGAGAAAAGAGCACGTTAGATAGAAAGTTTAAGTAGCTTAAACCTTTAAAACTGTGGAACTTAACATAACTGGAAGCCTTTAATCAGTGTGATTAAGGTGTTTTTGTTTCTTCTTTTAGTTTGAACTTCTGTTTTTCTGCTTTACAGATAATGGAAACATAGAAAATGAAGGTTTTCTCCTCAGTAATTCTCCTGAAGATGAAACCCCTCGAGGAGACCATGCGGTCGCTGTTTCCTCTCTGATAAAACCTCAAACAGCCTCTGAGGTCTCGCCAGACGACGGTTCTGGTTCCGGTTTCTCTGGAGATGGCGAGGAGGTGGATCTGTGGTCCTGGCAGCAGGCGGGGACGTCTGACCGGGGCGGCGGCAGCCTGGAGGTCCTCCCGCCGCCAGATCTGGAGGAGATGGAGGAGGACAGAGACGAGGAAGAGGATGATGTTTTTGAGACGCTACCCAGCAAGGAAGATGATTTCATAGCAATGGGAGTAGAGCTCACCCACGCTACTCCTTCACAAACAACATTTGAGGATTCAAAAGAAGACGGAAACATCGAGGAACCTTTCTTGGACCAGGTTTTGGTGACTCCGCACATCAGCACCGACCCTCAGTTCTCCACCACCACCCAGGCACCCGTGTTCTCACCTGAAGGAACGTTGACTGTTGAACTTTCGGTGCACACAGTGGAAGAATCCGGCGTCTACGACGAGTACTCTCTGACTGAACCACATAGTGATTTGGTACCGGCTACAGAAGCTCCTGCACCTGAATCTTGGACCCGTGAGGCCCCCGTTTTTGCGGGACCAACCGATGCAGCAGTCATTGAGGAAACAGTTGGGTCAAGATCAGAAGAAGATGTACCTGAGGAGAAGGTGGTTGAAGTCGTTGTTGGGCCTGAAGTCCCTGTTTCTAGCGCTTCACCAACCGAAGAGTCGCAGCCAGTTACAGTCAAAGAATCGAGCTTAATCACTGAAAATCCTGATCTGCTGCTGCCAGAAACTGAACTTCCCGATGAGGTTGAGATTTTGGAGGAGCAGCACATCAGCGTTTCTGATCCTGCAACGACGACGGCGCCACCAGTGCCTGCTGTGGATGAGGACCTGGTTGAGGATGAAGTCATGATTGTCACAACTGCCACTCCGATACAAACTTCTTCATCTGTAAGTTTGGACCACAGCAGCAGCATCGCGCTCTCGCCTGAGAAGGACTCACCGTTCACTCGAGTGTCGGATTCGGCGCCGGAAGATGAGGATCTGGAGCACCCAAACCATGAAGATGAGGCTCCACTGAGCCCTTCATCTTCAGAGGTTCCGACTTTGGCACCATCAGATGCTGCAGAAAGGTCACCAGGAGTTTTAGCACAAGACGAAGATTTGGTTCCAACCTTAACAGGAACTTCAGAAGCCGGAGCCGGTGGCGAGATCCTCCAGACGTCAACAACCTCGCTTCAGGAAGTCAACGACAGCAACCTCGCTACTGAGATCCAACTCTTAGAGCACGACTTCTCCGACATACCGGGCATCGACGTGAGCTTTGACGTGTTCCAGTTGGGCGGCGTGGCGACCGAAGGCGACAGCAGCGGCTTCTCCAGCGGGGCGCAGGGGTCGGAGCTGGACGGCATCGCGTTGCCGACCAGACCGGGCAGAGCGCTGACGGTGTTCTTCAGCCTCAGGGTGACCAACATGGCGTTCTCCATGGACCTCTTCAACAAGAGCTCGCCTGAGTATAAAGCCCTGGAGCAACGCTTCCTGCAGCTGGTGAGAACTCGGAGAATCATGACTCGGTGAGTGAAAACTTGTAGATTCACATGTGACGTTCTTCACTCTGTGTTCGCCTCGCAGCTGGTTCCCTATCTGCAGTCCAACCTGAACAACTTCCAGAACTTGGAGATCCTCAACTTCAGGAACGGCAGCATCGTGGTGAACAGCCGGATGAGGTTCGGTAAACCGGTCCCCAAAGGCGTCACCAACGTCGTCTACCTCATCCTGGAAGATTTCGCCAACACGGCCTACCAGACCATGAACCTGGCCATTGACAAGTACTCACTGGACGTCGAGTCAGGTAGGACTGAAATACAGCTCTGTGAAGGTAGAGGTTTGGTCCAACACCAGTTTGTAAAGGCTAACAATGAAAATCTTTAACATTTGGTCTTCTGGAAGGGTGGAAAAGCCTCTAAAACCAGTCTCGGTCTATCCTGCTCATTAATCTGCTTTAACGATTAATCGATTAGTTGCCACATTTGAAATTAATCGCCAACTATTTTGATAATCGGTTAATCGTTTTGAGTATTTTCTGGTGTCTTTAGTCCTCTATGACTGTAAAGATCTTTGGGTTGTGGACTAAACAAACCTTTGAGGACGTTGTCTTGGGTTTTTGGGAAACAGTGGTGGACATTTTGATAGTTGCAGCTCCAGACTTGTTTACTTCCACCTACAGCAAAGATTTGTGAAAGTGAAGGAGGCTGACGTCATCGTCGTTTCCCATCACAGATTTGTGTATCTATGCTTTTATCTTACTGGTCTTACTGGTGAGAACCAGATAATAATTGATTGTATACTTTAACTTTCATTTTTGCTTATTTAAACACAAATATTTTACATTTTTAGTTTATTTTTAGATTTGAAACAGTTCTCAGGTGTTTTAATCTGATATTTGTTACTGATGAATAAGATCTCTGTAGTTTCCAGAAGTGTGTTTGGGTGAAAGTGTTTTCACTCTGTGAGGTGTTATAAACCTCTTCAGTCCAGCTCTGAGGACTCTCTCCGCCTCTGACACTGAACTGCTGTCAGGACTCTGATCTAATACCTGAGATAATCTGTCTGGGAGGAACGTGAGCAGCAGCAGCACACGCTGACTCACACTGATGAATCAACATCATGTTTACGTCTGTCTGAGCTCACACAGTCTCTGTCCAGTCTTTGTTTCTGCAGATTTGTGGAGGATTGTGGAATCAGAATCAGTAGATTGAATGCAAAAAAAAACACATTAAATTTTAAAAGCCATTTAGTTTCACTCTCATTCAAACAGGAAGTTAAATTCAGCTAACGTGCTGAGATAATGTCTCTGGTTTACTCTGCTACTTCTTCTTGTTAAAATAAACTTTCCAGGGCTATATTGATTAATCTGCAGATTATTTATTGATCATTTTGTCTATAAAATGTCAAAACATATGAACATGAATCAAATGAATCACTGCTGTAAAATCAATCAGTGGAACAGATTATAGATTTTAGTATTGATTGATTAAGATGGAGATTTTTTCTGATGTACCAATGATGTAAAAACACATTGAAAACAGAATTTTATGTAAATGTTGAGCATTTAATCAAGAACATAAAGTATTTATTGAGCCTTTCTGCAGGATGTAAACAGCTGTTTGCTAACATGTTAGCCACATTTACTTTATAAGCTGATAATATGTCACATGTTGCATTTACAGATTGATCTGCCTCCTTCTGGCGGGCAAGAACAGTTTTGATTGCTGGTTTTTAGCATGTAAACTGAAAATCTAAAGGACCGAAAACAGAACCCTGGGGAGCTCCAACAGTCATTATTATCACAGAAGTTGAAGGTTTTTCTGTGGTGTCGTCAGAGGAAAAGACGTTTCCTCCAGCGTGTTCGTCTCTGCTGAGCTGCAGCTCATTAATCAGTCTGAGCCAATCAGAGGAGCTCCTGACAGTCTGATAACTCTAATCTACAGCAGTGAGTCACTGCGGTCAGGACTCACTGTGGACGTGATAATCAGTTTACTCTACTCATCTTCAGCACAGTGTGTGAAGGCAGGTTTTCCATTGCACAAGCACATGGTGAACCGTCTGGGGTACTACGCTTATCTGGTCTGTCATAACATGAACTCCACCTTAAAGTCACTCTGACAGCAGAACAGAACGTTTCTAAAAATACAACTCAAGTAAATCAGATTAATTTCAACCTTCAGACTCCACATTTGTTTTGGTTTTAGATTCAATTATTCCCTGATACAAACATCTGAGTGTTCATATTGTGGTTTCATCTTCACAGTCCAGCTGATATTTCTACAAGAAGTTTAAAGTTTTTTTCCTCTGGTTGGGTTCCTTTTTTTGGTTAAAGCTACAAAACTGTTTTATTTTAAACACATGTAGCTTAATATCAGCTTATGAATTAGTAGTAAAAAACTAGTAAGCTCTTTTGCCAATTATGTTCTTGATTAATCATTTTCTTAGGTCTCTACTAAAACCCGCCACTGAACAGTCCAACAGAAGCAGGTTTTGTCCTCGTCTCTCAAACTTCTTCTTCTTCTTCTGTTAATTCGTCGTTTCCTGTTTCCCAGGTGACCGAGCGGATCCCTGTAAGTTCCAGGCGTGTAACGAGTTCTCCAGGTGTATGGTGAACCAGTGGTCGGGCGAGGCCGAGTGCGTGTGCGACGCCGGGTACCTGAGCGTGGACGGCCTGCCGTGTCAGAGCATCTGCGAGGTGCAGGACGACTTCTGCCTCAACGACGGCAAATGTGACATCATCCCCGGAAAGGGCGCCATCTGCAGGTTGGAGGAGCTTTTATGTTCTTCAGGAACGCGTCACTGAACTGGTGCTCCACTTTTTGAATGAACAACATATTTTATGCTTTTTACAAATTGTACCATCAGTTTTTTTTATATTTATAATATACTGCATACGCTTGTTTTACGTTGTCTGGCTTTCAGCAACAGAACTCGTCACTTCTTCAGACACTGCTCTCAAATCTGAGATGTCAGATTGTCCTTGAATGCACCCATTGGGAGATTTTTCAAAATAAACTTTCTCTCTAAATAGTAAATCTTCCTTAAATAAACTAGACCTTAAAACTCAGAGAAAATCTACTTCCTACACACAGCGGATGGACGTCTATTTTCAGCAAGTTTCCAAACAATTTGACCAAAATTTGATAAAATATTTTTGTTTGTGTGTTTTATAAGAATAAAGTGAAACTATGTGTATTTGTATTGTACAGGGACAATCCACTGTACGTTTACTGCACCAAATAGTTACTCAATTATCTTCTTATGCATTTTAAACAAGCTGCTTAATTTCTCCTGAGATTTTAATGATTAACTTTTTAATAGGTACAATCACACCTAAGAGTTGATGCCTTAGGATGCTTTCTGTCTTCAGATATCATTTCTACTCATAGAAACATAAAAACCTTCAGTAACTTCTCCAAATAAAGACAGTTGTTTAGAATTAGCATGTAAATAAACAGCTGTATCGTCTGCATACATGTTGATTTTCCTTCGGCTGCAGGTGTCGTGTTGGAGAGAACTGGTGGTACCGCGGCGAGCACTGCGAGGAGTACGTCTCCGAGCCGCTGGTGGTGGGCATCGCCATCGCCTCGGTGGTCGGTTTCCTGATGGTGGCGGCCGGGACCATCTTCTTCCTGGCCAGGACGCTGCGGGAGCAATACGACAGGGAGGACACCGAGGACCCGCCGAGGTGAGCGCCGGCGTTTAATGTTTAATTAACGAACTGAGAGAGAAAAATGTGAATCAGAGGAGTAAAAAATGATTTTCTCTGCTTTTAAAGATGAATAACAGACAGAAAAATGAAAAAAAGAGAAAAATATAAAATATAACAGGAAGTAGTCAACTAACCACTAAAATAAAAATACTAATAACAAATAAATAATTCAAAATATTTCATATTTAATATAATTTATAATACAAAATATTTAAATAAAGATAAAAATGTGTCTGTATATAATTAGCTGTTCTTAGGAATCAGATGTATCCATTATAAATATATAATAAGCCAATATAATCCTGTATTTTACTCATATTTCTTCAGTTGGACCTCATTAATGTCACAATATGTTTTTATAGTATTTTTAATGTCTTACATTCTCTGATTCAAAGAAATAATAATGAATCTAGTGCAAGTTTCTGTAATATTACTGTTGGATTTGTGGATTTTGACGTTTATACACATCAGTAAGAATTAAAGTCTTCAGTGTTTTCTTCAGTTTTCTGTTGATGATAAAGATCTTTAGGACAGCTGGGATCTTTTAACCAGAACATCATAAAAGGAACAAATTCAACCTGTTTAGCATTTTGTGCTTTTTTAAAGTTTATAATTTGTGATGCCAATTTATTAAAAAGACTCTTTTTTTTCCCCCCCCTTATTGTCCAAACGTTTAAACGTTTATCTTTAAGTTAGGAATTTCTCCTGTATGGCTGAATCCTCTTTAACACTGTCAGGTTCTACTGTCTTCAAACTTTCCCCTTTGAAGAATATAAATAAAGATGCAGTGATAAACTTGATCACCATCAGCATGTTTCCGTCTCTTTAAAACGTCTTCTTTTATTAGAACTAATAAAACTGATTTAAACTTTCCTCCTGCAGACGAGGCGACAGCGTGCCGCGAGCCACCAAGTTCAACCCCATGTTCGAGAGCGACCCGGTCAGCACCCAGTACTACCGTCGCTATGACGACGAGCTGCTCCAGTACTACCGGCGCTACGGGCCTGACCTCGCCCAGTACAGCACCTCCGTCAGCACCGACGCCTCCAAAGACCTCGGCAGCGACGAGATGAGACGCATCTACCAGAACACCACGCTCACTAAAGAGGTGCGGAAAGCTTCAGCTACGTACAGATGTGTGTCGTCAGCGTAGACGCAGAATTTAAGATCATATTATATAATCTGGCAGCTTTTAAATAGGAAACAAAAGTGGCCCCATGATTGAGCCTTGGGGGACTCCGCAGCTTTACAAGAGGCCCCTCAAACGATGACAGACACACGTCTGCTGGTAGAAATGAAACCAGCTGAATGTTTGACCCAGTTCAGTCGCTGAAACGTCTGAATGATTCCAGGATGTTTGCAGAATAGCACAGAACATGTTGTCCATGTGGTTCAGCAGCTTTTAACAAGCAGCTCAACTGCTGCTCTTTCAACATATCACATGATCTTCCTCGGCAGATGGTCAGATTTGGAGGAATTTATTATATTTTTCCCCAAAAGCGTTCAGAACAAAACGTTACAGGATGGAGACACAACACTGACATTATAATAGAAACAATATAGTGAAATAAAATGATAATCATTGGTAGATGGATTCGTGGATTCATGCTGTCCCGCCATCTGAGCGACGCCTTCAACTAGTAAAAGTTTGAGTCTGTGGTGGCTTTTCACTCCAAACTTATTTTAGCAACAAAAAGGTTTACAAACATAAACAAACCAGCTCAAAAATAACTACAAACTGTATTGATCTGCTGAAAAGTGGCCTTGAACCTCAACCCGTCTGCCAATCTTTAACCGTTTGTGGCCGACTGCTTCATCAAATTATATCTAAAATTCTTCACATCACTAATGAAGCTGTTCTAACTCATTCATAGGATCATTTAACACATGCACAATGTTCACAGTTCAGTTGTTTGTCCACTAAATACAATTTATATTTGACTCTTAGAGATTCCAACAAGTTCTGCAGAAACATGTTTAACAGCTGATGAAGGTCATGTGATAGAAGTAAAAGCTCCAGAGGAGCTACTAACTGGCCCCTGTGCTGCTGTTTTCATGGTGAACTGTAGTTTTTATGTTTTTCTCTCTATCAGGTTTTTAAAGTGGATCAGATGCTGGTCTCTGCTGCTGCGGCTCTGACGGCTTTCTATTTTAAACCCGCTGCTCCTCCTCTTCCTCTTCCTCCTTCGTTAAAGCCGTCTGCTTCGGTCTATAAACTCACTTCTGACCTCTGTGACTCCTGTCGTTACATAAACATGTTTCCTCTCTGACCTCCTGCAGGAGATCCAGGAGCGTCTGCGGGTCATCGAGTTGTGCTCCAGGGACCCGAACTTTGCAGACTTTGTGCGACAAACTCAAGTGTGAGTGAATTTCTGCCAGATTATAAACAAAATATTAAATTAATATGTTTCAATAACAAAAAGGATTAAAGTGAAGAATGTTTTACTGCATTTTATTCAAAATTAATCTAAAATACTGTTTAAAATATTAAAAAATAACCGAAAACGCTACTAAAAATAAACATTTTAATGATTACAAATGATATTTATTTTCTTTTCATCTGAGCAGACGATGTGGGATTGATTAGCGTTAATCATCTCCAACGCTGCTGCTGTTTATTACATTTTTCAAATATCTGCTTCTGATATTTTCTCCATTGAGTTCAGATTGACTTTGATGTGTGTGACTGATATGAATCACAATATTCTGGGCGCTCTGCTGTGTTTTTCAGCTTCCACACAGATTCTTTTCTCATCTTCATGTTTAGATTTTCATCTAGTTTCATGTTTTTTATTCACCGCAAACACAGATGTTCATTTAAACGTCATTTAATGCTCTTAAAGGGTTTTTTTTTTAATCCGTCTGTCTTCGCTACGACTCGGCAGATGTCCTTGAAACGTTCTGACTCCAGTGAGAAGATGCTACCTTCAGAGTTTAAAGACTTTTCCTTCAGGTCAAATGAATTCATTTGAGCTGCTCTCTGTTAGCGTGGAGGCGTTCACCTGCCGCAGGTTTCCATTTCCAGACTTCCAGACAAACAGACTTCCTCTACAGATGGAGAAGTCACTAAAAAACAAGATGAAAGATGACAAACTGACAGTCCAGACGTCACCGGACACCTCTGATGGATTGAGTTTTTACCCTTTTTACCTGTCAGACGATCGGATCAGGATCTGTTCTTTCAGGAGAAAACAGAGTTTGACTCTGACGTTTCATTTAATAATCAGTTTAAAACTTACAGCTGGGATTTATTTTTAATCACAGGCCAGTAGAGGTTTAATATTCTGCACTTTTAACTCCAAATATGAAACAAATGCTGCTTCATTTATTAGAATTAGTTTGTAATAAAAAAAAAAAAAGTCAAATTTAGACATTTTTAAACGTATTACAAAGCCAACGTGGCGTCGTCTGGCCGCCAAACTTCAGACATGTTTAGAGGCGTTTTCAACTCTTGCCAGCGTTCGTAGAAATATGGAAGCAGTTTAACGTCTCCGCTGTTGACAGGACGCCTCCAAAAACTGTGTTATGAACTTTTAAACCGTGAAGGTTTTCATATTTGTTGATTTATGGTCATGACGTCATCGCCGTGCAGAGCCTGAGCTGCTTCAGTGTTTATTATTAAAAGTGTTTTAAGGTGTTTCACAGTGTAGCCAGGTGTTAATACAACATTTAAAGTCGTTACCAGCAACTTCTACGCTGATAAACTGTCACAGATTGTCACAGATTTCTGCCTCATGGCCTGAAAAATAAAAAAATAATAAAGTAGGAACATTTAAAAATAGCAGAAAGGTTTGGCGTGTCTCCACCGGCAGCATCAAAAGCTTCAAACAAACCCAAAATATGTCGAAATATACAAACAATAAGCTTCCTTCCTCTGTCTCCGCTCATGTGTTGATGTTTTGAGGTTTTATTCAGGCTTTTCTTTTTTTTGTGTTTCTTGTGTGTGTGGTTTGGCCGTCGTCTCGTTTGTGCCTAAAACCACCAAACTAATCCAATTTTCTCTTGTTTTGTTTTTTGAGGAGCAGATTCCTGGAGAGGAGAGGGAGCTCCACCACATAGCGAGACGCGAGCCGACGACCTCGAGGTACAAACACACTGTTCACATTTCCCTCCTCTTATTGAGTCTTACTCCTTTTCTTTCAGTTTTTTGGGCGTTTTGAGAGCAAATCCGACCTCAGACTCAGAGAGCAAAGGTTTCTACTGAGTGTTAGCATATCATTAACTAACTCTTTAGTTTTAATGTTATAAGTAACATTAATAAAGCTGCGTTCAGGACTGTGAAGCTGGAAAGTTGGGAAGCTTGGAAGCCAACGCTAGCGGCTCTGTCCTGCTCTTTATTAAAGCAGAGACATTTTCCTAAACTAATCAGAAAGATTGTTCACTTCTACCAGTTAAACAAACTGGAAATACAAAGTAGAGCTTGTTATATAAACTTACATGTCACAGTTTGTTATTGATTGTTAAAGGAGGTTCCCAGTGTTCCCAGTGTTCCCAGTTAAACCAGCAGTCAGGTGTCCGTATGAGCAGTGAAAGAGGTTTTTCCTGGCTGTAATCATTCCTCCTGTTCATACTGGATATTAAAAGATCTCCTTCATCCACAGTGTGTCCAGATAGACATTTAAAGGGTTAGGGTGGAAGTATAGAAACAAAAAGAGGGACTTTGCCACTAAAAAGACTGTAACATCGAAAGATATCTACTGGATTTGACTCATTTGGACGCTGAAGCTTCATATTAGCTTCACATAAACTTTTAAATACATTTAAATGTTCAGTATGAGCAGAAGGAACGATTACAGCGAGAACGTTTGACTGTTTAAGACACTAAATTCTGATTGATCGTATAATCTCTGTGTTACTTTCATAAGGAGTAAAGTCCATCAGCATCTTTCCAGGATTAATCCATTATTTCCTGCCGCAGGGGGACAGACTAACAAACACCCCCGCTGTTTTCACCTCTTTGGACTCTTCCAAACTAACGGAGACTTCTGGGTCTAACTGTTCTCAACGGTTACTGAGCGTTTACTAAACGTACTGAACGTTTACTGAATCAGTGTTTCTCCTACAATTATATCAACGAGAACCCGCCAGGACAAAAAATATGTTTTAATGCCAGAATTAACAACAAATATCCATCATTCAGAAATATTTAGTGTTTGGAGTCTGTGCAGCTGTTCAGGACGGGAGTGAACCTCTGTGTCGTTGCATGGGAAACGAGTGTAACTCTGTTCAGTAATATGGCGTTGCGTAGTATGTTAGCGTAGCATGTTAGCGTAGTATGTTAGCGTAGCGAGTTGGACGCAGAGAAAGTGACGGTGGATACGAGCGGAGCAGAGGAAAAGGTTAGCGGTAAGCTGTCAGTCTGGCAGTAAATGTACAGCACAGACTACAGTGTGTCAGTTAAATGATGAAAATCTGTTAGCTCCAAAGTTAGCAACGATGGGTTAGCCTAGCCTGAAGACGCTAAACAGAGAAATACAGACTGCTGAGTTCACTGTTTGCTGTCGTCTACAATCAGAGCTCAAGCTAACACGTTTCTTTGCTCCAAGAGAATCTGAAGCTCTCTGATTGGATGTTTGTTGCAGCAATGCTCTCTGGGACTTGTAGGAAACATCGAGTCCCTCTGATGTTCGTCTTTCTCTGGTTTTGTGTCTCTGCAGGAACCTTCCTTCGTCTGGGACTCGAGGAGGGAACAGCAGCTCGTGTTCTGCCGCCTCGCTTCTGACCGACCGGAGGTGAAGGTGACGAGACGCTGACGTTGTTGGATTATTATATTTTCTGAGCGCTCTTGAACTGAACTTTGACCTCTGCAGGGGTCACCTTTTATCTTTCATCCTGTCTTTGTTTTTATCACCATGGTGTTTCTTTGTTTCTGTGTAACACTTCAGTCACTGCTTCTTAAAGTTCTTGACATTTTCACTGCTGTCTGTCTTACACTCTCAAACGGTTTCATTCACCTGTAGCTTCAAATTCAAAGGGTTTCTGTTTGCGTCCCGACCTGCTCGACGCCGCCGTCGGACGTTTCTTCACTCCAGGAAGTTGTTGGATGTTCTTCTTCTCTTCATTTTGACTTTCTGTGACGGCGGTGGCTCGCAGCGCTCCTCTTCGTCAGTGCCTTCACCGCTCTGTTAGCTTTTATTATTTTTGGGGGGGGGGATATGATGCAGAGCCCTTTGAAGTTTCTGTATTTTCACCACAGCTGGGATCAGTTAAACCGCTTGTTTTCCTCTCCTGTCTTTTGTTCGTCCAGTCAGCTGCTTACTGAAACGCGCACGCCGCACGAATGTTTACATTTCTACAATCAACGCTGGAGTGTTAACTGATGTGTAGAACAAGTGTAGCCTGTCTGTGTCGTGGATTCACCGGCGAATGTTAGCATGTGGTCGCCCAACAGTTTCTAAACCCATCATAGCCGATAGTTACACGTTTTATCTTCTTAAAGTGGAGAACAAAACATCATGTGATGAAGTTCAAAAATGTAAAAAATTATTTGTGTATTTTTAATGTGATTTTACAAAGAAGCTCAAATTTGACCCCTGAAGTTCCATAATGTGATATTTTCCTGCTTCACCTGATAAATGAGACAATGAGATCATATTTGTTCTGTCATCTTGTTCATGATAGATGTTTTGTTATGTTTTTTTGTTTAAATTAATCTAATGTTGTTCACAAAACGTTGTATCTTGTTCTGTCGAGCTGCGTATTGATTACCTTCAAAGGTTTGGACAGAAATAATCAATACCAAGTAGAATCCAAACTCCTCCAGGGAAACGATTTGATGCTTTTTCTGCCCAAACTAGAGAAAAAAGACTTCCTGTGTGAAGTAGCAAGGGATGATGGGAGTTGTTGTCTCCTCCTCTCCAGAACAAACGGACCCGCTGATTACAGGTAAAAACACTGAATAAAGCAGTTTCAGCTAAAAAATCAGTGTTTCTCCACCATGTTGGGCGAGCAGCGGACTTCCTGGAGGGGCTGTTAGCCGAGCTGCTGCTAACGTTTGCCCAGTTTATTTCTCTGATAACTTAAGATCCAGACGTCCAATGACTAAAATCCTTCTTGCGGCTAAAAGATCAAGTTAAAAACCAGCTAAATTTATCATGAAAATGTGGCTTCAAACTGAATAAAAGTCCATTTCTAACAGTTTGTGTGGAACAAGCACAACAAAGCCCATGTATTATCTTGTATGTGTGTAAGTTACTCTTTGCTAGACACCATTGTAGCGGACAAACACGGCGCCGACGCATGCATCTTGTGCACTATACTCTTTGGTAGAGGAGGTATGACGCCATTGACAGGCCACCAAATGAAACGGTCCGTTACTTTGATTAAAATGACAGATTTCTCTGGGTTTGAACATTAATGTAAGAACACAACTCAACAACATATAGAACATAGGTCTAGACCTGAGTGACAACAACCTGACGGTTTCAGGAGAGAAGCTTCTGTCTGGTCTAGTTGTTTTTAGACATTTTAATGAGGAATCATTACAGATTAGAGCTTTAATGCATCATGTGATTGGCTCTCTAACAGCAGCTGAGGTGATCAGACTCCATTGTACAGTTTTATAAATCATTTAATGGCAACATTTTACACAGCTGAATGCTTCTGAAGTAAAAAAAACAACAAAAAAATTGATTTCTCTAGCAGTATTGTTACACTGGTATTGGCACTGTGTGATGTTTTATTGTTCTCACAGGATATTATCTTGTTTTTTAACATTATCTTGATCATAAATGTCATTTTGTCTCCACAAGTTACTTTCTTTGAACTTTTTTTTTGAGCTCACAAAGATAAAATATCACCTTTTAGGACTTCAGGGGCTTCACACTAACCCATCTCATGACCCTGACGCCAGAAGAAAAGTGCAAATTAACTGAAGATAGTTGGAATAATCAGACCTTAAGGACTGAAAACACACCTACAGGACGACCCGCAGCATCTCTCCTGAACATATTGTCTGTTTTTAATGAAATTTTCTTTTGTTTGTCGCGTTAACTTGAAACATTTCTGACTTAAACTCGACCATCTGGAGCGTAGATGTAGACTGACAGCTGATATTAGTCGTCGTATGTTTAGATGCTGTATTTTTTTGAGTGTTTGTTTTTCTATAGAGACTTTTCCCACCGCGGTACGACGGCTTTGAACGCCTCGCAGCGACTCGACATTCACACGTCCAGCAGGATATTTATTTATTTATTTATTTTCTTCTTCACGTTGATCTTGTTTTTGTTTTTGTTTGTGTCCGGCTCTGTCGTCTTGTTGTCTTTGTGTGTTTTGTATCGTGTTTTCTATGTGTAGAACAGCGAGCTGGCACGTTTTTCTAAAAAAATAAAACAACAATATTTTTTACAGTATCGTCTGTCAACAATGGTGAATTATTAATACTGTGGTCAGATCTGCCTGAAACATTGATACATTAATTTTTATGTAAATATAAAATATAAATTTATAATTTTTATATAAATAACTGCAGTGGCTGCTGAAATAGGTAAGTATATTTACAATTTGAAATGAAATACAATATATATATATAATATAATGAAATACTGCAAACTCTAACATATATTTTTGTAATTAAGTTATAATTGAATTTACTATTTTAACGGAGAGTAACTTTCCCTCCTCGCGCTGAGTTTTAACTGTTATTTAATAATAATTTGGTAATTTTAAAGGCAACAGTGAAGAAATTACATGAAAATTTTGTAACTTAACAGAGTTTTAACTGTTATTGTTCTTGAGAGTATTTATAAAGAAATTAAAAATGAAATTACGTAACTTTTAATGACTTTGGTCTGATTTTTAACTGTTAATATTCAGGACTATAATTAATAAATAATTAAAGGGAAATTACACAATTTTTCAGCCTTCATCTGTTTGTCAGACGTGATTTACAATAATTGAAAAAAATAGTATAATTAAAGTAAATTTATGTAACTTTACAGCGTTTTGATTGTTCAGGATATTTACGTAGAAATTACAGTGTTTTTCTGAGTTTTAATCGTTAATGTTCAAATATTACAGAACGTTTTAATCTGATTATCAGAGATTTAAATGTTATTGTTCAGTAATTAAAGAAACACTGTGTAATTTTACAGCGTTGATTTTTACGCTCACACAGTTTATTAATTATATTTTTATATATAATTTACATTTTAACTTGTCTGCTTTGTATAAACTGCTCAGAATCATGTGACTGCCTTTTACTTTACTGTAGAGATGCATGCTGGGTAAACAAGGACACCTGGTGGTCAGAGGAGACGTCACATGACATAACCAATCAATCAATCACAGCTGATTTAAATCATTGATTATATTTAACCTGTTAAACACCTGGATGAGGGAGCGGTCTACTTCCTGGAGACTCTCTGTTGCGTAAGCAGAGAAAACACTCGGCTGTCACATGACGAGACGTGACCGGGTTCAACAAACATGTCGCCATGACGACCTGATGACAGCTGAGCAGTGTGTAAATAAAGCTCCAACAACGAGAGGATTTCTGCTTTTCATCGACCAGATGTGAGGTCATAAATTCCTTTTCTTCCTCCTCCTCCTGCTCCTCTTCCTCCTCCTCCTCCTGCTCCTCATCGTCCTCCTCCTCCTCCTCATCGTCCTCGTCCTCGGGTTTTATATCCTCTTTAACATTTTTACATGTTTCTGTTTTATTCAGTGTTTTTATTTTTTATTTATTTGTTTCTTTTTTAAAATGTGAAATATGTAATTTTTATTCTGATTTTTTCATCATCATTAGTGATTCATTTTTTAAAAATTGCATTTATTAGAAAAATATTTTTTAAAATCTTTTGGATTTTTGTTTTTTATTTGATGTTTTCATTTTTAATAATTTAATAATCATTTCCTGTTTGTTAATTTAATATATTTTTTTGTGAATATTATTATTATTATTTAATGATTTAAATATTTTAAGTAGACATATTCTGTAGTTTTAGGATTTTTTAAAATTTTCTTTTATTTTTTAACTTTTTTGCTTCAATTTTTCTTCATATTTTTTTATTTGAACGTATTCAGTGTCAGTAATCAATGCTTAAGTGTAACTTTCAGATTTCTTTTAAACATTTGATGTCAGTTTTAATGTATTTACATTCAGTGAGGAGGAAGAGGAGCAGCAGGAGGAAGAGGAGGAGGAAGAGGAGGAGGAGGAGGAGGAAGAGGAGGAGGAAGAGGAGCAGGAGGAGTGCTGACAGGTTTCAGTCTTCATCTGATGACAAACGCTCGACGGAGGAAAGAAAAACATGAACTGCTGAAGGAAAGAATGTTTCTGTTGCATAACAGCAGAAAATAAAATACATTAAAATCTTCTCAAACAGGTTTGAAGCAGAGAAGAAGAAGGAGCCTCTCTGTGACCTTTGACCTTCCCATCAGCTGAGCTGTGAGGTCAAAGGTTAAACTATCTTCAGCTTTTAATTGAGCTGAAAGTCGTTTCTGACTGAAAGAGAAAGAAGAGAGTCTCCAGGAACTGATCCAGGACCTGAACCAGGACCTGACCCAGGACCTGAACCAGGACCTGAACCAGGACCTGAACCAGGACCTGATCCAGGACCTGAACCAGGACCTGATCCAGGACCTGAACCAGGACCTGAACCAGGACCTGATCCAGGACCTGAACCAGGACCTGAACCAGGACCTGATCCCTCTGTAACCAAACATCTGGACCCAGTCGAGTCTTTGACCTTTGATCCTTCTGATCCTGCTGGATGAAGATGAACAGCTGCATCGATCGATTGATTTTAACCGATCATCACTTTGATTGATTTGGTTGTTTATCAGCAGTAACTTTTATTTTGAAGGTCTAATAATCTGCCAATCTGCAGGAAAAAGGAACAAACCAGTCAAAGATAATCTGGAGCAGTTTGTGATGCTGCTTTAGATCAGAAATATAAAAATAATGAAAAGCTTTCAGCCTGTTTGGATGCTGCTGATGTTGTTGTTGTTGTTGTTGTTGTTGTTGTTTACAACTTGAGTTGTGAACAACACTCGAAGTTAAATCGGTTTGTTAGAGAATTTAAAGCCTTCAGATTCATTGAATCGAGTTCAGTATCAGATGCAGGTTTGATAAAGTGCTGTTGCCGTCGCCATGGTTACCGCTCAGATGTGTCCAGCGGCTCCAGTTTTAAGTTCAGAAAATGTGTCACAGATTTTAAAACATAAAGAGAAAACTCATCGAACCAGAGAAGAAGAGACGGAGAGAGACGGGCCTCCAGGCCTCAGAAGGCATTCTGGGAAATGTAGGAGCGTCCAAACTGAGCGTTGAAGTAAACAATCACTGGAGGGTTTTTTCCTCCTCTAACATAAAGCATCTGTAACAGTCATAAAACTGTGAAGGCGGCCGGGTCGCTGCGGCTCTCCGCTCCCGCCGACGCCAAACTAAACAAGCGGCTGGATTCATAATTCAGCTTTAAATGAGCTTTTCCAGCCGGTGATTCTTCATGAGCTGATTTAACTGTCAGCAGGGACGCAGAGTGCTCGCTTTTCCTGCCGCCGTCCAAACGGGACACAAACTATTCCTGATTTCATCTGCTCCCAAGTAAAAAGCGAAGGGCACAAAGTCTGTTAAAGTTATTCTGAAAAGCATTTAAATTTCTGCTGAGATGAACTTTCAGATTCAAGAGCTGCATGTTTAAATGAACAAACTTTAACTGATGCAAAAGGAAAATAAATAAATGTTTACAGCTGCTCATAAGCTTCTTTAATAAGATACTGTAAAAAACATCCTAATAACATGAAGATGAAGCTGCTTTTTCCCAGCAGGACTTGAACTATCAGTGTCTCAGGCAGGTTTAACATCACTGCTGCCCTCTCATCTTCAGCAGAAAGTAAATATCTTTATGTTTAATATTATAAATAGACTAGCAGTCAGAAGTCACAGACTCAACCTGCAGCTGGACCCTGAATGCTTCAAGACAGGATGTTTTTTTCCTGACTGCTCGTACGTGAGCTGGCAGCACAGAAAGCACTGAGCGTTAAAACCCTCGCCAGAGAGCCAGCGTCGTAAGAACGCATCATTTCCAGGAGGAGGAAGGTGAAGGAGGCCAAAGCCAAAGTCTCAGTCAGAGCTGATCTGAGGTTCCCCGGTTTGCTGGTCGGGGCAGGTGCCTCTCGCTCGCCGGCGGTCTTTTGAACAGTTATCTGACTGGAAAGTATCTGGACTTGGCTGTGTGGGGGTTTAATGGGAAACACAGTCCTCAATGAGAACAAGTGCCCCTCTGATTGTTTCCCTCTGCAGTCTGGATCCAAACCCCGTCCTGTCAGAGGCTGTTAGCTTCGGTTGCGTAACCGCTTCGTTCAGCGCGCTAAGAAAAGGAAGAGAAAAAAAACAACAAAAGGTCTTAAAGAAAGATGAAGTCCTTGCAAGTTTCATGTGATCAGTTTACATCTAATTGGAGGCAGGTTGTGTTTCATGTGCGAGGAGAAAAAAAAGCTGAATCCAGGGATTAAATAACAAAGTGCAGCTCCACTCGACAGGTGACGTCTGAGGCCGACAGCAGCTTTAATGGAAGTGACTCCAGAGTTCACAGGTCACACATCTGGGGTTACCTGAGCTGCACTTTTCTATGTTTCATCATGCAGGATGTCTCAGATTTGAAGGGATTTACTGCTGCAGTAATATGCGACAGCAAACACCGTGAAATATGCTCGCTTTTAAAAGTTATGATGAAGTCAGTCTGACGTAACTTTTATTGGAGTCACTTTGGTTTATTTTTGTTGACTTTAGCACTTTTTCAGCCGTCCTCACACATGACTGGGATTCTTTAGCCGGAGTGGAACTCATCGTGTAGTGAAGTGAACAAAGTATAAAGCTCCCTGGAACACAAATCACATGAAAAATGTCTATAAAAATACACAAAACTGTAGTGATACTCCCTGCAAACATCATTCTGCAGCAGTTCAAGCTTGTAAACTCACAAATAGAGAAGAAAGCAAACTATAATAGAGTCTGTTTACAACTTGTGTTTCTGCCTTTTTCATTAAAAGAATATTAATAATCTTACAGACGTGATTGCAGCACTGTATTCTGGTTTTCTCAGCTTGTCTCAACATAATGTATAAATATGAAGTTGTTACTATAAATAAAAGCTGATCAGTGTATTCACCCATCAATAGACAAACTGTCTGTTTTATACACCAACATTTTAGGGGAAATTCATCAGTTTTTATTCATTTTCCATTTCCACCAAAAATATCTCTGGAATTTAAAATTAAGTTTAATGTTTTTTCATCCAACCAACAATCAGCACGAGACAATGATTGGCTAACAGTTGAGTTAACAGCAGTTTGTTTCTGGAAAGTATTTCTATTAATAATAAAATGATCGATAAATTTAAAAAATAAAATGACTGTGGTGTAGGGAGGAGCTGAAGTTGAATCCTGAATAACTTTGAATGTTAAAGGTCACATATTGTTTGTATAAAGCAGATAAACTGATCTGTAGAGTGACTCCTGGTGTTCCTATAGTGGTGTGTAGAGGGCGCTGCAGAGCAGAGCAGAGCAGAGTGATTCACACTGTAGAGGAAGAACAATAACTAGAGAATGACGCAGCACATTATTACATGCAGAGAGAAGTCTTATAAATCCCTGAACGCCTTTCTCACATGTTTTGGATCTCTTTTCTCCCCTTTTTTGTCATTTTTGTGACCGCGAGGCTGAAGGATGATTTTGGTGTTGGTGTATCTGTTTTATTTTTTAATTTAAGACTCCGTGAATCTCCGGTGAGTTGATGCTAACTTAGCATAGTAAGCTAGCGGTTAGCCCCGTGTAAACCGCCATTTTGTGTCATTGTTTTAGATCACTGTGTTTATTTTATAGCTCTATTCTTTACTTTATGGATACCGTAAACCAAACGGAGATGTTTCTATAAGGTTGAAGAAATGTTTTTTGAGTGTTATTTCCTGTTGTGCTGCAGAGGAGGATGTTAATATGAGCGGTCTTTGACTCGTTAAACCGCGAAACGCCATTTTGTTTTCACGGGTGTTGCAAAGAGGTTAATTGAGCAGCTAATGTTAGTTTTACTGAGAAATACACAGTTAAATGTGAGATATTATTTCACACAGGACCAGTAAGACTTGTTTTTTCCTGTGTGCTGTTAGATATAGTTGGTAATTACTTGAGTTGAGCCATTTATTGAGAACAAAGTGAGTAATATGGTCACTTAAAGTAATTATTGAACAGTAGTGATGAGATATTTCTTCTGCTGTGTGCAGGTTGTTTTTTTCTCAGTCTGAGGTTGTTTCCAAAGAGGTGATCCGGTGTGAGTCAGGATCCATACCAGCAGCAGGGAGAGCATCCAGTCAGCTTTCTCAACTTACCTGGAACAACTACAACCTTATGGACAGGTAAGAAGATGAGATCCCAACATACACACTGATAGCAACGATACCTGAACAGAGAACTGAGGACTGTTTGAACTCTTTCCTACACACTGATAGAAACAAACTATAGTAGCAGGATTTCACTTCTTTTTCTCCTTCTGTACTCCAAATGTTCAACTTCTCAAATCCATCCATACAACAACATATGGAAACACCCTAGCAACCACCTTAACAACCGCCTTAGCAACCAAGGATACAGAATGGACAGCAGGATGAGCTGATGTCATTTTGCCAGCAAGGTAGAAAAACGCATCCCAAGCAAGGCGTTCAGAGCAGGTTGGAGCCCTGAGTTTTGACTTGCAGCCAAGTTTTGGAGCTTTGTTTACATCCGACATCAGAACAGAAAATAAATAACAGTAAACTATAGAAAGCAGGATATAAACCATTTTAATCTTTGAATATTTATTCTTTTAAGATAGTTACAGTTCACATACGTTCTCAGACTTTCCATTTAAATAAAAACAAATGATAAAAACTGATGCAACAGTAAGTTAATAGTTGTGATGTTGTGTAATTTTACTGCATTATAATGAAAAGTGTTTCTAATATTTTTATTATTATTTCCTCTCATCACTTAGTGTTGTTTTTTTATTGGAAGGAGATCTATTAGCCTGATGTTTCTCTTTGGCTCTGTGACTCTGCTTTTAGCCTTTAAACAACATCAGATTATTGTATAACTTCTTCCACTGCAGCTGCCATTCACAGTTGTTTGTGCTGATTATGGTGACGAGACAGAAATAGAAAAATCTTCCCAGGCTGGGTGTGTCGTCACGGTGACACCAGGAACACAGAAAACCTGATGTCGGCCGCTGGACAACATGCAGGAAAGTTCGAAACCCGGTGAACTCCCAAACCAGAAGCACGTTTCACTGTCGTCTTCCAGAACAACATTTCAAAAGCCAAACGCTTCTGTCACTAAATCATCTTTGGCACGGATCCTCAGCACACTGTGGTCTATTAAACTGCTGAGTCACTTAACAGCTCAGCTCTGAGCACACTGGTTCTGACGGTAATGTATGTTTGCAGGATGCAAAACATCCCCAAATTGTGCAAACAGCTTTTCAGTGTAGTCATGGAGAAGAGACATATGTGGAGAAAACCCCCTCAAGTGATTCATTTCAGCAGCTTTCAGTTTGAGGGGAAAAAACAAACATAAAAAGATCCTTAAATACCAAAAAGGCTTTTCCAGAAGTAGCTTCAGGTTGTGAAACTGAAATCTGGTGTTGAGTATGCTTTGCTCAGAGTTCAATGCTAACATTAGCATGCTAGCATTAACATGAAATGACAATATAAGATAGATCATCTTTCTCCATGAGGCCAGAGGTAAAACCACCACTCTGGATCAGTGAAGTCTGACATCTGTGTAGTGATGAATGTGTGTAGTGGTGTCAGTTTGGGCTTATCAAAAATCTTCCACCTCCCATAGAAGGCAGACTTTGCTGTTGATGGGTCTGTTCAGAAAGCCGGTCATGGTCTTGGTCTTGGTCTGACCTTTCTTTGTCCAGAATGGTCTCAAAAATGTTTCCAATTAGCCAGGAAGTTAGAGACACTGAATCATCAGTGATGGTCACAACGTCTCCTGGTGTGAATCATCAGCATCTGATGTTACATCATCTCTGTCATTCCTACAGTTTGGGGGAAGATATTCTTTCATTCATCTTTTCCAGAACTGATCTGACATATCCTGAACTTGCAGCGAGCGTGAGACTGTGCTGGTTTTAGAGATGACATAGTCTTAAGGAGCAGAAGGTGGTTCATGGTAAGCGCTTCAAGGTCATTTGGGTTTATAGAAACCTTGGTGATTGGACGACTGTTCGCCTCGTCAAGACTTTGCACATGATGTTGTGGAACTGAGAACCTTTCTCACTGATCTAAGTAATCTTTCCTGTACACCTCTAACTGATTCCTGTCTGGAGCAGTGTATTACGGATCAGACCTTGATTCTAGCTTTCAGTAGCCTCCCTCAACTCGCACTGAGCCCCGTTCTTTCACCTGACTACGTCTGGCTGTAAAACACAGAAGGGCATTGATGAATCTATGTGAATTGCTGATGCAGCTTTAATGTGAACTGCTCTTACAGCTAAACAAGTGGAAACAATACCATCCCAGCTTCACTCCAAAGGGAGGTTCATCAGGAGAGACTCTATCCAGAGGCAAATCTGCCATCTGCTGTCTGTAGGAGTAGCATTTATACACAGATAAACCACATTTCAACACATTTTTTTCTGATTAACACCGTGGCACCAGGAATCCAGTATTTTTGGTGTAGTCTGGGTAATGTATGGCTGCAACCACCACCATGTCCCACTTACCCAAAACCATTCCCAACTAATCTCTGATCAAACAAAAGACATTTTCTAAACCGAACTCCTTATAATAACAAAAACAGGAGGAAACGGTGTACAAAAAAGAAATGGCGATTCACCCCTACAGCTTCAAGAGTTTAGTGGTCTTAATTATTTACAAGGTATATTATCTACAAGGTCTGAGCTGTCACGCTACACAAAGCAAGGCAGCTTCAGCAAACTGATAACGACCATCCCAGAACTCTCCAGTATAAACGATAAACCAGACGATCTCTGCTCACAAGACTAAAACATTCAACACACAACGCTCCGCTGCCAGCACCGACCCCCCTGGGCGTCACCTGGAAACCTTGGAGGCTAAGAAGACCTGCATCTTGGGCCAGCCAATCCCCGGCAGCCGCAGCATGGAGGGTCGGCCAATCCAGGCTGGAACCAGCACCTGTCAACAAACACAGATCCAATACAGAAAAGACTGAGCTCCCACTCTGTGATGAAAACGTTGCACTGTTTCACACAGTTTCACACAAAACTATGCGGCAGATGGCCGTAACAAACAGAAATGTGAAAATCTTTGGCCAGTATGATGTTTCATCTCTTCTGGCGCTGCTGCTTTGACACTTCTTTACATTCACTCAGAGATTTCATCTGCAAACTTCTTTTGGCAAAAGCAGATTATCTCCATCTCAGCATTAGCAAGTTCAGGACATCGTCTCTTCAACACGCTTGTTATCATATGCAACCACAACAAAAAGGGTCTCTCTAACAAGCTAACTAAAGCTAGCTAATGCTAGATATGATGACGTCCAGCACTGGAGAATTGAGATCGAGCTTTCTGCATCCTCATGGTTCATCGTACATCGTACACGTTCCCAAACCGCCCTGATTCACTTGTGATGGACCACCAGGATGTGCTACTGGTGGTTGAACCTGTGATGGCAACAGGACGGGCGTACACAATGTCAGCAAAGACACAATGACAGCATCAAAGACTGTGAAGGAGCACAAATGGAGAGTGTAGCTGCTGTTTCCCAACTTCATTACCACCTCAACATTCAAACAGTAACTGCTGTTCAACAATATCGTAAGGAATTAGTGATGTGATGCCACTTCAGGTCAGTAATGACATCTCAGCAATGACTTCTCATATCTGCAACCGCCCCAGTGGTGGCAAAGATACTTTCTTTTATTCTTGGATGAAGCTATGACCTTGACCTCCGCACATCTTTGCTCACTTTTGGAGTGTCTTTGATATCTTCAAACACAATCTTCCCTTGCCTTTAAAGGAAATCCACCATGTCCTTACAGGTAGGTCTTTGTTTGTGTTTTTCCTGGAAATCGCAGGCCACAGATCTCCATTTACCCGTCAGTTGGAAGAGCAACTTCTCTATGATGACTAGCATATCAGCAGTATGTTTGAAGAGCTTTTGTGTCATCAGGTTTTACTGACGTTCATGAAAAAGCCTTCTCCATATAAGCTGTAGCAAGTCTATGCTGGTTGCCCAAATGCTCATGTAGTAAAGACTTAGCATCCCTGAATCCGCTGTCCGAGGTCGTATGTAGGCAACTCCCCACTAGTTCACTTGGTTGTCCTCTTGTGTACTGTTCCAGATAATAGAGACAATCTGGGGTCATTGTTCTTGCTTTCATTACTGCGTTGAGAGGATTTAATGAACATTTTCCACTGAGGTGGGCATGTAAGAAAGACATTGTTTCTGAAGTAATAATGCTGAGAATATAGATGTTTCTGGTGTTTGACTGGAGTGTCAGCAGAGCTGTGATGAGAGATTGGATTTGAGTTACGGCTCTGTCTGCGGTTGTTATTATTGGTGCTTGTGGATTGTTAACAGCATGCTTGGGAGGATTTCTACATGTGTTTGCATGTCTTGTGACTGTGGAACAAAAGGATCTGCTTTAGATCCACAATATGTACTTTCTGCCACTAGGCAGTAGCGTGGGATCATGGGACTTGTTGTCTTCACTGGTTTGGATTCTTTCAGTGTTCTTTGTTCATGAGATATTTACCAGGAGCCGAGTCTCTACAGCGGTCTCCTCCTCCCTAAAACAAACAAACATGTGGTGATTATGTGATTTAAAAATCAGTGTTTCTGTTCGGTGGTCACAGGACGTCCAGATGGGCTGTTATAATCTTTGGTAGACGTCATTGTGTCAAACCGCCACAACGCCGACACGTGCACAAGATGATCACCATCTATACTCTTTGGTAGAGGAGGTATGACGCCATTGACAGGTGACCAAATGAAACGGTCCATTACTTTGATTAAAACTATGGATTTCTCTGATTTCTCAAAATATATTTCAACATTTTAATGCAGAATAGTTATGTGATATGTTATATGACTCCATACCATAAGACACTTTAGATAAGTTACTTCAAACACTGGATCCCTTTGAGTCCTTCACTTTGGCCAAAGCAGCAGCAATGTTTGCCTCCTGTTCTTCCAAAGCGTGTTTATGCTAGCATTTTTTTGTCGTACAGCTAATAGCAGCCACTGCAGCCTTCACACATGCACCTGTAGTACTTGAAACTGAGTTTGATCTTACAGAACTTGATTAGCTTCTCTTGCTTCCAACGTTTGACTGGATATCACCCGGTTGTGTTTTCTCCTGCGTGTCAGATGTTGCGTTGTTGTTTGACTGTTGTTGAGCATCAGTGTGGGGAGTTTCCTCCTGCAGTCATATGACCTGTTTGCAGAAAGGGCCTTTCCAGTCTCAAAAAACCATTGTTTCACAACTTGCATAAAATCTGTGTTGCATTTAGTTGCGCGTTTAAACCAGTCGCTCTGGGTTTCCTGTTCCTCTTTGGGAAGCAACACAAAACTGACTCGTGCTGTTTTGCATTTTCACACAATTGAATCACTTTCTCCAGTTTGAATCACACGTCTTTTGCATTTTCATCCTTTTTCATTAGCTTTTCAATTCAATTTAGTTTATTTATATGATCCTGTTAAGATTTGGCGCTACCAAATCATAACAGGATCATTTCAAGCCACTTTTCACATAGAGCAGCTCTTTAATTTCACATGTGAACCCTTTTTTATTTACATTTGATTAACGTTCCTTCTGAGGAGTTTCAGTTTTGCAAGCCAGCGACTTGGTTGTCAGCTTGACTGGCCTCCTCTCCTCCATTTCATCATTCACTTCATTTGTCTCACTCAGTTTGCCATTTTCCAACATGCACTATTCATCAGAAACTACACAGCAACATATAAACGCCACCCCACGGATAAACCGCATTCAACAGTAGTTCAACAACTCAATCGTGTCGGCGATGCGATTCTTCAACTCAACCGAGCACGGCAGCCGCAGCGTTACAAGCAGTCCGACCAGCCAGAAACCTCCACCGACCTCGGCAAACCAAAAGCACGCGCGGCACAAGCCAAAACCAACAGTCCCCCAAAGGACGAGCGGCAACACATCCAAACTGTGTTCAGACTTGCAACAAACACACAGAAGGAAGGAATCCACAAGGGCTGTAATGTGCTGCTATCAACAAGCGAGTTTCCACCACAGCAGAAGTCAATTGTGGCTTCTTCTCCAATCCGATCCGATCCAATCCAAGCCCGAGAGGGGGGGAAAACGGTCCAAATGTTCCAACAATGTCCATTCAATCCAAAACCCTGAGATCCAAGGCATCCATGCAGTCAGTCCTTTCAATCCCGTCCATGCAGTTGTGTCATTAATGCGGCTATTTTCTGTCGACTAAATTGTAGCGACTACCATCAATGGAAAAAAAGCCACTAAGAGGCCTTGTAGGCTCGTAACTGTGACGCCTTCTTACAAATCCACACTGAAGTCCAGACGAACCAAAAAAAAAGTCTGACAAGCAGTTGTTGTATTGGAATAATTAAAGCAAGTAGACTAAATTGTACAGAAAACATCTGAGCCGCCATACAAGCCAACAGGTAAGTAATGTGGAACTGCATCCATGTGCAGAAGTGATGGAACATGTGCAGCCTAAACAAATAAAACAACACAAGCTCAACATACGTTTTGGCTCCTACAAACAGGTTTCTGCTTCTACGTATAAATCTAATAAAGTCCATCTGTCTTCCAATGGTCAGACTGAATTTCTTCCCTCCACACAGCCACTGATTTCAACTTGTTTCTCTTTCATCAGCTTGCAGACATTTGAATCCATCACTGTCGATGTTTAATCAACTGTATTTATCAAAGTTTGTCAAATTGTGTTGCAGCTTTTTTCTCCTGAGAACTTAAACCTCCAAACAAATCCAACCTAACAGAGCTGTAAAATTAACAACAGAGTAAAAAACCTCTCTGGTGTTTTTGGGGGATTTCCTTAAATTCTGGAAGGACTCGTCTTATTTATGTCTTTCACTAGCAGTTAAAGAGGAGGATTTATTTTGGTTTAAAACTCCTTTTTCTGAGAAAGTGTTCCTCTCCGCTCACAGAGCTTTTCTTCATGTAAGCTGGCATGGAAAATAAGCCATCCTCTTCTCCGCTCTGCTTTCCAAATCTGAGACGTTCCAAGTGGGGGAGCTGACATGGTGGCATTGGCCCCCGAACAGGCGACATCTGCAAACACTTTCCAAAATCACTGCAGCAGCTGAGCGAGCACGAGGAGGAGACGGAACAAAAGGGGGGGAAAAGAGTTTCTAATATGATATCTGATGAGCCTGTTGTGTTCTGATGTGTCATCCGTCTTAGAGGCGTTTGCTGAATTTCCGTAAATCGTGGAGAGGATTGCTATCACCTCTTCCTGTCAGACTTTGGATGAGTCAATGCTGAGCAACAACGAAAAGGAGGATATGATCAGATTTATGAGGTGAAACTCAGAGAGAGATTGTGCCGGTTGACGTTACCACCTTCTTACCGTGTGACTGGTCAGGTGCTCCTTCAGGATGCCAACAAACACCAGCGAGTAACTTCCAATAAACGCCCACATCTCTGCTCTGATGAAGGCCTGGTTGGAAAACAATCAACCAATCGCAACGTTTGAAGAAGGAGTAAGAGCGGAGACGCCAGAGATGGAAAACTTTCCACAAAGATGTATCAAAAAAATTGTTTGCAGCTGCACAGGTTGTTGCAAGTGGACTTACAGAAATATGTGTTGAATCAGTTTGTTTTGATGGAGATAGATTGTATCTCAGGACTATTAGCACTAACGCCTGCATGGAAAAAATGAAAAACACCGCGTTGGCTCCGATATAAGACAATATTTTTCGTTGTTATATTATATTAAAGGGCGAGACACCATAAAATATTCTTTGTTTTTAAATGGAATGAGTTTCTGTTGCATTATGGGTTGTTTGCAGCTGTAATGTTGCTAGGCTAGCAGGTTTCTTCTGTTATGAATCTCCAATAAGAGCCTCAGAAAACAGGTCACGATGTACATGAACACAATGTCAAAAACTTGTAGAAACTTTCCACCTATTATATAAAGCAGGTTTATTTTTGTTTTTACACTGACGGGAGTGATCGAGAATGTGGGTCGAAATGTTATTGACCAATTAAAAATGTGGTTTCAACGTCCCAGATTTGAATTGTAGGCATCCAGAGCCAGTTTGTTTTCAGGGCTTAAAGTTTACCGTGTTAGCGGTTTTATAAGGAATGGGAATACATCTTTGAGTTACTGGGACCAACATAACCCACTGAACTACTTCCAGAGTGGAAAGAATACAGAACTCTTCCACCATGATGGATCGAGTTGGAGCTGATTTATGGCTCCATAAGAGCTGAACATGGAATTAGAGGTCTGCTCCTCCACACTGGAACCTCCTCCAGGTTTAACAGGAGTCAAGATTTATTCAGAAGGTGTTTTTTGATATCTAGCTTCGTCTTTCAACAGCAGATTTTCCTCTTAGCTACAAGGACTTAAAAAACTTAAGCACTTAAAGGTAGGAAGGTCACGCAGCCTCCTTCCTGCGCCTGTGTTGCCTTCACGTGATTAGGGAGGGAAGATAATGATGGAAGAGTTATGTTTATGATTCAGAGTGTTCACTGTATGAAGGTATAATATGCTCTCTCTGGTTAAACACCACATTAAAGGCCATTAACTTCCCATTTAATCTCTTTGAAGGACAAACTTTGATGATAAAAGGCGTCTATGCTCCGTCAGGTCAGATAGACTGTTGGAAATATGACTTCAGAGATCAAACATGTGCAAACAACATAATAACATGAACGATCAACATCAGATCTAATGTCTTGTGTGCAGAAGATGTTCTGAGTGCAACCGAGATATCAACTTAACATTTATATTTTGTGGAAACAAGATAACTTCTGCCAGGAAGATTGAAACTTGTGTAAACGGGTGATAACTTCAGCAAACAAGATAACCGCTCCAAACCATATTTAATATCCTCTGCAGTATAATCAGTATAACTTTTATTTTGTAGGATAACCACTTCTTAATAGAACAAGATAATCGGTACAAACGACATGAGGCGCGAATAAGAAGTTGCTTTTACAAACAGGATAATATCTTAAAATCTTGTGTGCAGTTAGTTAAAGTTATTGTCTTCTGCTTTTGTGACCCTGATATTTAATTGTTGATCAAGAAAATCTTTTAATTTGTAGAAACAAATCAAGATAATATCTAACTGTGTAGGACATTAACGCAGCGTTATGAACCTTTACTGGAGGCGAAAGCACAGGATTAGTAAGGAGGAAGTGAATTACTGAGTAAAAAGTAAATACATGAGTTTTCTAGTACAGACAGTTTTGGTTTTAATTTGAGTGTTTGCATTCGATTTCTATTCCAAATAAATTTGGCGAACCACAGAAACCGACTCATCTCCAGCATGAAGAGCGGTCGTCATCGTTTCCTTTGTCTCTGTGCCAGTTTCCCAGCAGCTCCTGAACGCTGCACGGACCAGGACTGAAGAAGTCTTTGTGTTTTTACTTTCCTCTTTCTGTCTGGTCTGCCATCTCATCCCGAGCCCTCCACCCTCCCGACAAGAATCTGAGGCTCCAAACACTTTGGCTCCAGTCCCGCAGACTCCACACGTGTCTCTGGAAAACCATTCAAGGCGTTCGGAAAGAAAAACCAAACAATCACTCTGGTAATTACCTCATTACCCAGCAGCCCACCTGAGAGCCGGAGGAGGCGGCTGGCATGGCGCGTCCTCGCCGTATGGTGACGGGCTGGAAGCTGAAACTTCCTGATAGTTTGAAACAATAAAGGAACAGGTGGAAAGAAACCTGAGCAGTCGATGCAGCGATGAGCAGTGCTGGAAATGTGAAGATGATCCTTAGTTTCATTTATGGACATAATTAGCATAGCGTAATAATAGTAATAACAATAAATGAGATTTATATAGTGCCTTTCAAAAGACCCAAGGACACTTTACAGAAAGGAGAAAGAAAAACATCCATATATTTAGCCTAGCTTAGCATAAAGACTGGAAGCAAAGAGAAACAGCCAGTGTGTGTAAATAAACCAAGAAAAATGAAAAAAAAAATAAAAGAAAATGAATAAAAATAAATTAGCTAGTTGATGATTGCACTTGCAATATTATCTTAGCTAGCTAGGTAGCTACAAAAAGCTAGCATATCCAATGTAACAGTAGCTGTTTGTAGCTAATGTGTATGTAGCATGTACATGTAAATTTCTAACAAATATTTCTACAAAACAGCTGCACAATAAAAGTAAAAAAATTTATGGAGTGGTTGCTACGGAAGCTACAAACTGTTAGCATACATTATGTTAGCTTAGCTTGTAGCCAACTAAATTAGACTTTGTACATCTAATAATGCAGAAAGCCGTTTTTACACCAGGACATGGGTACGTGGTGGGAAACTGCTAGCCTCTAAACTGCTAGCCTAACCCAGGGCTGGCGACTTGGAGCAGGGCTCGAGCCTAAAGGCGTTTCATCATCCTGAGGAAGGAACGAAAGGGATTGTTTGTTTATTTATTTATTTATTTAAACTTGCTCAGCAAATGATTAACTGACTACAACGGAGTGTGTCTCCTCATGCTGTTGCTATAGTTACTGTCACTGGCTGGCTCCTAAAAGCAACCCTGAAACGTTCCCGCGGTACCAGTCAGTCCGTCCGTCCGTTAGTCACCAGCGGCTTGCTAGCAGGACCTCGCAAATATGTAACGTCATGGTTAAACAAAACATACTCGGCAGCCCGGCCGAATCAACATTGTGTTTATAGTTTGCAGATGTTTGACAGCTAACACATGTTTAACATAACGTTAGCGTCTTTGCTACCTTATATTAAAGCAGCTAAATGCATATGTAGCGCTGCCTGTAGCTACCTGGTGTTGACGTGTTTAGCCTTTAGCTTAGCATAAAGACTAAAAGCAACATCAAAACAGAAAAAATCTTGTATCAGCTGGATTTAGCTGACAGCTAAGTTAGCTTGAATGCTAACTGCTGCCTAAACTGCTTCCATTTCAGCACATTGTTTAATAAACAGAACACAACATGCCAGTCAGATTCAGAGCTGGTGGATTTTTACTCAGATGTTTAAAGCATGAAAACTTTTTTTTAACCATCAAATTGAATCCAGATGAAGCTAATCAGTCAGGGTTCATTTAATGGATCTTTTCACATTAATAACCCTGTAAACTGCAATTATTAATTATTATTGTTGTCTCTATAATTCAAACAATTAAAAAAATCCCCTTCTACATTTATAATGCTTCATTTATCTGAATTTAATGGACACATTAAGGACAATTAAGGGATAAGATCGTATGTTGTGGTGAAATATTTATTGTGTATTTGAGCTTTTTAAAGGTTTTCAGTGTTTTGTGTGTCAGACTTGGAGGCCGGAGGGCAGACAAAGGCAGCATTGTACTGAGCAGAAAGAGAAGCAGAGCAGAGTGAAGGAGGTTATATAAGCGTCGGAGGCTTCACCGCTCATCACCATGATGTGATGCAGGTGCTGCATGGGCTCTGGCACGCACGCTCGACGCTGGCGCTCTGGCAGGAAGAGACTTTTGATTGGTTTAAGAGAG
Organism: Euthynnus affinis; assembly: GCA_029490765.1. Classification (NCBI taxonomy): domain Eukaryota; kingdom Metazoa; phylum Chordata; class Actinopteri; order Scombriformes; family Scombridae; genus Euthynnus; species Euthynnus affinis. Next base: position 18,288,103 of record CM055861.1, read on the forward strand.
ACAGCTGGGCCTATCAGCTGATGGCAGTAAAAGATGAAATTTAGTTTTCTTACAGGATCTGTAGACGAGCAGAGCTGCAAAGTAACGGAGTACACTTACTCAGTTTAGAGGTTCTTGTACTTTACTTTTTTATTTCCATGTGATGCTACTTTCTACATTTCAGAGGGAAATATTGTACTTTCTACTCCACTACATTTATTTGACAGCTTTAGTTACTTTTCAGATGCAGATTTGACACAATGGATAATATAACAAGCTTTTAAAATACAACACATTGTTAAAGATGAAACCAGTGGTTTCCAACCTTTTTGTCTTTTGACGTCTTACAAAAAGCAGTGTGTAGTCGGGGTCACATTTCACATGTCTATGAGTTGTTAACAGCTCCACCAAATAGTGATTTTTCCCTCTAAACTTCTCACATGCTTTCATTTCAATAAATGTTCAAATGATCCAATATTTCAGCAAAAATCAAAGATATCAGAACGTTGTTTCTTCTTCTTTCCTCTTTAAACTGTAACAGTGAGTAGAAGGTAGATCTCAGCAGGTTGATCCTGAATAACAACAACCTGCAGGATTCAGAGGAGCAGCTGCTGCAGACTGATAAGACCTTCAGAAACGTCACATTTCAGCAAAAAGTCCAAAAACTGGAAACAGATTTGTGTATCAGAACTTTGTTTTTTCTTCTTTCCTCTCCCATTAATCATCTCACGACCCCTCAGATTTATCTGCTGACCCTTTGGAGGGCCCCGACCCCTAGGTTGGGAGCCAGTGGACTAAACTAGCTAACTGTATATAAAGTAGTGTAAACTAGCTCCACCTCCAGCAGCTACAACAGTAACATGCTGCTCTAACACTGATGCTTCAGTATTAATAATCTAATGATGTCATATATAATAATATATCAGTCAGAGGGACCAAACCACTACTTTTACTGCAACACTTTAACTACATCAAGCTCACAATACTGATGGACTTTTACTGCAGGAGGATTTTTCATGCAGGATTTTACTTGTATTTTTATGTTGTTTGTTGATAATCTTACTGCAGTTAAAGGATCTGATTTCTTCTTCCACTGCTGACAGATGGTGAAAGAAGTGTATCAGGTCACCTCACATGTTCTCAGGCAGGTAAAACAATCCTCTGAATGAAAAAACAGAACAGTGTTTACCACGTTTTGCAGCCCAGCAGAGTAAAAGTCACAAACATTCACACCTCCAGCAGATTTTCCTTTTTTTAGCTTGAACAGACTGAAACAAAGCAGCTGTTATTTGAGCGCCAGCAGCAGTTTGTTTCCAGTGTCTCTGCAGACTGAAAGCTGCCAGCTCCGTCCTTCACAATAAAACACATGGGCCTTCATAATAAAAGACCCCGCTGTACACTTAAAAATATACAGCCGTCCTCAGGAGTTAGTGTGGCTGCAACTAACAGTAAATATCGGTCATCATTCAGCCAGTTTTAGACCACCTGGGACTCAAACATGTGACATGCCGGCGTTTTAACAGATTTCGTCCCGTCCGTCATTTTTGACATTTGTAACGTATTTTAGTATCTAAACCCAAACTACTCTTTCCCCTATAACCCTAATTAATGGTGTTTTTGTACCTAAAACCAAACCAACGGTGTTAAATGACATGTGAAAGGTTAAAAATGTATTTATAAAGTGTAAATGTGTTATTTATATTTAGATTAAAACAATTATTCAACTATCAAAACAGTTGCTGATTAATTTTCTGTCATAAAAACTGATGATGTCATAGTGTACTGACCAATCACAGTGAAGATCAAGTCTTAATATATTTTATAACGATGTGAAATTATTGTTGCTTGCTAACGCAGTTAAAGCAGATCGTCCCGTTACCATTAGCGCACTAGCTTGCGAGGTGGTGGCGGCTAGCTTGTTGCTGGTGGTAGTATGTTACCAGTTAGCTTCAGTTAGCCTCTCGAAGTTGGTCACAAAGCTTCAGCACTATGACTGTTTTACGACAACAAGCTAACTTATTTTGCTGAGTCATTCTGTGATTTAACAGACATGAAATGAATTTTCAATATGAGCAAAATCCCGAATCTGCATTTAAACAAGGAAAAAACTATGAAATATAATATCTGTAATTCTACCACATAGTTTAGACTAATGTGATGTGTTGGTTAGCTGTATTTGAGCTAATTACCGGTTCTCATTTGATTGAACTTGATTGCTAACAGTTAGCTAACAGCTAACATCTGTACATTCAGTCCACTGTCTGTTTTTGGGTAACATGAGAGTTCAAATTCACACAAAAAAGCAAAGCAAATGTTCACAGTTTAATCTGAATGAGCCACACAGAAACAAGAAGTATTTGGATTGTTTCCCAATGCTAAACTGTTAGCTTATTAGCTAAAATTACTGCGGTTTTTTGTTCTCCAGCAGCAAAAGTCAATAAATGAAATAATTCTGCAGTTCAGATGTTTATAAAAACACTAATAAACATACAACTACCAACAATATTAATATTACTACTAATAAGATATTTAGCTTCATATACATGATAAAGTCTGTTTAAACCTGCGCAGAACATGTAGTTCTTTCTGTTAAAGGTTTATCATGTCATCACTGAAGTGGAACACAGTTTTTATGATCATTATTAGTGCTAATAGTGGTCGTAGTGATAATAGTTGCAGTGATAATAGTTGCAGTGATAATGAAACCAGACTGAAAAAAATCTGTTTGTTTTCCGTTAAACTGGAGTCTTAATTGGAAAATTGACTTGTTGATTCTTAATTTGCCGTAGGATAACAGCACCTCGTTAGCCTAATTGGCAGAGTGCTGAAGGAGCCCGGGGCTGCTAAATTAGTCCGGGCCCGTCGAGCCTTGCCGCCATTTGATGTGTGAGCGTTTAAGGTTTACGGGACGAAGCGTAAACGCTGCTGCTCACCACAACAACAAGAGAGAGAGAGAGAGAGAGAGAGAGAGAGAGAGAGGAGCGGTGAACTTTCACTGCCTGAGAGCGACTGGAAGTGTTGACTCTGGCGAGCGGCGTGTCGAAGCTTGTTTGCAGCTGTCAGACTCTTTATTGCCGCTTCAAAGCTGAAAGTTTCACACTTCAAAAGCAACGAAATATCTGATGGACGTCTTCACCCGATGATTTCATTTTGTTTCAAACGAGCTCGTCAGTGAAACTCTTCCCTCCAGATGATCGACACGTCTTAAAGCACGAGTTTTCAAACTGACCGTTAAAATGTGTTTAAAAGTTTATCTGAAGCTTCAGTGTTTCTGTTTCCAGTAAATGTGTCAGATATCCACTGGATATGATTAAACTGCTGGATTTACAGACACCTGACTGGTTTGACTGGAAACACTGGGAACCTCCAGTTTTAATAAAATGCCACTTTAAGTATGAGGAGTAAAACTTTTGAGGTTGCAGATGTTTGCAGATGTTTGCCTGAGGAGCGTCTGTCATCACTTTCCCGCCTCTTTGTTTCTGTGCATCACCTGCTGGCGTCTTCCCTCCGTCCTGTCGCATGTGACGGCACGTGTTGGACGAGCTGCGTTCACAAAGTGCAGGCCAGTGTCCGGGTTTCCCCTCCCCCTCCTCCCCTCTCCTCCCCTCTCCTCCCCTCCTCCTCCCCTCCTCTTCCTCCTCCTCTTCCTCTTCTTCATCACTGTGTTCACTCCGGAGAAAACATGTCAGCAGTTTTGGCTCGGCGGCTGTTCCCAGCATGCACGTGTGAAGCGGGCGGACGGATGTGTTGTGTTGTGATGCGAGTGGGTGGGTCTGCTGTTTCCCATCATGCTCTGCTCTGCCAGGGGGAGGGAGGGGGGGGGAGGAGGGGGGGCGCTCTGGTTTCAGCAGGGTTTTTTCTGTAGGAGCACGTGGAGCAGACCGCAGTGATCGCAGTGTGAGTGTGAACAGACGTGCTGCTGACAGACCGTCAGTAATTTGTTGAGTGTTTAGTGTGGAAGCATCAACGTCCACCGCTGATTTACATTCCTCTCATTCCCGTCAGACTCCAGCTGCTGCTGCTGCTCAACAACAAACAGCTGGAGCCCCAAAACTCTGCAGAGATTCATTATAATAATAATAATAATAATAATGATGATGATGTGTAGGGTTTCACACATTAAACTGCTGCAGACTCTGTTCAGTCGGTACGTTTGCTCCTAAAGTTAATCAGAGATGAAACTGTTTTGATAATCAATCGCTTTGAGTCTGACGGGAGTTTTCTTTCTTTTAAACTGAAACTCTTTGACTTTTCTTTCTCAGTTTTCTGATGTTTTAGAAACCAAACAAGCGATGCATCGAAAATAAAAACATCAAAAATAATCAGTTTTAATTGTCGTCAGTTCTACGTATAGACTGCGTAAATATGGACGCTGTTACCGTGACGTCACACGGCCGGCCGTCGCCATCTTAACTCTGCTTAACTCTCAGCCAATCAAAAATGAGCAGCGAGCCACCGAGCGTCTGGCCGACCTTCGTGCATCGTTAGGCTGAACTTTAAGGTTTAATAACATTTAAACAGAAACAGGTCGAGTCAGTTTGTCTGTAAATCGTCCAAATGTTAGCGAACAAATCACAGATTCAGCTTTGAGAAGCTGAAACCTGCAAATTTTGGGGCATTTTTCCTTTAAAAACCGACTAAAATGATGAATGAACAACATGCTTTTTATTGCATTTAACGGATGGTGATGTCAGCTGATTGATTAACGCTTTCTGCTCCTGCTCTCCAGAGATTGAACCTTTAGATGCTTCTCCTCCAGCGCCACCTTCAGGACAAACTGGACCTGCAGCACTTTATCAGCTGAGACTTCAGGATGTTGTTAAAATGGTAAAAATGAGCACAAAACATTCATTTAAATATCAAAGAAGGGGCTGTTGTCATTGTTTACTGGTTATATTTCTGTGTTTGGCGTTTATCTTCTTTATATTTTCCTCCACAGCAGAGTTATAAAGAGGCAAACAGCCAAAGCCGACTGGAAAACAACACATTAAGAAGAAAGAAAGAAAGAAAGAAAGAGGGGAGGAGAGCATGATGAAAAAAACAGCAGCGAGGAAAAAAATCATGTTTGAGGTCCAAAGAGAAAAAAAAAAGAAGAAGAAGGAGGGGAAGAGCGGGAGGAGGGAGTGTACAGTATGCGGGGGGTTAGTGATGTCACACAGGCCACGCCCACCTGCAGAGGCTATAGATGCCGGCGTTTGGTTGGCTCTCCTCTCCACACCGAGGACGCCTGACAGCTGAACAAGTCCTAAGACTGACCCGACGCCTGCAGGGAGAGACGCTTAGTGAAGTTGTCCAGCTCCTGGTCGCTCCTCATCATCCTCTTCTTCTTCGTCCTCCTCGTCTCCTGGAAGCTGAAGCTTTGAGAGGTCATGGCGGGCATTGCTCCCCTCCTCCGAGTCCTCCTCCTGCTGCTCGGAGGCACGATCCTGCTCAGCGGCATCCCTGCACAGGGGAACAGAGGCAAGTGCACCAAACAGCATGCAAACTGAGAGAGAGAGCAGAGAAAGACACCTGGAGACGGTTTGGAGGGAAATAAACAGGCAGAGGTGCAACGAGGCGACTTAACTTTACTAAAAGCATGAAAACAAACTGTCCCAGTGTTGAATATAAGCAGGGAAGCAAAGTAAAAACACTGAATTAACATTGTAAATGTGCAAAAATGAACAGTGTGGAAGTAAATTTGGTGAAGTAGGAGGATAAATTAGAGGAAAAATGGGACATTAGTTGCTGCTAGAGTTAAAACAAAGCAAGAAGCAGCAGGAAATAAACAAAGAAATAAAATGAGTAAAAGAGACATAACTTAACTAAAATACAGAGTGATACCAGAGTTATAAGATCAGGAATAAGTCAGAGTAAGAAAAGAAATGAAAAGGTGGAAATAAGTTGTTAAATTAACAGTTAATATGGAAACAAACCGCTGAAAAGTGTCAGGGTTGAAATTAACAATAAAACTAACAATAGCAGCAGTAAGTAAGATAATAAAATGTAAAAACATGAAAGTAGAGACAGAAACATGTTGTCAGTGTTTGTTATAAAACTGGAATAGTGAGGATTAAACAGGGAACAGTTTATAATAATAAACCTGTTAAATCTGCAAAAAGCAGCAGTTAAAAAGTGTTGAAATAAATTAAGGAGGTAAAAAATGTGAATAAATTGGCTAAAAGTTTGGAAGGAAACATTTTAAGATGATTCAAACATGCAGAGTAACAACTGATAAATGTGTTATTTTACTGAACGCTGCTGGAAGAAAAAATCTGCATTTTTAATGTTCTGTTTGTGAAACTGTTGAAATGTGTTCAGATTTTCATGATGATTATTATTTTTGCGAGTTGATTATTTTTCAGTTTGTTGTTTTTTTTTTTAGTGTGTGTCATGTTTAATCTTCCGTACGGTGTCTGAATGAAGTGTGCAGATGTTGTGTTCAGGTGTTTGGCTGATTCTGCAGAAATGTCACCGTTTTCACTGAACCGTGTTATCGTGGATCCAGTTTGAGGAGGCAGGTGTAGCTCACCGTGACAGGAGGGGGGAGGGGGGGGGCGGCGAGGGGGCGAGGGGGGGCGGCGAGAGGGCGAGGGGGGCGGGGCCACTTCATGATATAACCTGTGATTTTTCTGCCTCATTGAGAGTTATGTAAGACGTTAAAATCCCCTCCGTCAGAGAGGAGAAGTGTCACGGTGGTCTGATGTGAACGTTACCTCACCGGGCGAGAGACCAAAAACAACAGAGAGAAAGAGAGCAAGAGACCATTGAGTCCAACTCTCACTTTTATGTGTTTTCTGGGGTTCGGCCCCTCTATATGGAAGTTTATTAGTGACTAGTGAGTGAGCAAAAGTTTAATTGTAGTAGTAAAAACTTTAAGAGCAAAACAAGATTTAACATTTTGAGCCTGAACAGTAATTTTTATTGAACAGACGTCAGCAGGAGCGTTCGCAGCTGCTGGACGCATCACTGCTGCCTTTTCTTTTTTTTACAGTTAAAGTCTTAAATGAAAAACTTTATTGAGCTCAGCGTGGCTTCTACCTTCAATTAAAGTTTGAATAAAAACTGGAAGCACAAGCTTTAACTCATGAGTTCAGATCGATCGTTTCCAGATCAGTTACGGTATTTTTGTCGTTTATAAACTTCCGCAGGACTCCAGTTTTATGGAAGTTGACGCTGGCTTCATGTTGAGATGCTAACGTGTGTCGATTCAGACTCAAATATCTTCACAGGTATTAAGATAATTTCTCTTATAGATGTCCATGTTGCCCAGAGGATGAATCCTGCTGCTATAAACATGCTAACATGCTAAATTAAGATGGTAAACATCAGTGTGTTAGCATGTTAGCATTTACAGTTCACCTACAGGGGGCGATAAATCACCTCAACGATTGATAACTGGTTAGTTTTCAAGACATTTTGGCGTCATTTTCCTTTAAAAGTCAAGATGTTATTTTATTCCAACTAAACAAATAAACTTTATTTATACAGAAGTTTGTAAAATAAAGTGTTTTACAGGAAAAAGAACAGCAGCGCTACCTGTAAGAACATTTAGCAGTGAAATTAACATCAAGTTTTATTTTATTTTCTGATTTGAACATTTTGATCATTTTTTTCCTCGAAGCATTAAAATGTTCATCCACTGAAATTTTAGCTTTTTGGGGGGGGGGGGGATTTGACCACCAGGTGGCGCTAAATAACTTCCTGCTCTTTGTTTTGGCCACGCCCCCTCGCAGCGCTCCAGGCTTTGAAGCCAATTTAACACAGTGGCCAAACTGTGCAATTACAGTTTTGGGGTCCAAAAAGTGTTTTTCCTGAACACAATTATGGAAAAAAGATGAAAGAACAGCAGGACTGAACTGTTTTAACCACATTCATGTTAGCCGGGAAGCTAAACAGGAAGTTAGCGGGCTCGACTCCCCGGGAGGAAGTGGCCTTTTTCATATGAATGAACGCCGTGACCAGATCTCTTTATACGTCTGTGGTTTTAATTCAGTTTAAAGTAAGAAGGTATTTTCCATCTGTGGTGACAGTTTCCCTCCATAAAACGATAAAAGCCTCCAGTGAAACCAGTAAAACCAGTAAAACCAGCAGAAGCTCATTAGTCCAGAGATGAAAGCAGCTCTGCAGTCTGCAGGTGATTCCACATCAACAGTTTGAGCTGCTGTTAATCAATCAGGCTGATCAATAATAACATGGAGAGGCTGCTTCCATCACAGCCTCACCAGCAGTTTGTCCTGCAGGTGGCGCTCAATAATAAATCTGCTGACGTTTAACTTTAATGTTTTGTATCTTTTGGAGTCGACGTTAATCTGATGAAGTAAAAACTTTACTGTTTATGTTAATGTTTTTATTTATTCGCTGCTTTTTATTTCCTTAAAAAAAACTTTATTTAAGACGATTTGAAAACAATCACAAAGTTTTAACATCGACAACGCTACATGACGCTAACGTAACTTTTTTGTTAGCTAACGAAAACTAGCTGAAGCTAGCTAAACATCTGGAAGTATGCACATAACGCTAGGTACGTTAGCCGCTTTAACTTTTAATACAGTATATATAATAACAGCACGTTGTTTTATCGTACAGTTGACGGTTCTTTGTAGTGTTCAGTTGTACTCTTGGTTTATTGTACGTCTTCTGATATTTGTGGCAGTTTTCTTTAATATTTAGTGTTTTTTCTGATGTTGTGCGTTTGTGAAGCTGCTGTTCAGTTTTCAGTTCAAACAGGTTAGAAGTGGTTGAACGTGTCGTCCTCTGGAGTCTCTGTGGTGCAGCAGTTTATGTTTGTGGTAGTTATTTTTAGTTTTTTATGGTACGTTTGGTTGTTAGTTGCGTTTCTTTCATTCTTTGTCGTATTTTTTGTCTCTTTGTGATTATTTCAGGTATTTTTTGGACGTTCTTGTTGGTAATTATTCAGTTTACAGTTCCTTGTAGTACTTAGTGATGCTTAAAGGTTTCTGTCTCTGACCTTTGATGCTTTATGGCACTTTGTTGTACTCTGTAACATTTCTGTGTAGTTTTCCTGCAGCAGGATAGCAGGACTGGAGTCTGCAGTTTCTGAGGAGTTGTGTTGGTGTTGTGAGGATGAATGAAGAGACTGGTGTGCGTCGGTGTGAGGAGAGTGAGCAGCTGTCAGGCTGCAGCAGCAGAGTGAGATGTTATCTCTGCTGTTAGGAAGCACATTTTCCTTTATGTTAAACAGCTTCAGCAGAAAAAGCAGCCTGACGTCTTTCATGTCGGCTTTTATCCGCTCCACTCCATCAGCTGCTGCTGGAAAAGCCTCCGACAGGCCGAGCCCTCGCTGCCAAGAATGAGCTGCATGATTCCACATGTCCAGCGTGTCGACCTCTCTGTAGGCTTTTCCCACACTCGTCTGCAGGACGCCAGCGCAATCTGCTAAATAAACATCCCAAAGAAAACCTGGATGGGCCGAAGACGGATGTACAAACCCTCCTCCTCCTCCTCCTCCTCCTCCTCCTCCTCTCCCCCAGAAAACACAGTCCAGACACGCTGTTCCTCCTCGCCGCTCTGCCGACGTGTTCGGATCCTCAACGCCTAATTACAGCTGATTGTTTCAGCCCGAGGCGGCGCACACAGTCAATCAGCTAAAACAACAACAGCAGCAGAAAAATGTTCCTGCTGGCTGCTTTTTAAAGGGACACGTCGCTCAGTTCAAGACTTCTAACTAGTTTAGTTTGAGAGTTTAGGAAATAAAATGTTAGATTGAAGTTTAGTCACTAATCTACGGAGGCCCAGGAGTCCCAAAGGATGATAGAAAAGCAACTTAATGAGAATATAATCTTAAATTTGATTATTTTAAGACAAAAAAAGACGTTTAATCTGCACCTGTCGACCTGCTGCCAGTAAAAAAAAAAGCTCAATGAGATTTTAAGAAGTTCAGATTTCTCATCGCTCTTCAATTTAATTCAATTTCTTACAAGATTTCCAAGAAAATCAATGTTAAATTCACCCAAAAGTCCAAAAAGTTTACCGTTTGTTCACAAAATATGATGTCATAATGAGGATACTTGATGATATTTAATATCAAAACACGTCAACAACAAGCTGTTTTTTATCTTTTCTGTTTCTTTGTGTTAAATCCTAAAACGTGAGGCTCCTTCACGCGTCTTCCTGAACGTCTTGTTTTTCTTTCCTGCGGCTGAAACGCTCGTCTCAGCGTAAAAAGCTTCTTAGCCGCAGTAAAGTGAAGCGTTTCTGATGTTTCCACGCTGGACTTTGAAGTCTGCACGTGTTCCTGAAGTTAAACTGGAGGATTCTTCCTCCGGAGGAAACACGCTTCGATTTCATTTCATGCTCAGACGATTCAGGATCCAAACTCTCCTCATCTTCTGTTTGGAGGTTTCCCTCGAAGCGTCCGGACAAACACTTCATGAACATGTTGGACCTGAAGCTCGGGGTCGGGGTCGGAGCTCGGGGTCAGGGTCAGGGTCGGGGGTCGGGGTCGGAGCTCGGGGGTTCAAGCCGACGTCACGCTCGGCTTTTAAAACTTTGACGAGTACAGAATGTTTCTCAGAGTTTTTCAGGAACTATAAAGCCGTTTATATTTATGACGGCCGGAGGCTTTAAACTAATGAGAGACGGCACCAGATGCATTCTGGGAGATGTAGTTTTAAGACATCAGTGTCTACTGTGTTTACTTTAATCTAGTTTAGAGCTTCTTTACTGTTTTATTTCCATGTGATGCTGCTTTCTACATTTCAGAGGGAAATATTGTACTTTCTACTCCACTACATTTATTTGACAGCTTTAGTTACTTTTCAGATGAAGATTTGACACAATGGATAATATAACAAGCTTTTTCTGACTCATTATTTTCTTGTTTTGACTTTAAAATTCTAAATTTAAACATTGAAAACTGTAAATTTTCATAATCATTTTCCGTTATTTGTCCTCACTGTTTGACCTCCGTACATGCACCTTGTTCCTTCTTCTTCTTTTAACCGTTTCCTCCTCTTTCTTCTTCTTCTCTCTGCAGTTCGGCGGCAGAACATGAAGGTTCGTATCAACGCCACCGGCGACACCATCGTCATGAAGTTCGTGCGTCCGAGTCCGGACGTGAAGCTGGAAGGTTACATCCTGGGATACGGCAGCAGCATGTTCTCCAAACAGTTCATCCAGCTGCCCGAGAACGGCAAACCCTACGAGACCGAGATGGGTAAGAGCGCCGGCTACGGAAGCCTGAGGAGGGCAAACATGTTCAATAATTATCAGAGTTCGGTTTGCAGGTTGGAAAAACTATTTTTATGTTAGTTAACAAATATTAAGTTATTTATTAGATAGTTTATTAATCCCTGAGGGGAAATTCAAATTGTCCATGGCTCATCCAATTATAACAAAACAAAAACAAAAACCTTTCTAGTGAATTCAAGCAGTTGAAGAGTTTAAAGTAAATTTTATTATTTGTCACTTTTACAATCGTTCAACCGCTCTGGGCTTCCATACGTCTCAGCAAAGTAGTTTATTGTTTTGTTTTGAAGCTTTAAAAATCAAATATTTTTTACTTTTATTACGTAAAATTATATAATTCTAAGAAAATAAAGCTAGAAACATTTTCTGACATTTACAGTTTATCAAAAATGTAAAATTCAGCAAATTTTTAGTTTTAAAATGTTTATTTTTTGTTTTTATAAAAGGATAAAAGGTGTAAACGTATATTCAGACTGTTTTAGTAAATAAAACTATGAACATCCAGAAACTCAAACTGAAGTTTAATGAAACTTTTCTTTAAATAAAAGTTATAAATCAGTTTTATATTAAACGTCTCAGTTTAAATTAAATAAACCAGTTTTATTATTTTGAAATCTGACGCTTCGTCTCGCTGACAGAAACTTTAACAGCAGTTTAAATTAACAGATTTTTCAAACGTCTCTCTGGTGGCGTTTTTCATTCTCGCCTCGGTCGCCGTGGGAAACGGGAACATGAGAAGCTTTGAGGCTCTCGGCAGCAGCAGGTGTCTCTGATCCCTTTTCTGAAGCGCCGCCAACAATCTTTATCCCGTCGCGACTAAACGAAGTGGAAGTTACGGCGGCGTGACGGCGAGTGAAGAAGCGTGTCATCGGCGGCGGGAAAGAGGGAAACCTGCTGAAACACGTCCGTCGACACCTTCAGGCGTAAATTACTGCAGGAAGTTTGAGCTTCGTGTTTTAAAAAAAAAAACTTTAAGAGATGTTTTTTCCTTTTTTGGAAGTTTGGCGTGATGTGTTCAGGTGCTGCAGGGAAAATCAGACACTTTAAAACACTGGAAACGTTTAGAAACATTTGCAGGTCCGACTGTCTTTGGTCAAGATGTTAAACTTGAATAAATGAAGGAGCAGCAGAAACACTTTAAAACACTTTAATAACATAAACGCAGCCATTTATTAAGATGTGAAAGAGTTCTGTTGTCAGAAAAAAACTTCTTTTGTTTTTCTTTAAATCTGTGACACTTTAACTTCATGCTTTGTTTTAAAAACTTCAACATTTGATCCTGAAACATCCTGAAAATCGTTGTTAGTTGCGTTCAAGTGCTGCTGGGAAAGTAAGATGCTTAGTTTAAGTGCCGCGTGTAAATCAGACATCTGGGACTCAGCGGAGGATAAACATTATAAATAGTTTACTACTCGCACTGAGAGACGTTTAATTCGATCTGCGTTTCTGTCGCACATCTGTCATCTTTGCCCCGAGGTCACCTGTCAATCAAAGGAGGGGGCGGGGACTGCGGTGTTTACCTTCCTGGTTTAAAAAGCTCTCAGTTGGAGAATCATCCGTCAGCAGCGACCGCAGTGTTGACTCTGTAAATCCCTCCGACGCTGGTTTCTGGTTTCTGGTTTTTCAGCCACATGAGACGCTTTAGTTTGGAGGAGCGGACGCCACTTCCTCTTCCTCTTTAAATATGAGAGTCTGATTACTTTTCTACCAGCAGCACAAACACATCAGATTTATAACTGTTTATATTTTTGCTGTTTGGCAGCGTGTTGTGCTGTGTTCGAGTGCAGCTGGGAAATTCAGACATCTTTTAAAAACACTGCTCTGTAACTGCCAGAGGTTTTATGCACCAACATTTTGGTGGAAATTAGCCAATTTTTTACCAATTTTTTTTAATCCAAAAGTATCTTTTTGGAAACTTGAAGTTTAGTTGAATGAAATGATCAAACATGAGTCACCAGAGTTCAATGAAAGATGATTTAAATGTTTATATCATATAAAAGATAAAACTGACATCATTTAATACAGAAAACAAAAGTTACAAAATGTTTCACAGGAAGAAAAAAAGAAAAACAAGAAGAATTAAGTGAATAATGTTCAAAATAAGTCGTGTTAGTTGTTGTTTTCTCCAATAAATGAAGCGTCGCTGCTTCCAGATCATCTAGAAATGAACATAAATGCTGAATAAACAGAAAACAAGAGTTCTCAGAGAAACTTTAAAAACAGCTTCATGACAAATGAGACAAAAGAAAACAAACAGTGACTCACACAGGTGATCGATGAGGTCATGAGGCGCAGCTTCCTGTCGTGTTTCTACCTGTCGTCAGTCAGAGCAAAACAAAGAGGACAGAAAACAAATGTTCTGCTCTTTAAAATAGTTTCTCAGCTCTTTAAGATCAAGTTAATTAAAAAAAAAAAAAAAGGATAGCACCGCCTGCAGGTATGAACAGCCAGGAGTGTACGGAGGACAAAACATGACAAGATAATAAATGAAACTTCTTTAAGGTGTAAATAAGAGCAGCAGCAAGATTTAATGGAAAGATTCAAGCAGAAAAAAAACATTTGAAGAGAAAAGAAAAGAAAAGTTTGATTAAAACGTCTCAGGTGTGTCTGGAAGTGGGCGGAGCTTCAGTTCCTTATTAAACTTAAAAACATAACGAGCCGATAGAGAAACTGTCTGAGCAGAAATAAGATTCATTTTTATAAAAATAAAAAAGTTTCAGCTGTTTTTTTCTGTCAGTAATGGTTCACATGTGTGCGTCTGCTTTCTGTCCGACTCTGCTGCTCGGGGGGGGGGGGGGTGGGGGAGGAGGGGGGGGGTTGTTTTTAATGGGCGAACAAAACCCGCCATGACATCACCACCACCACCACCACCACCACCATCATCATCATCTTCCTCCTCTCTGCAGCTCTTTTCCATAACAAAGTCCAGCAGCATTCCTCACATGTTTCTGCCACACAGCATGTAAAGACAAACCTCTGAGTAACTCTGAGACTCTTTATTTTCACATTAAACTCTTTATTTTCACATTAAACTCTTTATTTTCTTTAGTTTTCTTGTTTTTACTGGACGGACGCTGAAGAAGAAAGAATGTTTTGGACGCGAGGCGAAAGCACGACGCTCCAAAAATCCCTTTTTTTCTTCTTCTTCGAATCATTTTCTGCATATTTCACAGACAGAAAAACAAAACATCAAATCAAATAATCAAATAAATTAAAAACAGAAGCAGAAGAAACAAAGACTTTTTTATTTCTGGTCTTTGAAACATTTTCCTTGAATCCGTTTTCAGACGCTGAACCCAAATACCTGGTGGCGGTCCAGCCGATCCCCGCCAACGACGTGAAGAAGCACTGCACAGGTACGACCGCCACTTCCTGTCGGGCTTTTACCGCCACGCAGGCCGACAGGAAGCGAACCCTAACCCCCCCTCTGGTGTGTTCACAGGGAAGGTGAACCTGGAGAAGCCGCTCCACCTGGTGATCGGCTCCGTCAGCCCCACGGCGGTGCTGCTGTCCTGGGGGAACTACCTGAAGACGCCCTACGAAGGGAACATCATGAACGAGTGTCTGGAGGACGGGTAACGACTCATCACCACCTCATCCATATTAGTTTATGACGTGTGTCTGTAATTACATCAGTTACAGATCAAACTTCAACTGAAGAAGATCTCAGAATCAGATGATCTGTTGAAGTGTGATAGTGATGAAAATCTGTTAAAACCAACCGTCGTATCATCAGGAAACAGGACGGCGTTGCTTTTCACCTCCTTTCATGTTTTTTTTGTGTTTGTGAGCATTCAGGATCTTTTTATCTGTTTATTAGCGACTTAGCGACACTTCACATTAAATCAGCTGAGCCGTCGTCCAGTAAGGAAGATGAATTATTCTGCTGGGAGACGCTCGGTTGAAGTTTCCCAGCGCTGGTGTTTGTTTCTCTCTCACGCTCTCCTGCTTTCAGTAAAATACTCGTCTTTTATTTTCTCTACTTAACTAGTTGGACGCTAACACTAAACGCTAATGTCGCTAACGTCTGTTCCCTCTGTGTGTTTGGCTGCTGCGTCTTCATGAAAAACATGACGAGGGAGCGGAAGCGGCGTTGAGAGCGAGGGCTCGGTGTTAGCGAGGCGCCGAGGTCACCGAGCCGTACGGAGGCGTTTACTCGACGCCTTTGAAACAGACCAGATCAGTTACTACAAATTAAAAGACAACACACTTATTTTGTAATTGTGAGTTTTCTGAAGGTTTGTTTAGGCGGTGAGAGCGAGACAAAGATCCAATAAGTTGATTTAAGGAAGGATTGACAGTCGGTTGGAAACTGAAAACCAGAACCGCTCCGCTGTTGGCTCGGCCGTCCACGATCCTGAGGATCTAAAATAACTTAACCTCTGCTCCTCAGAGAGCTCTTTGTCACTACAAACCTCTGATGTTTTCCTTGGATTGAAACTCTTCTTAACAAGCCAGCAGCAAAAACACAAGTTTGGGGTTGTTCCATCATTTCAGACGAACCTCAACCTCCATGAACTAAACATGTTTAGAAAGCACAAAGACTTACGAGTCCGCTGGTGTCAAATATATTAAGATCCAAATATCTCTGTGCCAACAGTTACTAAATCTGTAACAGGAGTGCTTAGAAAAACAAAACAAACTTCATCTTTACCGTGTTTGTAAATGTAGTTTAGTTTTATCACCACTATTCTGGTCTATCAAGAGAAAGAAGAACAGCTCGGGCTTGTCTCAATAAAAGCTTCACGTGTCACTCAGAAGAGATCTGCAAAGCTTTTTAGCCTCTTTAATTCTTAGTTCTGCTTTATATGCTGATAAAATGTTTACAGCTGGTTCTGCTGCATCCAAGTGGGCAAAAAAATCAGATATTACATCTTTAAACTGTTTAAACGCAACCAAACCCTTAAAAATATGGGTGTCAGATTAGAAACGTGCTTTTTGTGAAAGTCTTTTTATTTTTATTGTTAATAATTTGTGAATATAAACAGAAGAAAAGTTGATGTTAGCATGTAAAGTGAAAACATAAAGGACCCGGTATAGAGCCCTGAGGAACGCCACAGATCCTTTTTCTCACTGCTGTGTTGTTGCCTTCAGGTTCTACACCATCCGCTACAGGGAGAGGAACAGGAAGTGGATCTACCAGACCTGCCCGACCAGCGACACCGTCATCGACAACCTGAAGCCCAACACGGCGTACGAGTTCGGCGTCCGCTCCAACAAGGACGACCGCAGCGGCACGTGGAGCAAACCGGTCATCCACAACACCAACATGGGCAGTAAGGACGCGCTTTTATTCTGAAGGGACTCAGTAATCATGAGATAAATGAGTTCTGAGAGTTTCTTGTTCTTGTTTCCTGTGTTGATTCTTTGTTTTTTCTGGATTTGTCGCAGATAAAAATGCGCAGAAGCCGTACAAGCTGCGGAATCCTCTGGCCAAGCCGCTGGTACGTAACGTCTGTTTATCAGTGAATATAAACTTTATGAGTCATTTCAAACAGGATATTTACTTCCTATGATAAATCACAGCTTACATAACATGTAACTAATAAGATTTTAAATGTTTTCACTGTTAATTTGATTATAAAGCTCCACATGTATTTGTTTTGATATAATCTTGTTCATTTCATGACGTGTTTATTGTTCGATGAGGAGAAACTTCACTTTGGCCTCCAGTTGGATGTTTTTCTCAAAATATTTCCACTTTATTCTCAAACTATTCTGACTTCATCCTTTAAATGTTACAGAGTTTCCTCAACATGTTAAAATATTACAAGACTTTTCTTTAAATATCATTTTTATTCTCAAAACATTTTGCCGTTATTCCTGCGAGGCGTCCCTCGTCCTCCGTATCTGTAGATGAAAAGCAAACTGAACAGAAACATGACTGCATACATTCCCATCATGCTCTGCTTCCTGTGGGCCTCTCTGCATGTTACACGCTTTCAGCACATGTATGTTGTATGACACTCGCCTCCCGGCGGACACGCAGGTTGATGTGTGTGTTCTTAATGAGGTCAAAGGTCGAGGTCTGCACACTCCGCCAGACACTGAGATGCTGAACACACTTCCTGTTTCAGACGCTGATTTATCACCTTCGGCATATTTCAGTGTTCACAGGGACGTGTTTAGTCTGAAGGTATGGAAGCCTGCAGCTGCCAATATTAGAGTTAAGCCACTGTGTGCTCTTTATGTTATGAAATAAAATTAAAGTTTTTTTTTTAATTTAAAATAAATAATATTCAAATAGATTTTTAAAAAATAAAAAATATAAATTAATTTTCACTTTTATTATTAAATTTTTAATTTTCATTACCAACCAAAAGCTCAAATTCAACTTAATTTAAAATCAAATGCAGAAGTTTTAGATTTAATTTTTCCATCATTTCTGCAGTTTATTAATAATAATAATAATGATAATAATACATTTGATTATTTTTATATCACTTTTAAAAGCCGCTGTTATAAAGTGATTTACACTTCTCCACAGAGAAGTTTGACTTTATCACATGATGCAACATAAATGGGTTCATTTTAATTTTGGCAGCTACAGACTTCCATATAAACAATAAATGGCTCCTCAGAAAACTGCAGCAACAAATATTGATCCAAAATCTAAAAATCTATTGATTCGGTTACGTAAACTTCTTGTTTTCTTTCTGTTAATAATTTTTTAACAAACAGAATCGGATCATTCTGAGTATAAAGTCAGTGTTTTGTGTTTTTTCAGAAACCGCTGGGACCTCACACTCTGTTCCCGCCTCGTCCAGGTGAGATTTATTTCACATTTCTGTGAATCTGGGATGAAAAGTGGCTTCAAGTTTTTATGTTGTTGGTTTAAAGTTTCTGACCTCGAAGGTTTTATCTGATTAATCTGTAAAATATCAACAAAAAACTGAAGCTGATCGTAATGAATTTAACTGACTGTGAAGGTTTTGTTTATTTTATTTACTGTAACGTGTCGACTCGTCTGCAGCTCTGCACAACCGGACGCAGCCGCGACTTCCAACTCTGTTCAAAAACCCGACTTTCCCCGGAGCGCCGCGCACTTCCTTTGGTGATTATTTCCTCTTCTTCTTTCTTCACACTGCAGGTTTCTTCCACTCAGCGCTGCAGAGACACTTTGACACAAACATCAGAGGGTTCGACTGGTTTCTGCAGCAAATACTGATCAATCATTTCCAATTCACTGATTGATCGTTTAGTCTCATCAAACCTAAAGATGTTCAGTTTACTGTCACAGAAACCAGGAAATATTCACATTTAAGAAGCTGAATCAGAGAAGTTTCCTCTAAAACGTGACGTGTAAACACAGTTTTATCATTTAAGAGTTTAAACTGTGAACTAAATAAATGTATGGAAGTTCTGTAGTGTTACATTTAAACCCAAACAGCAGCAGTTTATTGATTGTTTATAATTTTACAGCTACAGTGATTAAACAATCACATGAATCTTTATGTGTTGAGCTTTGCTGCTGTGATCTTCCAAACCGGTCGAACCCAACCTTCTTCCTGTCATCTTCTTTTAAACTTGACGTTTCCTTCCTTCTATAAAAGCCACCATGTTGTTCCCCGCAGTGCCTCCTGACAGCCACCAGGACTCTTTCCCTCTGCCGGGTTCAGCTGAACCCAAACGGCCTCATGTGTCATTCGGTAATAAGACAGACTTTGTTTCATCATCAGCTTTGACGGCAGCCACAACTTTAACCGCTTCGGCTACGCACGGCGATGCACCTGGGAGGGAGGGGGAGGGGGGGGGGGAGGGGGGACGTGATTGGCTGCATGCTAGCATGCCGTGAGCCGTTAGCAAATCACCGCGAAGTGTGGCGATGATGTCACGGTCAGGTGACTGTTCCAGTAAGTTGCCCCGCCCACCCTCTGAGAGCAGCCGCGGCCTCGCTGCTGAAGGTCATGTGACATGATGATGCTTTCGTTTGTGCATTCAAAGCGTTCGTCGGCCGCCAGCGTTCTTCTTCTGCTTTTCTTCTTTCAGCCTGAAAAACGACCTCCTTCTTCTTCTTCTTCTTCTTTACCTGCAGCTGTATTTGTGTGTCGAGTCTGAAACAGTTCAAATATATTTCAGTGCTATGCTAGCTAGCTCAGTCGCTAACCAGAAACATAAATGAATAAATTAGATGGACTGAACAACTTTTTGTAAACTTCTCAGCTAAACGCAGCTCTGAGATGAAATGTGAGTTCATGTTTTTCCATTAGAGCCTCAAACAGACCAGAAATCATGAAATTGCACCTTAAAATGTAAAATCAATGATTTGTTTGATCATTTATCTTTAACTCTGCTGACGAATCAGCAGCTTATTAAACTTCCCAAAGTTATTTTAGTTCAGTGGAAATTTGCTGATAAATTATAAATTTCTGCTAAAACAGTTTGTATAAAACTATTTGGTGCTACAGTAACATTTTAAAAGCACGTTTGAAGCAGATTTATTTTGATTGTAACAAATTTATTGAAGTAAATATTGTAAAGGAGTCGTTCAGGTTTTCAAACATGTTCGAACTTCATGTTCCCAGAGTGAAAAAATGATTCAATAAAAGACTCAGAAACTCAAACTGAATGAAATGAAAGAGAAAGAACGTCCAGTGAAGCATTTAGTTTTTACGTCCTCTGTGTGTGTGTGTGTGTGTGTGTGTGTGTGTGTGTGTGTGTGTGTGTGTGTGTGTGTGTTCAGTCGTCACTGCTGCTGTGTTCCTGCATGTCAGGCTGCATGTTCAGCTGCTTGTGTTTGGGTTTCAGTAAAATCCTGGTTATTTCTGTTTCTACACAAATACAAATGTCTTCTGGACTTTTCTGTATTTCTAAGCGGTCGCTGATTTTGGGAGCAAAACGTCACCAGACTGCAGGATGTGGTTTGAAGCAGGGCTGAGAGTCCAGAAGAAGACTCATGTAAATGATGAGAAGTTCTGGACTCTCCGCCCTGCTTGTAGTGAGTCTGTGGTGACTCCCATCATCACCGTTCCTCTTCTCCTCTCTCGCTCCAGACAAAGGAAACTCTTTTAGAAACGACAGCAACCAGCCAGCGGATCCTCGTCCTGCCCTCCCCCACCTCCTGTCCTCCAAAGCCCCTCCCACCAACACCACTGCCTCCCCCCTCCTTAGATTACCCTCCAGTGGTGACTCGCTTCAGGGCCAGACTCAGCCCAGGGCGCCCACTAACGCACCTGAGAAGCCTCATAACCCTTCTGGTAATTTCCACCATCCAACTTCCCTTTTTTATCTTTATTTTAAATGTTCTTGTGTGAAATAATCTCCAGGTTTTTGGAAAGTTGAATTTAATCCCAAAGTAAACACCTGCTGAGACAGAAGACGTTTATTTAAAGCTTCTGTCTCTCTAACTGGCTCTTTATGACCTCCATAAAAAGCAGAGTGTCATCTGTAAACAGTTTCACTCTGAGAGCCGAGCTGACAGTTAACAGCTGTTTCACCTCCAACATTTAATAATCACATGAAGGTGATCATTCCCAACTCATCTTTATTCACTTCTCTGTACAACAGGAAGTAAAAATGACCTGAAATCATCAGAGAAATGATAAAAAACTTCAATATTTTCTACTCTATTTGTTTCTGTGTCAAACAGGCTCTTAATATACATATATGTGTTTGTGTGTGTATATATGTATATATTATTATATAAACTATATAATAAGAGTGTCATCTGCAAACAATTAGACTTTCAAACATCAGCAAACTTTCCTTGTTGATGTTTGAATCATTTTTCCAACAAACGTTCATGAAAACAACAGAATCGTCTGCAAACTGTTTCAGAATAAAAGTCTGTTTCTTCTCTCAGTCGACCTTCCATCACATGTTCATACTGTGCTGCTGTTAACTGACCTTTATTTTGTAGGTTTTACTTCCTCTTTGACAAACACTTCAGATTGTCTCTTAAACCAGAGTTGAACCTTTTCTTTCCCACGCAGCTTTCGGCAAATCACAGGACAGATCGTCACTGCTGAGATCGGCTCTGGCCAATGAGAGGGCCAAAGCTAATAACTGGGGTAATAATGACCTCATGAAATGCTTCCTGTTTCCTGTGTGTTGCCATCACAGCCGGTCTTGCTCTTGTCTGTCTTGCAAACCATCTCGTTCCCTCCAGCTTCCAGTTTTTTGTCCACAGGAATGTCTGCTCTCTCCAGGAGCTGCAGCTCTAAAACACACATTTCATCCAGCGTCTGCATGCAGCACACGATCTTACAGTCATGGTTGCTCCATCCAAACTCATCAGCAGCTTCAATGACTGTAGTTTCCAAAGATTGTGAGCTCTAAGACTTCATGGTCCCATCGTTTGAATTAATCCCATAAACTCTAATCAGAAGTGCGTTCAGTTTAATGGTTCATCCTGGAAGAGTCTCCATCACTAACATCATCGCTCAGGGCTGCTGCAAGCTCGCTTCACTGTCAGCTGAGATAAAAACAGATGAGATTATATATAACAGAAGGCCTCCAACTGTTTTTGATCTTTTAGGTCAAAGCAGCAACAGAAATGTCTCTCCGTCGCTGCCTTTACAGCCCTTCAACCCAGCTGCTCCCACCGTTTCCAGATCCATGGGGCCTCCATCAAGAAAACCCCTCTTTCCCTTCTCTAACGGCTTCAGACAGCCCCACTCTTCCTCTAGACCCAGTAACTCTGGCAGACTCGGGGGTAATCCTCCTTGTACCTGTTGCTTCTTTACTCTCTTCTTCTTTTACTTCAGTTTGTGTGTCGTCAGGAGGGGAAACGTTGTCTCCAGTTACTCGTCTGTGTGCTCAACACATTTATCAGTCCTTCAGGATCAGAGGTGATAAATGACTCTAATCTCTTACTGGATCCATCGAGGTCGCAGCTTCAGGCTTCATCTTTACGCTCACTGTTGTTCCTGTTTGGACCTTTATGAGTGTTTACTAGTTAAAGCTTTAATACATTAATACATCAAACCAGTTAAATCCTCCAGTATTTAGTGATTTAGTTACAAATATTGGACTAAAGAAACATTTTGAGAAAAGATTCAGAAGGTTTTGGATTAAAGGAGAAGATTCAGATCAAACATCTTCCAGAAGAGGATGTTTGCTGTTCCTGCCACCAACATGTTGCAGTGTTTCATTAGAAGTCATGTTGTTGTTTTCCTCTTTAGAGAAGGAAGCTGTAGTTTAAAATCTTAACTGAATCTACTGAGCACACAGAGGAGTGACTGCAGCAGAACCAGCAGCTGCTGGAGGTTCATTAAATACTGACGACTCCTGTTTGTTGTTTTCTTTGTTCTTTGTCTGATTTTCTCCATCATTGTTGTTTTAATTTGAAGGAAAAGGCCGACAGGTGGACTTTGTCTCTACACTGTGCTTCACATCTGTTTTCAACACTTTGTTGTTTTGATGCTGTCACATAATAACTGTTTCCTGCTAAATGAACCTCACAGTTAAACAACCAGCAGAGTGTTCACACTTCTTTACCTGAACATCCAACAAAAATCTTCATTTTCTTTACATAATTGGAGAGAAATCTGATCATGTGATGAAATAATACGTCATGTTTCCAGTTTAGACAGTTTATTTATCTCTGAATCATCAGAAATGATAAATGTCAACAACAAGTAGAAGACGAGCTGCTTCTTGGTGGAAACGTTTTGATGTTTCAGGGAGATGAAGGAATGAATCCACTTTGAAGATTATTGGATGAACAACTGATAGTTTAGATATTAACTTATTGAGCCTAACAGTTGAGAGTTGGTTTCCATGGTGACTGTGAGGTTGTTTTAATGTCTGGTTCATTTCTCAGAGACGCTTCCTTTCCCTTCGTAACGCTCGCTTCTCTCCCCGCAGTAAACGGACAGCCTCACCGGGGCATTTCCCCGCCTAAACCCGCCTTATGGTCCCGAACTCGACTGGGTAAAAACAAAAACTTGTTTGTTTGTTTTTGTGTTTGATCATGAATTAACCCTTCAGTGGCTTCCCGCAGCATCTTCACCTCCACTGCAGCTCATGTCGGTCTCGTGTTCTCCATCCTTTTTGTTTATTAATACTTTTATGTCCATTCGTTCATCCATTTATCCATCCATCCATCGTCGGTCTGTCCATCCTCGTTGCCTTTTTGTCTGACATGTAGCTTCTGCAAAGCTTCTGGCAGCGACTCCGTCAAATAATCAAGACGTGGAGACGTTGAGCTTGATTGTTTGAGTTGTCACTGCGGTGGTGGGAAGATGTTTCAGTGTCTGCTTTGAGGTTGTGGTTTCACACACTTCTACAATAGAATCAGACTCCTCAGCTGAATAAATACATCCACTGAGGAAAAGCTCTGTTTTATTTTAAACATCCCAAATTTCCCCCAAAAGTATCTTTGGAGACTTTGAGACCTTCACAAGGTTTCAATCAGCAGATGTCTCTTCAGTTAAAGCTACAACATCAGACAATGATGTTAATTTGACTTGTTTTCAGCAGAAAGTCGTCTGTAGCTTTTTAACAGGCAGCTTTATTATTAATGTTATAAAGAATATAAACAGACTGGATCAGAGGGTTGTGGGTGATGGTTTCTGTTGTGCATGATGATGTTTCGGTGTGCATGTTCATCGTGTGGAGCGGGTCTGAGCTGCTGTTCTCGGTGTCCTCCATCCTCCATTTGTGCTGTGTTGTGTTTTGATGTGTTGACGCTGTGACAGGAACCTTCATGACTCTGTGATGTAAAACAGTGGAACAGTTTCTAGCCAAACATCAGCGACTGAGACGAAGCATTGAGTGTTAACGTTGGTGCGTTTTCCTGCTGCAGTGAACAACTCATTGCTGGAGGAGAAGAAGGCCGAGTTCCCCGACGTGTTCGGTCGTTCGGGTCCCACCGTTGAGGAGCATTTTTATGGTTGGTAACGGCATGAATCTCTCCTTCGCTGACTGACTGACTGACGCTTCAGACTGCATGGTTTGGCCGTGTCCGAATGTTTTCTAAGGACCAGAAAGAAAAGTTGTCAGCTTGAACGCTCCGGCCAAAAGCTTTGGAATACTTCACGGAAAGTGATGTGCTTCTGTGGTCGTTAGCTTACTCTGCAGAGCTCTGCGCCTTTTCTCACCGCAGGAATTTAAAGAAGAAGAAGAAGATTGAGTCATTTTTAATCTCCTGTGCAGAGTCCACGTGCTTCAGCGTTTGCCTCTTTGCTTGATTTTGCGAGTTGCGTTGTTGTGAGCGCATTGCTGCCGAGATGGCGTGTTTAGAAAGAGCCTCACGCAGCCAGGACAGCATGGCGTGCAGCGAGCGGTCTGCAGCTGAATGTGGAGCCCCGTGTTTGCTTTTTGTTTCTGGACTGTTTGTGTGTGAAAAGAGAAAATTACACCAATATTTATTTCATTTAGTCTGCTGGACACGGTGTAATTACAGCCGTTTCCAGTATGAAACTCATTTTGTACAGACTGTAAAAGCTCCACAGGGAAGCCGGACTTTATGTCCAACTGTTGAAGAATAATAGAAGCTTTACCCAGAAAGCAGCAGAGCGCTTTGAAGCCCAAATAATTCCAAGCAAATATTCAGCGGTGGCGTCTCTGCCATCGTACATATTTACATGTAGCTGATTGAGAGGAATGCGTCTGTATTGTTTCATTTTACGACTCCATCATCTTTCATGTTTCTGGCTTTGCATTTATTTCATTTAGTTTTGGAAGCGAATCAAATCCTTGATTGTGAGGAATTTTGGCTTCTCTTTAAATGAGAGAAGAAGAAGAAGGAGTGGGGGTGTAATTGGCTGCAGGTTCTGGGTTTTTTAGAAAAACAGAAACAAG
The DNA here is from genome assembly GCA_029490765.1 of Euthynnus affinis. Taxonomy (NCBI): domain Eukaryota; kingdom Metazoa; phylum Chordata; class Actinopteri; order Scombriformes; family Scombridae; genus Euthynnus; species Euthynnus affinis. The sequence continues at coordinate 18,313,018 of CM055861.1, forward strand.
CTTGTGGAATTCCGCAGGATTGTTCATGTTTTCAGGTTCATTTGGCTTTTTGGAAACGAGGATCAAGTTCTACCTTTTGGAGGGAAAGAAGGAGATTTTCCAGTAGATTACAAAGCACCTAGCGAGAGAAGAGACGGAGCCAAAGTGGCTGTTTAAGCTTCAGTCTTTGCCTTATTTAGACTCTGAATGTCTGAAGGTGATTCACAGCAGACGTTTGTTAACGGTGCTTAAAGAAACGTTCCACTGTTTTCCATTAAATAGAGTCTGACATACGTGTTCTTAGTGGCAGGCGACAGATGGGAGGAATAATTTGACCTCATACAGGTGATGATGAAGATGATGATGATGATGTATGATGTGTGTTTCAGGATCTCCTGCTCGTCCATCAACAGCCATCAACAAGAAACCAAACCAGGTTGGAAAACCAGGAGACACAGGTACCGTAACCAATCAGGTTCCAGATGTTTTACCATCAACTCTGTCAGAAATATTAATAATTGTTATGTAATCTTTAATAAGATGTGATGAATAATAAATGTTATGAAGCCTGATAAGATGAGAGATTTATATTATGTGTACTGATACATACATGCTGCATAAGTCTATGTTCATCCATCCATCAACATGTAGCTGTACATATTCACTGTTCTTCTTCTTTGGTTTTTATTATTCTGTCTTTTTACAGCCAACAAATCAAAGCTGCTGGATCTCCGTGTTTGATTCTTTGTTCTCTTTCTTCCAGACAAGGTGAACAACCTGAAGCAGAACGACAAGCTGCCGTTCCTCAAACCCAAAGTGCCGCTGGCGACCGCCAAGCCCACCAAGCATGAACGCAAACAGAGCACCACTGTTTCACCAACACCTGCAGGTACCAGCAGCTCACTGATTTAAACAGCTTTAACTTCACAGAGATGTGAACATGTGAGAGCTCTGCAGGATAAAAGCAGAAATCCTTCATCTTTACTTTACAAATGTGAGAATAAAAACTATTAATTGACCTTCTGTAAAGTTAAAAAATGTCCTGAACTGGGCATCAATGAATCTTTTTACTCCTGTTGGCTCTGTTCTGTTCTGGTGCTATTCTTTGGTAAATGAGTCTCACAGGCAGCAGCCTTGAAAGGAAGTGTCATATTATATCATCATTTGGGACTTTGGGTTCATAAAAAAACTTTTTACATCCAAGAAATAAGAAACATTACAAAATCTGAGAGATTTGATCTTTGTGTGTTTTGTTCTTTCAGGCAGTCGACAGGAAACCTGGGAGGACTCAGACTTGTTTAAATCAAAGCCAACGTCTGACGTCGACGCTCTGGGCAAGAAACGTTACGTGGGTGAGCAGAAACTTCCACTTCAGCTTCCAGTTGGAGCTGAAAATGTCTAAAAGCTCAATGAGAAGCTTCAAAACAAGCGTCTGCTGAAGTTGTGTTGAGCTAAACAGAGTTCCAGCTAACGAAGCTCCTCCTCCTCCACAGCGCCGCATGTCATCTACCAAACCGGAAAGAAACCGGACGAGCCGTGCTCCATCACCTCCTCCCTCAGCTACTTCCCTGAAGACGAACCCAGCGAGGCCAACGTGACGGCTCCGCCCAGGACGGCGCCCTCCAACCTCACCGTGGTAACGGTGGAAGGATGCCCATCCTTCATCATCCTAGACTGGGAGAAAACGGACAACGACACCACCGGTAGGAAGTCCAGGACGTGTAGCCTAGCTTAGCACAAAGACTGGAAGCGGGGGGAGACGTTTGGGGTTCAGCAGCAGTTAGCGTCCAGGCTGTTTGTTGACTAGCTTGTCGTCTGTCGTCTCCTCAGAGTACGAGGTCATCTCCACCACGAAAGGACCCGACGGAGAACAGGTTTCCATCCTGACCACCAACCAGACTCACACCACCGTGGAGAACCTCAAACCTGAGAGCAGGTACGCTGACGTCTGATGATGTCACAGTGTTGGTCGGTCAGCAGACCTCTGTAGCGACATTAGCCACTACTAGCATAGCACGCCCAAACCTCCAGGTGCATTGTGGGTAATGTAAGCACCGTGTTCTGACAAAGAAGTCAAATCATCAGAAACAACATCTCTGCTTCTGCACTGATGTTGATCCTTTTAATTAAAGAAAGGCTGATGATGTTACAGGATAGAAAACGTACCTGAGCTGTACTTTATTTTCTGTAACCGTCACCAGACTGCAGACACTGAAGTCATGATTAATATTCTGCTGTTAAAACATAAAACAGAAGCAGACGACAAAGTCAGGTGCAAAATCTCACAAATATTGACTTTTATTTTCCTCTTTTTTCTCCTTCTTGAGTTTCTCGCAGCAGTCTGTTGTGAAATGACTGAATCAATAGATATGTATGTGTATATATATATTTAACTTTAGAGCAGTGGAAGGACTTTAAGAGTTTTAAAACAACCTCTGACACCTTTATAGTGGAGTTATTGATCTTTGTGTTGAGCTGACGATGGTTGGAGTCATAAATGTTTCTTCTCTTGTTGAACTGAAGCAGAAAAGCAGAAAATAAACCCTCATAAAGACACCAGAGAGATAACATGTTAGTGTGAAAACACTTGTTTCCAACTCTATGAAAAGACAAAGAATCAAGATATTAAACTAAACGTTGCTGAAATCCAAACACAGCATGTGACTGTGCTCCATCAGTCAGTCCTAACAGGACAGTTAAAGCTGGTTTCAGATGCTGCTGCATTCATTAAACATCACTGAGTGATGCTCCGCGCTCTCTGGACGTCTGCTGGAGCTCCCAAAATATTGTTCAACACGTCTGACAAAACGTCTGCTGTTCCCCGCTCAGCTGTCCAAACACGCTGAGGCGGCGCAGCCAGACGCTCGGCGAGGGTTTAATGAGCCTGGACGTGACAGAAACATTCAGTATGAAGGAAGCCGGTTGGACGTGAAGTCTGGCGAGACTGGAAGCAGCGACGTCACCGTCCCAGAACAGGTGGAGATGTTTTCCTTCAGCGAGGTGAAAGTCGGAGCTGTTGAAACGTTGTGTAACAGCTGCAGCTCATGGTGGTTGTCATAGAAACAGAGGACGTTGATGTGAAGACAGTTGTAAGCAGCAGGATGTAGAGCTGCTGGTCATTCATCACTTTCTCCTGCTGGTTCTGTTTGAAATGTGCTGCAGACATACAAGAAGAAGAGCAGCTGTAAGGAACCGAAGCACAGCAGCTAGAGCTGGTTTCACAACAGCAGGAGGTAAAACCAGAAGGATCAGACTGAAGATCTGATGTTACTCTTTGATCTGGTCCTGGACTCTCTGCTGGGTTCTGGATTCAGGGTGAAGAAGGCTGCCTGCTGTAGGAGTCTAAAGATCTGGGAGTTCTGGATAAGCTCTTCAGCCTGATGGGACTCAGAACAAATCCTCTGAAAGATGATGGATTTATGATCAGGAGCAACCAGTGCAGAGCTCACGGGAGCGTCTGTCCATCTAGTGGGAGAACAGGAAACCATGAAGTATCCGGGCGTCCAGATAAACCTTCAGAAAGGGATCCTGGTTCCATCCCGCTCCCACAGATGTGTCTGGAAATGACGGATAAGATATCCAGGATGGTTGCTAGTCTGGATTCCAGGACTTCCTCCTGACATCCTTATCTGGCAGCAGGTCCTGCATGAGAAGGTCAGCCAGACTTGAACTGTAGTGACACCAGAAAGGCGTCAGCGCTCCGTTGGCACGGCGTTATCCAGAGGTGATAAGATATCCAGCAGCTGTTAGCTGAAGCCAGACAGTCTGATAGTTAGAGCTCTGGACAAACAGACGTCCCACTCCGGTGCTACTGACCAGGAACAGAGTTCAGGGGATAACCACAGTAGTCTGAGGGGACCGGACTGTGATGCTGGACCGACCCAAACATCACACAGTCACAGCTGCTCCGTCTGCAGGCTCTAACAGCTGCGTTCAGTCATAATAAACCCAAAGTCCTTCAAACCTAAACGTCAGCAGCAGGACTAACCCAGAATGATTGACTGTAACTGTTGTGGAGTTGTTGGGGAACTGAGCGGCTTTACTTCACATTTTATGTGTTTGTGTTTCCTTCTAGTTATGAGTTCAAGGTGAAGCCGAAGAACGAGCTGGGTGAAGGTCCTTCCAGTGAATCAGTGTCCTTCAACACAGAGTCAGGTACACGACCAGCACGGAGGAAACACACGAACCCAAACAGCAACAGTTTGTTAGATAGAAGAAGAATCTAGTTTAGTTCTAATTAATGTGAAAATATGAACGACTTCATTTAAACTCAAGTAGAATATCGAATCAATAACATGTTCAGACTGTTGAGTTGTTTAAACAGCTGCTTATATTAAAGTGTAGAAGTTGTTCTGTGCTGGGAGGAAGTGGGAACTCTTATTGTGGAGAAAACAGGAAGTAGTTACTGGTATTTGTAACCTTCACTTGACACTTGTTTTGTCTCCTTTAGCGGACCCGCGGGTGAGCGAGAACGTCTCAGGTAAAGTCCGATATCATCCACACACGATGGTGATCAATCAATCAATCAATCAATCCACCGCCATCATTCTAATCAATGGAAATCTTCTCTCTGTGCAGGAAAAGACGCCATCTGGACTCAGTTCCCCTTCAAGACAGACTCGTACTCCGACTGTCACGGCAAACAGTACGTGAAGAGAACCTGGTACAGGAAGTTTGTTGGCGTCCAGCTGTGTAACTCGCTGCGGTACAAGATCTACCTCAGCGACTCGCTCAACGGTGAGTTCCGCCGCCGCCGCCTCGCTCCCTCTCCGCTTCAGCTCACATTTTCCTTTGATCTCGATGCTGATTGGTCCGTTCTCGCCGTGCAGGTAAATTCTACAACATCGGAGATCAGACCGGCTTCGGCGAGGATCACTGCCAGTTTGTGGACTCGTTCCTGGACGGACGAACCGGCCGACAGCTGCAAGCCGACCAGCTGCCGTCCAGAGCCGGTAAGCTCATCACCTCGTTCAAACCTCAGAGGAAAGCTGCGTATCCACCAATCAGAGTTCTTCATTTCACACTCAGGGATTCAGACGTTTGGTAGATTCAGTTTGTTTATCATGAGATTCATTTCAAAGCTCACTCTGTTAGCACTGTCATGTTCTACTCTGCCGTTATGCACTTAACGGAAATGATTGCAAATTAGCATTACCTAGCGTTAGCATTAGCATTTGTGCTACCAAATCATTAATTTTTTCAATTCAATTCAATTTTATTTATAAAGCGCCAAATCACAACACAAAGTCATCTCAGGGCACTTTTACATGGAGCAGGTCTAGACCACGCTCTTTAATTTACAGAAAGAGAAACCCAACAGTTCCCCCCATGAGCAGCACTTGGTGACAGCGGGAAGGAAAAACTCCCCTTTAACGGGAAGAAACCTAAAGCAGACCCCGACTCTGGGTGGGCGGCCATCTGCCTTGACCGGTTGGGTTGAGAGAAAGAGGGGGGGGGGGGGGGTGTTGTACACAGTGAAAGAGCAGCAACAACAACAACAATAGTCAGCAAGCAGCAGCAGCAGCAGGAACAGCTGGTGAAGGGCAGAAGAAGGACGTCAGCACATCAGCATGGTTTATGGTTTATGGAGCTTCCTGTGGATCAGAAAGCACAAAGAACTCCGGGGAAGAAGTAAAGTTAGTAACATGCATTAATAGTAATAGAATACATAGAGATGGAGAAGAGGAGAGAGGAGCCCAGTGCATCATGGGAAGTCCCCCAGCAGTCTAGGCCTATAGCAGCATAACTAAGGGCAGTCTAGGCCTATAGCAGCATAACTAAGGGCGGTCTAGGCCTATAGCAGCATAACTAAGGGCTGATCCAAGGCCAGTCTGGTCAGACCTAACTATAAGCTTCATCGAAAAGGAAAGTTTTAAGCCTACTCTTAAACATAGAGAGGGTGTCTGCCCCTCGGACCGAATCTGGGAGATGGTTCCACAAGAGAGGAGCATTACAGACCCAGAAACATCCTGATGGCTTTTATCTGACAGCAGGTCGGTGGTGTTTAGTGATAAAAACACATGTACAACTTACATTAGCATAATGTGGCGACGTTCACTGTAGTTACAACGTACCCAGCTGCCATTTCCTGTTTGAGAAGTGGCCCCTCCCCTTCCTCTACGTGGCATCTTTGTTTTAGGGTCTGATTGGCTCGTTCAGCAGCTTCTGATTGGTGGATGTAGAGAGAGAACGGTTCCTATGAAAGTAACTCAGTGACACATGAAGCTACAAAAACCACTTCCTGCTACAGATGATGTTTTTTTCGTGTTGTGTGTTATTTGATAACCTTTAACCTCTGATGACCTTCTGGTCTTGTCCTCGTGGCGTTCCAGGTTTCTACAGAGCGCTGCGTCAGGAGCCCGTCCACTTCGGCCAGATAGGAGGACATTCTCATGTGAACTACGTCTCATGGTACGAGTGCGGGACGCCCATCCCTGGCAAATGGTGAACGGACTTCGCTGCCGTCGTCATCGTCGTGGAAACCCGGCTGGGACGGCGACAGTAAAAAGCCGCCGGAGCTCTGAACTCCCTCTCCGTGCTCCACCTTTTACCCAGTGCTGTAAAAACATGTACAGGACATACTCGTCAGGGAATTAGTAACGAGAGAGCATCTTAAAAACATAACGTAATAGCAAACATGCCTCATCTTTACTATTTATCGAGCAACAAGGCTGCAGTGATAGAAGAGGAGACACGTTGCTCTCTGCAGTGTGGGGGGGGGGCTAACTCACGCTAGATATATTTTATTTTGTGTTAAATAATGGGAAGCTGGCTCCCTGGAATACTATTTTCATAAGGAATGAGATGTTATTTATCAAAAGGTCTTCTTACATTTCTTCATCAGTTGAGGAATAGCTCCATGCTTCTGCTGTTCCCCTCCCGTTCAGGATTGTTTCTGCTTCTCAGCTTGTTCATCGCGTTTAAAGAGTCGCTTCAGCAAAACCTTTCAAAAGTGCAACAACAACACAACAAAGATGTAATTTGGCAGCTGACCAGAAATAACAGATTTTTTCTCTCAGCAGCAGCTTGATGTGGAAAATACTTGATGGCTGTTTGACTCACACAGGTGTGTCAGTCCGCAACAATACACAAAAATAAACCTCATTTCAATTTCAAAACTACAAAAGTAACATTTTCCAGCCCACTGATGTCAAAATGCCAAATATGGAAACACTTTTTGTACATGTTTTGTTAGCGCTGCAGGCTAAGCTAACCGTCAGATGTTCTGTTTTTTGGGGGGGGGACTAAAGTGTGACGGGATCGTCGAGGCTTCTACACTTGCAATTTGCACAACAGAAATGTATTTATATGTATATGGAGAGAATGTATGTTTTTCAATACATTTTTGCAGATGCATTTCCCTCACCGTGGCCTTTTTCTGTTTTACTGTAGCGTAATGTGCTCTTCTTCTTCTCTTCTCCTCATACGGACGCAGGGCGGGAAGCTAACTGATCAGCTCACATATCTGCATTCAAACTGCTTCTTTTCATCTGAGTTACAGAAGAAGAAACACAAACTTCAGTTGTTGCCTCACTGTGTATTTCAAGAGCTAGGTTAGCTAGCTTAGCCAGATGTGACCACAGCTATCAAGCTAACAAACTCTGATCCTGAACTGTCAAACTAAAGATCAGTTTTAATTCATTATTTTCCAAGTTTATGAACCGCTGAGCGATTGAAATACAAGAAAAAGGATAGCAAGGTTAGCGAGGTTAGAGCCACAGCTATCTGGCTAATTAGCCGAGTTAGCACGCCGTAAACTTTGTTGTTTCAGACGCTCTGTGGTTGGTTAAACAAACAGCTGAGTTTGTAGTTTCAAAATGACATTTTCTTCTCATTTTTTGAGCCGCTGAGTGACTGGAACTGGATGACGGCTGTTAGCTAACATGCTAATCAGTCTTTCTAATAGTTTCTGCGAGTGGCTGCGTTTACTTTCCCGCCCTGCCGCCGGCCCTCGCCGTAAAGGCCTGCAGGGTTGTGATGAGGCAGGTACGTTATCTGAAGGAGCAGACTGGCGGTAAAATAAAGCGATGCAGGACGTTTCCTGTCGTAAAACATGTACTGTGCCTTTAAGGGTCAGCTGACTGTATTCATTCATTCACCCCATTATTATAAAACAGAAGAGAACAGAGTGTATGTTAGCTGATGATGTTTTTCTACAAGTTTGTTTCTATATTTGATTTTCAATAATAAAGAAGTTTTGATTCCTTTTTTTAAAAAAACTGTTTTTGTCTTTTATTCTTTACAAACTTTTATTCTTTAAACTTCCGCTCATGCTAATGTTAGCATTCATATAAGTTTTCCGAAATTACAGCAAAGTAACATTTTAAAGGTAAAACGTCTTTAAATATTTGCAGAGTTTTAATTATTCAGCAGGAAATAAACATACTTTGGTTTTTAGATAAAACTGGACTGAAGTTGCTGCTTCACTGCCAGTCAGTAAATAAACAAACATTGTTTACATTTGTTTACATCTAAATAATCTCAACTTCACTGTTTGTAGGTTCTTTAGTGTTTAGGGGGATTTAGTTTGACTGAAGGAAATAAAGTGATGAAGTTTATTAGTTTCTAAAGATTTTCATGATAAACTTGATTTTCAACAATAAAACGTTTAGAAATAATTTAAATAACATTTCTTGAAAAATGACTAAAAGTAGTTTGCAGTTACTGAAACAAATAAAATCAAATGAATCCACTTTGCTGCTGTAAAGATGGAATTAAAGAAGACGGATACTCACCAGGTGTGACAGACTCCGCCCACTTCTCACCTGTCGATGCATTACATCACTTCCTGTTTGGGAACCGCAGAGGTGGTTTTAAGGGTTATGATGGTGGATCACTTCTTACATCGCCATGGTAACGAGACTCCTCGGAGGGCCAGAGAATCTCAGCGAGTCGTCGGTCGGCGTCACTTCTGTCGTCTTCATTTTTTAACTCCATCAAACTATCAGAGAGAACAAAGAGAAATAACATCAAACAACAGTTCTGACAAACATCTTTTCTCTTTCTGGACATTTTGGGCTCATTATTTATATTTTTCATTTCCTCTTGTTGAGAAAATCACACTGATGTGATTGGCGTCACTTCACAGGGGAACAAACAGCATGCATTGTGGGAAATGTAGTTTTCAGTCAATGCAGCTTTTACTTGTTTATTTTTTTTTACCATCAGATCTTTTCCTCTCGCGGGCCACAAAGTGACGTGGTGGGCCACATTTGGCCCGCGGGCCGTGAGTTTGACACACATGGTTTAGTGTGATTGTGTTTGTTGGGCTTAATGAAGCCAGATAATAAGAGATATCCTGAACATGTTGATCTTCCTTTCACAGAGCAAACGGTGCCAAAGCTGTGGCTCCGTCCTGCGGGCCGCTGCTGCGTCGGCCCCGGACGGTTTGAGCCGCATGTTTTAACGCAGCACAGTGGAATTCTGGGAGAAATAACAAGACGCTTACAGCCCGCTGATGGTTTCCAGATCGGCCCTCAAATATCACGTCTTTAATTAGCAGAGACGCCACACACACACACTCTCACACACACACACACACACACACACACACACACACTCACACTCACACACACACACACACACACACACACACACACACACACACACACACACACACTCACACAGCTGGTCTGATGTGTCAGATGAGTGTTGATGTTCTTCAGCTGCTGATTCGTTATTTAACACCTGCAGCTTCTGTGTTTATAATAAAACCTTCACAGATGAATCAGGAGAGACTTTTATTAACGAGCCAGTAAAACAAAACAGGAGCTGTTTGTTTGTTTGTTTGTTTGTTTGTTTAAAGTGTCGGTGAGATTATTATGATCCATGTGTTGGTGAGTCTGAACGGAGCCGCATGTGAGTCCACAGCTGTTCACGGACACAGAACACGGAAAGTATGAAGAGGCCTTAAAACACACACACACACACACACACACACACACACTCACACACACACTCACACACACACTCACACACACACTCACACACACACACACACACACACACACACACACACACACACTCAGCTCTTCCTTCATGTGAAGTCTGAACTTGATGAATCATTTTGACCTCTGACCAGATATTTGCTGATAAATCAGGTTTTTAAATGTTTAAATTCAAACTTTAATGGTTTTAATTCTTCAAATCAAACGTTTCAAACTTCACATGTTCGATTCTTCATGAAGCTCGTTTACTTTCAGGACTGTTGTGTTTTTGTTCGGTTTGTCATTTTAGAGACGTCGATGAACAAACATTTATGAGTTACAGGTTTGTTGGAATACAAACGGAGCTACGGTGGCCCTGAGGTGCAAAACACAAAACATTTCTGAAAAACACAACAACAGTTTTAGCAAACACGAAGTTTATGAAAACATTTATAAAAACGTGACATTTTTGAAAACAATAAGTTGTGATTTTCAGTTTCATCGTCATATTTTACACCTCGGAGCCACCGTACTGCCCTCAGGTGCAAAGCAGAAAACACAATATTTACAAAAACATTAAAAAAAAAAAAAAAAGCGACATTTTTGAAACACAATGTTTCGGAAAACGTGACCAAAAAGTAAAGTGTGGTTTTATAAACGTTGTGTTTTCGGATTGTTGTATTTGGCACCTCGGGGCCACCGTACCGCCTGTTCTTGCATGAGGCTCCGCACACTCGGTGGCTTCTGACCAACCGGCTGCCATCTCACACAAAGCGAGGGAAAGATTTATCTGGAGGCTGGAAAAGTGTTCAGATTCCTCTCTGACAGTGAAGTCATTAAAGTGACGGAGATTACCCACAAGCCCCCTCTCCTCTCCCACCGCCCGGTGTCACCGACCTGACCGCCGTCCTCTCTGAAAAAACACGGGCGGCAGCAGCGATCTGACGGATGACATCACTCCCCTCGGTGTTTTCTCTCAAACCGCAGGGCAAAGATAGGTTTTATGTACCGTCGCCGTGGAAACCGGCAGTTATTTCTGTTAAAGAGGGAAAAATGTGACAAGTTTTTGACTCGGCGAGGTTTATTCACCACAGAGGAAAAAAAGAAAATAAGAGCAGGAAATGGTGTCAGAATAAGAGCGCGGAGCGTCTCGGCCGGAGCCAACGCTGCTGTAATTTCAACCACTGGAGAAACACTCAGTTATGTAACACATGAACGCTCCCAGCGGGACACAAAAAGTTCCAGTAATGAGAAATGGGACAACTGGGCGGTGAGGTAATGCCCTGCAACAACTGATGGACGGTCTGAAGTGACGGATGGAGGACAGATTATTTAAAAAAGACCTTTCATTCCTGCATCAGTGATTCCCAACTTCTCTCTGCCGACCGACTGTCAGCAGCCACAAACTCTGTTCTTTGTTTGATTTGAAAAAACAAAAAGAAAGAAAACTGGAAAAAAAATCAACTAATTCACGAGAAAGAAACGATGAGAGGAAAGTCTGAGACGTGAAAGCTGATTTAAAGCAGCAGCAGAAGAAAAAGAGAATAATCAGCAGTTATTATTTTATTCTTTACAAACACAAAAACTCTGCAGTTAAACATTTTGCTGCTGAACGTTGAAATCATGACGGGAAAAAGAAAATCAATGAAAAACGTCTCCTTGAAGCTCAAACTGCTAAAAATGAGCCAATCAGATGCAGCAGAATGATTAGATGAAACACTCGACCACCTTGAAGACTGAAACTGTGAAGACCCAACACGGGAACCCCGAACCTTCAACTTCCAACACGAGGAATCAGTGGAAGCAGCTTTAGACGCTCTGGTAGCACGGAGGACCGGTTTGGACACCAAAAACCTTCCCGGATCTGTTCGAGTCCCGTTCCAACACAACCAGCCCAAAGAAGATCATAACCTCGGGTGACCTCGCCGTGGAGCTGGATCAAACAGAAACACCACGCAGAGACCACAGACGGGGTTCCTCATCTACATTTCCCCTCCTCAGATCCCCCACAAAGCCCGATGACACGTCCTCCATCATGGGGGACATGTATGATGACCTCATACTCCCCAAACTCCCTTCCTGCCCCGACAACACAGGAAGTTTCACCGTGGAGGTTAAACAGGCACGAAGGGCAACTGGACCTTCAACCCACAACGTTCAATCCTAATCCAAGCAATTCAAACATCGCCAAACTACCAATTGCTAATTAGCTATTGCTAATATGCTAATCTGCATAACAATAATAATAATAATAATGTGTTTATAGCTGTGATCACTAGATCAATTATTGACATTTTGGACTATTAGAAGATAATAAATCTTTGAAACAGATCAACCGCAAGAGCTAAAAGATAAAAGATGATAAACTGTTGATCATTGAAAGTAAGCTAGTTAGCTAGATATGCTAACGTTAGCAGCTAACATTAAAACTACTTTCTTTAAACTTTGAGCTTTTTGTTGATCTGCGGCTTCATTTTCTTCTGACTTTGAACAAAACACTTGATTGAAAAAACATTTTTAAGGTTAAAACCTGTGAGAAAAAACAGGAAGTTCAGATGAGTCGGTTTTTAGCAGGAGACGAGTTGAGTTATTATAAAAACACAACCACAAGAGAATTTTATGGTTTGTAACATGAAACACGTGAAAGCGAAAATAAATCACGGCGAGTTGTGATGAAAGTTTTTAAGCTGCTCTTGTGATTTTAAACTCCTGTTTTTAATCCTGAGTGTTTCTCCACAGAAGAAAAGCAGCTTCTGATCCTGCAGAGCTGAACTCCTGCTGTGAAAACGCTGCTCGGTTACATAACTGCAGAGCCGGCAGAGGCTCCGAGCTCACCGCCGCACCTCAACTAGATTATCTGTGGAGAAAGGAACAGAGACGAGAAGCCCCGAAGCTGCTGAAGAACTCCGACTGGATAAACACACGTCTAATGAAGTTAGAGCTTCTACGTGGAGGACAGCACCAAAACAAAACAACTCCAGCTTCGTCCAAATGTTGCTCAACTTCTAACTGAATTTCCAGAAAACGATCAAAGCGAAACGTCCTGAATGTTTGTTTCCATCGTGCAGAAGAAGAAGAAGAAACAACGAGACGACGTCATTGAAACGGTCGAAAGCTCCAACGATGGAAAACAATGCTTAAGTCACATGATCCATGACGTCATCTGTTTACATCTGATTCCCTAAAGACGATGGAAAAGTTTTAATTTGGATAATCTGTTAAAATCTACTCGAATCTACCTGATAGAGTAGATTTTAATAAGAGTTTGTTATTAATTATCTATCCTATCAGAGATAAACTGAGTCAGCAGCTGTTTGTTGAAGCTCCAGAGACTCACATCCTGCCACATGTGTGTTTAGTGTTTGTTTGTTTCTGCTTCTGTGTGTTCAGTCATTCGGGGCCGATGTTCATTTTTACTGGGAAAAAAACGCCATCAAACGTTTGGGGACGTTTTCCACGTGTGGCTGATGTCTGGCAGCGTGACGCAGCGAGTGCAGACGCAGCAGAAATAAAAACGTGTTGTGAAGAAGACGATGCTGCTGATGCTACGTATTAGTGAGCTGCTCTAGTTTACAGTCGCAAGATTTCTGTCACTTTTTTAAATTTCCAGTCAAATCGAACCTGAAACTTTCTTCATATGGAAACAGATTTTATAAACTCTCTGCAGGTGTGAACAGGACTCACTCATCAACTCTTCTTCCGTCTCATCAACACATGCAACATGCAGACGAAACAGTCGGCAAGTTTCATCGATCCGTTCTCTGAAACAGGAACTCTGAAGATTATTTCCAGTCGATTGTTCTGCAGATATTTTTCTGAACTATAAAATGTCAGAAAATAGTAAAAGAAGAAGAAGAAGAAGAAGAGTCCGTCACAGTTTCCCTGAGATTAAACCGACATCTTCAAATGTTTTTTTTTTTATCCATCAAACAATCGTTTACGATCATTTCTAATTGATTAACTTATCGATGAATCAACTCGTCATTTCTGCTCTTGGAAAGGTTTTTGAACCAAAGTTAAAGAAGAAGAAGAAGAAGAAAGACTAAAACCTGCTGCGAGGAACACAGAGGCATTCTGGGTAATTCTCTGAGCATCAGTGTGACATCACTGGCTGTGGCTCGCAGGGATCGTTATTGTTTTTTAATCAATACTCTTATTGATACTACTCTCCATAACTGGGTGCAAAAAACCAGATCAGACAGGAACAGCTCAATGCTAACTGTGCTAACTGTGCTACACTCATTTCATAACCCTCAGGGCTGCAGCCAATCACAGAACATCTAACAACTCTTCAACCAATCGACTGATGTAACATCAACAGGTGAAGTTAGCGCTCCGTGCTAATGTGTGCTAACTACTTAGTGATGTGTGTCTCTGAGCAGGAAGTTAGCGCTCTCTTCTTCCCGCCGCTGCAGCGGTCATGTGGTGATTAAACCTCCCGACGCTGAACTCAAACATCAGACGTGGACGATAACGTGTGAGAGAACATTAGTTTGGAAACTCCTGTAACCATCGTTCTGTGAAACATCCATCACAGCGACGTTCGGGGTCGAGCCGCTGCTGCGAAAACAATTAACAGCTAAACCTCGACGGACGGATCACTTCCTGTCAGCCGGAGGACGGCGGGTCGCTCTGTGGGCGGCAGGTGCTCCGCTCAAACACTTCTCACTCCTCAAAGCAGGTCAGGTCTGATCTCTGATCTGGATCGGGGTTCCCTTGTTTTAGGAAAATCAGAGTTGGCCGAGCCGAGCGGATAATTCATTTTTATTTCCTGCATCTGAACATCTGGAGGACGGTTTGAAGAGTCGTCTCTGAGCGTTTCTGCAACGATCTTTACAATAATTTACTCGCCCGCACGTCGTTCCTGCATCTCCGACGTTTGTGGGAAGATTCAGAGGAAGAATTTGAAGGTTTCTGCAACAAATGATCCTTTACTTTAGTTCTGAGCTGGAAGTTAAAGGTCTGACACCAGAGGTCAGAGGTCAAACTCATGTTCTCCTGTCAAACATGTCATTTGGATGTTTTGGAGGGATTTTTATGACTCTGGAGGTTAAAAAGCAAACACACAAACTTTCCTCCTTTAGTCCTGTAAAGTCTTCAGAGTCTGAACGTGTGTGTGTGTGTGTGTGTTTGTTTATTTACACTGATCAGGACACAAAGAAAAGGCTGAAAATGTGAAGCAGAGGAGGACGGAGGGGAAGCAGAGACTTATCAGCTCGTCAGCAGAACACATGGAGCTGATTTGTGAGTGTGTGTGTGTGTGTGTGTGTGTGTGTGTGTGTGTGTGTGTGTGGAGATAACGGGAGGCGTTCAGAGGAAAAACGAAGAAGCTGTTATGTCACACATGGCCGCAGGAGCAGCCAGGATCCTGCAGTCAGGAGCAGATTTATGTCCCGCTGGCCCAGTTTGTTTGAGTCTCCAGACTGGAAATAAAAGTTGAACCTCTGAAGGTTCACAAGACTTTTTATCAAACACATTCTCACACACGTTTGCTGCTTCGCTAACTGACCCGCTTAGTTTGAAACCTTCAACATGACCTCGATGGAAACCTTCGTCCAATCAGAGAAGTTCTGCTGATCTGTAGCTCGTCATTAATATGAATCTTCTCGTGTCCTGAAATCACCTTTTAATTCAAAACGATTCTCAACAGTTTGCACAGAAACATGAACCAGAGTCGAGACGTCGGACTGAAACGTTTCGGAGACGTCACGTGACCTCCTGCCGGGCGGGACACGTGCAGGAGGAGGAAGTCCATGTGTAGAAGGAAGGAAGACGCCTGTCCTTGACTCTCAGAGCTGGTATCCATCAGGCGCCGTTACGTAAGGCGGCGCAGACTCGTCCTTGTCACGCCTGGACCGCGTTCTTCCTCTGTGGTGTTATTCAGACTGACCACCTTCACACCTGCTCAGTTTGTGTTTCATGATGTTTGTTTTCATTTGCTGCAGGTGTAAAGTGTGTTTGACGCCGTCGGTGTGCAGTTCTGTGAGAAGGTGAGTGTGTTGAGATGAGAAAGTGTTGCGTTGCTTCTTTAAGAAGAGCGAGTGTGTTCACCATCTGCTCTCATGGAGATTTTCCTCAAACAAAAGCCCGAACCAAACAGCTCTTCCAAAAGTCATCACTTAATCAGCGCTGGCCCCCGGATCCCCCACCAGGGACCGTCCAAACCAAAGCGGCCCCAGCGGCTCCAGGAACCTGATTGCTCAAACAGACGTGAAAAAAAAAAAGCAGCTTTCTACCTGATTGTTTGAGCAGAGCGAGGCTCGATGTGGCTGTCAGCGTCTCAACTCCCACAAGGATGATCTTAATCGAAGGTGGGTTTCATGGAGGATTCTTTTCTGGAGGTTTCACTCACTTCCAAAACATCTCTGTGTGTGTGTGTGTGTGTGTGTGTGTGTGTGTGTGGTTGTAATTACGCTGGTGTGGGGTGTTTTCGTTCTGCCCCCGGACAGCTCTGGCTTGTAAAGCGGCAGATCTGACGACATGAGGGCAGTAAACATCTCAGCTCAGGGTGCAGCCTCACAGAGGAGAGGCAGAACGTGTCCAAGGCTTGTTTTGCAAGACGATCCGTCGACCTGCAGCCGAGCCGAAGCTTTTTATAGGTCTGAGAATTAGTTAAAAAAACTCTTTTAAAATATAATTGGCTTTCCCCGGGGCGCCATCAAAGGTGCGAGGCCTCACGTGCGCTCGCTGTACCAACATTTATGAGACGGTTGAAGAGCTGCAGCAGGTTTCAGGCTCTGCTTCTCGTTTCGCTGCAGGAGAGCGTTATGTAACGGCGAGGCCTCCAATCAGCGACGGCGACCGGTCGACCAGACGGCCGGCGGTCACTCAGCGAGGAGAGCGGCCTCGCCTTCAGAGATCCCAGCAGCACTCAGTTTGATTAAAAACAACAGTCATAATAATTATAAAGCAGCAGCAGCGTGTTGATTAAAAACGCTCAGAACGTGATCCAACAGTTATAAAAACTGGACTCCTGTCATTAAGAAACACACTTTAATAATTAAAAACACACACACACTCTTATAAAACATGCACCATCAGTTTGAACCAACCTGCACCACAGACTGTAAAAACACCACTGATTTAACAATGAATGGATATTTAGAGTTCAGCATCTAACAGGAAGTGTGAACGCAGCAGTGAAGTGTATGTTTGCTACAGCAGAGTTATATCAATGCACTGAACTGTAACTCCACTTCTGTGACTGCTGGCCTTGAAACAGAAGTCGGTCTTCTTCTGCCTTTTTATTTTGTGCGTTTCCTTGTTTCTTGCACAACAAACAGAACAGTGATTGTTCTGTTTAGCATCTGCAGGCTAAGCTAACGCTTTGCTGCTAAATTTGGAGCGGTTGGGAAACAGCAGACAAACTGCAGCGTTTATTAACTGACACGCAGTAACGACTTCCTGCTCACCTTTTCCTCTGCTGCGCTGATAGTCAACGCCACTTCGCCAGGCTTTAATATGGCTCCGCCTCCTTAAAAAAGAAAGCTACGATACCAGTTTCCATGGCAACGACGCAACACATGAGCTGTGGAGGTAGTTAACTGTTCACCAGCAGAGAGGCAGTGAGGGGGTGGAGTCATGTTTCTGTGAACGCAGATTACAGCCGGTCAGAGTCACAGAGCCGCCGCTGATATCAGCTGTCAGGACCTCCTGAGTGTAAACAGTGTTTAAGATGACGGCAGGTTTTAACGTCGGAGGAGAAACAAAGAGCTTCATTCACGGCGGCTCCTGAAGGAGGCGTTACCTCGGAGACCCTCGCCGTGTCATCAGTCACACGTCTGTCAGCGAGAGACGAGAGTTTCACAACCGCTGTTTTGGGTTTCAGAGCGGGACGAAGACAAACGTGTCCTCGGTCAGGAGGAGGAGGAGGAGGAGGAGGAAGAGGAGGAGGAGGAAGAGGAGGAGGAGGAGGAAGAGGAGGAGGAGGAGGAGGAGGAGTCAGCTGATCTGATGTCCGGAGGTTTCATAAACATGAAGAACCTCCTAAAGGAGGAAACGTTCTCTGCAGCTTCTCGTCGTCAAACAGTCCAGAAAAACCTTCAAATCCTGTTAATCTTGTTTTTTTAAAAACAGGAAGCTCAAATGACGCTCTGACATCTTTTTGTTCTGATTTAAAAACACAACGACCAAAACCAGCCGTAAAAATGCTCCACTAATAAAAAAGAACTGATTAAAAACTCTGATTATAAAATCTCTAATAATACAAACAGGTTAAGAAAAATGCCTCAAACTATTTTACTTTTTGTACAAATTAAACTAACGAGATGCAACATTTGAACAAGTTAGAGAGTGTTTGGTGTTTAAACTCACAGTAAATGATGACTTTGTTCAATATTGATGAAGAATTTTGACTTTACGCGACTAAAACTGAAACAAAAGACGAGTCAGTCCTCAGCTCTCTGTTCAGGTGTGTGTGTGTTGCTATCAGTGTGTATGTTGAGATCTTCTTACCTGTCCATAAGGTTGTTGTTGTTCCAGGTAAGTTGAGAAAGCTGACTGGATGCTCTCCCCGCTGCTGGTATGGATCCTGACTCACACCGGATCACCTCTTTGGAAACAACCTCAGACTGAGAAAAAACCAACCTGCACACAGCAGAAGAAATATCTCATCACTACTGTTCAATAATTACTTTAAGTGACCATATTTCTCACTTTGTTCTCAATAAATGACTCAACTTAATTAGTTACCTACTATATCTAACAGCACACAGGAAAAAACAAATCTTACTGGTCCTGTGTGAAATAATATCTCACATTTAACTGTGTATTTCTCAGTAAAACTAACATTAGCTTCTCAATTAACCTCTTTGCAACACCCGTGAAAACAAAATGGCGTTTCGCGGTTTAACGAGTCAAAGACCGCTCATATTAACATCCTCCTCTGCAGCACAACAGCAAATAACACTCAAAACACGTTTCTTTAACCTTATAGAAACATCTCCGTTTGGTTTACGGTATTCATAAAGTAAAGAATAGAGCTATAAAATAAACACAGTGATCTAAAACAATGACACAAAATGGCGGTTTACACCGGGCTAACCGCTAGCTTACTATGCTAAGTTAGCATCAACTCACCGGAGATTCACGGAGTCTTAAATTAAAAAATAAAACAGATACACCAACACCAAAATCATCCTTCAGCCTCACGGTCACAAAAATGACAAAAAAGGGGAGAAATGGGATCCAAAACATGCGAGAAAGGCGTTCAGGGATTTATAAGACTTCTCTCTGGATGTAATAATGTGCTGCGTCATTCTCTAGTTATTGTTCTTCCTCTACAGTGTGAATCACTCTGCTCTGCTCTGCTCTGCAGCGCCCTCTACACACCACTATAGGAACACCAGGAGTCACTCTACAGATCAGTTTATCTGCTTTATACAAACAATATGTGACCTTTAACATTCAAAGTTATTCAGGATTCAACCTCAGCCCCTCCCTACACCACAGTCATTTTATTTTTTACATTTATTGATCATTTTATTATTAATAGAAATACTTTCCAGAAACAAACTGCTGTTAACTCAACTGTTAGCCAATCATTGTCTCGTGCTGATTGTTGGTTGGATGAAAAAACATTAAACTTAATTTTAAATTCCAGAGATATTTTCAGTGGAAATGGAAAATGAATAAAAACTGATGAATTTCCCCTAAAATGTTGGTGTATAAAACAGACAGTTTATCTATTGATGGGTGAATACACTGATCAGCTTTTATTTATAGTAACAACTTCATATTTATACATTATGTTGAGACAAGCTGAGAAAAGCAGAATACAGTGCTGCAATCACGTCTAAGATTATTAATATTTTCATTGATTCACAGACAAACATACTTTTAATGAAAAAGGCAGAAACACAAGTTGTAAACAGACTCTATTATAGTTTGCTTTCTTCTGTTTGTAAAGTTTCTTCTACTTACGCTTCATGATTTCATCAGATTGCTCATAAACATTTTGTAGTCTTGGTTGCTAAGGCGGTTGCTAAGGTGGTTGCTAAGGAGCCGGAGGAAGCTTCCTGAAAGCTGACCAATCAGAACAGAGCGGGCTCATCAGGAGGCGGGGCCTGTCTTAAAAAGACAGGAGCTAAAACGGCCTGTTTCAGACAGAGGCTGAACTGAGGGGCCAGAATATTAATATAGAGGCTGGAAATGTGAAGAATATTTGTTTAGAGGCACCTGCGAGGTTCTCTGAAGGAATCTATTCTGCACACGTGACAACATGAGAGAATAAACTGCAGTCGTTTTCCAGGCGGCGAGGTGACGACTAGTTTCCTGGTTGCTGGTTTCTGTCAGTCAGCAGCAGTTTGTGCTTCAGGTGATTCTCTCACACAGCAAACGGAAAAAGAAGAAGCTGTCAGCTCGGACACCTTCGCCGAGGACAAATGTGAAAAGCTTTTAGAGCTTCATCCATCTTCTCACTCACAGATGCATCAATCTTCATTTCCACAGTTGTCCTAAAGGGACAGTTCACCCCGAAATCCTGCTCAGCTCAAACTTCACAGGAATTAAAGGACTCGTTCACAGTTTTTCACACTTATTAGAATAATAGTTTCCTGTATTTCAGATTTTGGACAAGCTAGTTTATGGAGAACTTTTAAAATGTTTTTTTAATCATAATTTTATGGAAGATGCTTTATTTGGTGAACTGTTTAACAGGTATCAGTTTTATCTGTGTGTTTGGTTTGGACTTTAGCTCCTCAGTTTATATATCAGAGACGTTTTTAAGCAGTAACGCAAAACGAGGAAACCTGCTGAAATAGGAAAAGTAATATCATCAGATCATCTTCGCTGTGAGAGACGTGTGTTGTTATTTATGGTTCTTCATCGCTCCACATGTTTCCAATCCTCCGGCTCTCATCGCTGTCGTTAAAGAGAAAATTAGATTACAGCTCTGCAGCCACTCGGCCTGGCAAACGGTGCAGCTGATTGGTCCTGGCAGGTCTTTGCTGCAGAGGTGATTGGCTGAGAGGTGAAAGAGGAGGGGGGGAGGACACACAGAGAGTGATGTTTGTGTTCATGTATGAAGATTCCCACATAACACACACATCATTAATCAGGACTGAAGTCAAGCAGCCAAAGAGGAAACTCAGAGAGAGAAATCCTCCTGAGAACAGAACATCTGTTTTTATATGGAAGAGGAACATTTAAGTGATTTTAAAGTTTGACTTTGTGTGACGATCAGAGGCTGCAAAGTAACTGAGTACATTAACTCAGTTTAAAGGTTCTTGTACTTTACTTTTTTATTTCCATGTGATGCTACTTTCTACATTTCAGAGGGAAATATTGTACTTTCTACTCCACTACATTTATTTGACAGCTTTAGTTACTTTTCACATGAAGATTTGACACAATGGATAATATAACAAGCTTTTAAAATACAACACATTGTTAAAGATGAAACCAGTGGTTTCCAACCTTTTTGTCTTTTGACGTCTTACAAAAAGCAGTGTGTAGTCGGGGTCACATTTCACATGTCTATGAGTTGTTAACAGCTCCACCAAATAGTGATTTTTCCCTCTAAACTTCTCACATGCTTTCATTTCAATAAATGTTCAAATGATCCAATATTTCAGCAAAAATCAAAGATATCAGAACGTTGTTTCTTCTTCTTTCCTCTTGTAAACAGTAACAGTGAGTAGAAGGTAGATCTCAGCAGCTGAATAACAACAACCTGCAGGATTCAGAGGAGCAGCTGCTGCAGGCTGATAAGACCTTCAGAAACAGATTTGTGTATCAGAACTTTGTTTTTTCTTCTTTCCTCTCCCATTAATCATCTCACGACCCCTCAGATTTATCTGCTGACCCTTTGGAGGGCCCCGACCCCTAGGTTGGGAACCAGTGGACTAAACTAGCTAACTGTATATAAAGTAGTGTAAACTAGCTCCACCTCCAGCAGCTACAACAGTAACATGCTGCTCTAACACTGATGCTTCAGTATTAATAATCTAATGATGTCATATATAATAATATATCAGTCAGAGGGACCAAACCACTACACCACAACACTTTAACTACATCAAGCTCACAATACTGATGTACTGTTACTTGTAATGGAGTACTTTGACTGCAGTAAAGTATCTGAGTACAGGCTATTTAGATTCATGATTTCAGTTTATTTATTATTTCTGTCTCTGCGTTTATTTAGTTGCTTCGAGTTTTTTTTAATCAGTTTTTGGGGGATAAAAGTCATAAATGGATCATTCAGAGCCTCAAATGAAAGTGATTCTTTACATTATTTATATTAATTTTCTTCTGTCTGTCAGTTTTCATCATGAGCTGTAAATGTTGCTTCTGAGGAGTAAAACACTTCAAATGGTTTTTCAGTAACAAAGTGCACGTGTTTAATCCAGGACGAAGCCGATCAGCCAATCAGAACACAGCGTGATAAACCAGAAAAATCTGCGGGTTGATAATAAACATGAAGTCTTTATAGAAAACAACATGTTTTTATGTTCAGTTCAACGAGAACTGACGGGAACAAACCTAAAACCAGTGTTTGTCATGTTGAGTTGATGAAAGAAAATTAAGAAAATATCTCAACAAACTTCATCTAAATATTCACTGATTTTCCATACAGTCACTTTGAGATGTTTGTCAGTTGTTTTCTCTCAGACTCGAGTGTGTCTGCTTTATGAAATCTGCCTCAGGACTCGATTGGAACTGACTCCACACACACACACACACACACACACACACACACACACACACACACTCACACACACACACACAAACACACACACACACACACACACACACACAGCCAGCCAAAAGCGAAGGAAAACCCCGCGAACAGCATCGTTTTCATGATGTCACCAAACCGCACACTTTAACTCCACATCTGCTTCCAGTCAGCGTTTTAACCCCACCCGCCCCGCCTCTCCACCCCCGCAGAGGAAACAAACCCCCCCCCCCCACAGCAGGCCGAGGTTCACATGGGGATGGATTATATGTAACAGAGGACTCACTCACAACACTCAGAAATACTTTTACCTGATAAAGATGGAAAAAAAGAGACATTTCTAAACATTTCTATGAATCTAACGGAGAGCAAACAGACGTTCAGTTTCTCTTCTGTCAGGCAGCTGAAGGGCCTTGAAAACACCCGTCTTCCCGTTCGTTTGACGGAGGGGGGTCGTGTTGTTTTGGCCACAGCGGCGCTGCAGCGGCCTGCGGCGAGAAAGTTGATCCAGAGTCAACTTTCGGAGAAATGCAAGCCGATGTCACGCTGCGGAAAGATGAGACTGATCAGAGGAAGGAGGATGTTTCTGTTTGTTTGGTAACATTAAAAGTTCAGTTAGACTTTTCTGTCATTTAAAAAAACAAGATGAGAGAGAGTGAATGAAGACAAAGAGGGAGCGCTGGTAGCGAGAAAGCCGATCTGACTCTGATTGTTTCACAGCGACTTTGTTCTAAAGCAGAAATAAACACACCTGCTTTGGTCTGAATGCAGCAGAGAGGACGACTCTGATCCTGTAGAGCTGAAACATCAGTTGATTAATCGATTAGTTGATCAACAGATAATGCTGATAATAAAATAATAGTTTCAATCTTATTTGCTGTTTGCAGCTTCTCAAGTGTGAGAATTTAAACTTTTCTGACTCATACGTGACAGTAAACTGAATATTTTTGGGGTTTGGGACGGTTGGTCGAACACAACAAGCATTTTATTTGTTTTCTGACTCAATCAAGAAAATAATCAGGCAGATTAATCAATAATTAAAATGACTGTTATTATAAATGTTGCTAAAAAAGAAGAATATGTGAGATTCCTTCATCTCTTCTTCACCTGTTTGAGTGTTTGAGGCAAGAATAATTAACAAACTACACCAAAACAATAAATAAATAAATGAAAAAATATATTTACAGCACAGTTTATATTATATTTATGATATTTTAATGTATCTTTGCAATGAGACTAAAACTCAGTTGTTTTATTTAAAGCATCATATGAACTTCAGAGCCCTCTAGTGGTCGTATCACAAACAACACACAAAATAAAGACGCTGTAATCACATAAAACTCTGCAGACGTTCAGTATAAAGAAAAGTCAATCAGATCCTTTGATGATCTGATGAACGAGCGTCTGTAGCACCTGCACGCCGCCGCGAACGAGAGGAAAGGTGTTTCATTTCCACCTGCAGACAAACGTGTGTTTGAGTCGCCGTGTTCAGTGAAGGCAGCAGCAGCTCTGAGACGCTGAGCAGACGTCTCCACGGAGGTGAAAAGGTGTCGCCAACGCTCCGCTTTCTGTCTCACCACACATGCCTCCGACACACAAACCCCCCCCACGTGACATCAGAGAGACGCCACGTGCCCGAAGAGAGAGAGAGAGAGAGCAAAACAGGAAAAAATGGAAGCAAATGGAGGAGAAAGTAAAGATTCATCAACCAACATACAGAGGGTCTGCGGTCTGTGGGTTTGTGTTGTTCATCACAGGCCATCAGAAACAGAAATGTAGAATAAAGATCAATATTAGTTTTTTTTATTTTAACGTTGGAGGGAAGAACACGACATGCAAGTCTGGATTTATTTAAATGAGTTTCTTTCACTTTGTCTCTTGACTGAAATAAACATTTTAAAACATTTCAACATGTGATATGAAAACAGAGACAGAAGCTAAGCTGCTACTCTGCTAAGCTAGTTAGTGTCAGAATCGAAATTTAACAATTTTATGGTGTAATTTGTTAAAAATAAATTGACTGAATACGTAGAGGCTGCGTTTATATTCAGACTCTCAGTTTGAACTCTTTCAATGTTTGTTTCTGAGAAATCAGCTTTATTTTTCTGTCATTTTGTTGGACAGATTGAAAAACTATAATACCAATGATCCTCGGCTGCTGTTGCCGTGGCTTCAGAACGCCTACCTGTCGCCATGGTTACAGCGTTTTCCCTCAGATTGATCAAGAATCAGATTTAGTGTTTGATCAGGTTTCTTCAAACTGTAATCTTTAGCTTCAGCTAGTGGGTTTGTTAGTGAAATGCATCTTGGGAGTTGTAGTTAACTTCTCTCCTTCAGTTTTAAACTCGCAGCGTCGACTTTTTATCAAAGAACCAGAAATTTTTGAACACATTTGTTGATGCGACGGAGGAGAGTTTCAACTCAACAACTCAAACGTTTAAAATCATTTTTCAGCACAACAACTGGAGTTTGTGCAGCTGTGTGCACATGTCAGCGGCTCGGTATTGATCGTGGATCAGCTGCAGCTGGTTCTGGAAACAGAAACAAACAGAAACTGTGAGTCAGCGGGAAACCCTTCGAGTGTTAACTG
Source organism: Euthynnus affinis (assembly GCA_029490765.1). Lineage (NCBI taxonomy): Eukaryota > Metazoa > Chordata > Actinopteri > Scombriformes > Scombridae > Euthynnus > Euthynnus affinis. The sequence goes on from CM055861.1 coordinate 18,338,192, forward strand.
CTGACTCATCACTTATGTTGGGAACCTCCTGCAACAAAGAATCACAACCAACAGACAAGAAACTCCAATCTGATTTTTAGACTAAAAGGTTTAAGGAATAGTCCGGTGGTCACTGACACACTCCTGATCACATGACTATTATCTCGAAGCTTGTAGGTTTGATTTACATCAAAGAGACATAAAACTGGTATTTTATATGATTTCTGTCTGATAACATTTTTAATAATTTAATGATCTCTCATGATCTTTGAGAGCTGGTTGACGACCAGACGTGCCGCCACGTTCTGCATCATCCATCGTTAATATCATGTGATCACCATCCACGGCTCACTACTGCCAACTACTGGACTGGTGGTGCATTGTGGGATACTCCTGGGAGGGAGAAGTGAATATCAGTGTGTGTGTTGGTATATTTTAGACGTAGGACACATCTGTCTGCTACCTGGTGCTGCATCAACTCTCAATTAAGTGCTCAAGACTGCCAGAGTGGTGCGTTTCCTTCCTTCCTCACTTTTTCCTTCCTACATTTCACTCTTCCTTCTACTTTATTTCCTTCTTTTCTTCCCCTGCCGATCGTGGACATGAATGTCTCTTCTATCCTCTCTGAATCTTTGCTCTTTCTCTCTCTATCTTGGATGCGGCTGAGAGGTTGCCACGGTAACACTGTGTTCTGTTTGTGCGAGCTGGACATGTGTTTTACGGCATTGGATGATGTGTAACGGGGGATTCTCTCTCTGGTGTTTCCTGAGTCGAGGCAACATGACGAGGGATTTCACCTCGTTAGAGGCCGATGCTGTTTTTACATTTTCAGCCCGATGACCTCAGATCACCACCGCTCTCTGCTCCTTCATCAAACCTTCCACCTGCTCACATCTCTCTGGTTGTTGGACATGTCCAGAGAGCCAAGGATGAGTCAGTCCACCCGCTCAGTTTGGAAACAAGAGGAAAGATATAAAACACTCTTTTTGCTGCCTTCATATGTGGAACTGACAGCTGCTACAAGAGAAGCCAAATGGTTACATAATTCCTGCTGTTAGTTTGGTGAAGCTGCTGGATTTGTTTGGTTCATTTTAGTAGTGAACAAAAAAACCTTGAAAAAACAAACAAACAAACCAGAAAAGCCTCGAGCGGCCCGTCACGACTATGGCAGCGCTCTGAAAACATGATGAAACATTATTATTATTAATAAAATATGATTTTCTAGAGGAGCTAAAAGTTGGAGCAAAGTTTCTGTCATGAACCTGCAGAAGCATCATGGCACTACCTATTAATGCCTTAGCAACCACCTGGAGACACCTGAACATCATGGCAACCATCCAGAAAGCCATAGCAACCACTTAGCAACCTCCTGCAAATATGGAGGTGTACAGTGCCCTAGCAACTGTGTGGAAAGCAACAATTCACCCCAGCAGCCACCCTGAAAGCCATAGCAACTATCTACCTAACCCCTAGCAACCCTAAGCCTAAAAGGCCATAGCAACCATTTGGAAACCATCTGGAAACACAGCGGCGTACAGTGCCATAGTGACTGACCGAAACACCCCAGTGTAGCCAACAATGAAAGCCCAAGCAAATGGCAATCACTGCAAACACCCTAGCAACCACCCTAACGACCACAGAAGACCTCTGAACCCAGAGTAACTGACTACGTGGCAAACAGCCTAACCCTAACCCTAACCCCTATTCCCTAACCCTAACCCTAACCTACCCATCCCCCACTTTGACCCTGACCCGGAACTTACCCCTTCCCCTCTCCTTACCTTAACCACACCTCTTCCTTTCCTACCTTAACCCTCTCCCTCTCTACCCTAGTCCAACCCTCACACCCAACCCACCCCCAGTTTTATTTATTTATTTTTTTCTCTCGGCTCTCTTACCTCTGCCCCCCCCCCCCCCCTTTTTTTTTTTTTGGGATCCTTGGGACTTGCAGCAACCCTCCCCCTCTGGTTTTGGTATGTCCTGTCAGTAGGCCTGTGCTATTTAAACTATCCCGAACCCCTAACCCCAACCCTAATCCTTACCCTTGCTAGCACACAGCAAACACTTCTAACACCTCAGCAACTACTTGGCATCCGCATGTTAGTCACATAGAAACCACCTGATAGCATTCTGATAACTAGACAAGGTCTCAACAGGTAGAAACACATTTAGCATTTTCACTAACTTGTTTTTTTGTGAGTGTTTGAGTCAAACTGCAAACAGATTTTTCAACCCTTCAATAAGATGTTTTTAACATGACTGAAGGTTCAATTCAGCATCAAGGAGAATTAAAATCCTCCATCAAACAAAAATCAGTACTTTTCGTGATATTTTAACACGCAGAAAGTCATTTCTGCAGCAGCTCTGGCATCACACTGATGAACCAGCAGCTGCCTCCTTTTCCATGGAAATCGGTCTTTGTTTCATCCACATGTTGGATCTCTGCTCGTCTTTTATCCTGGAAACCACTTTTATAACTGAAGTCAAATCGAGGGAAACTGAGAGGAATCATCTGTCGTGGAAAATTTATGGAGTATTTTTGATCCTTCAGCCTTCAGACTCGTCCAGCTGCAGCCTGGAGTTCAGCTTTGTCTTCAATTAGTCGTATTTGTTAAATATCTTTGTAGCATTAACTGATGAATCAGGATTCAGTCTTCTGCTCTGTGAGGTCAGATTTGATTAATTTCAGCTCTTTTCAGAGATGAACTTGACTGAGTTGATGCAGTGTGCTCAGGCAGGGAAACACTAATGACTGATCATAAAAAGTGAATATGTGCTTGTTAAAGTCTTGAAAAAGCCTCGTCAGCGTTTCCCAAACACACTGGCTCTGGTTTCTGTTTCCACGTTCAGACTGAAGCAGCGGACATCAACACTTTAACTTCTTTATGATCATAACTGACCTATTTATGATGCAACTATTTGGTTGAGATGCAATTGTTTTCATTTGATTCATTAGTGAAGCTTCACTGCAAACAGGAAGTTCGCTGAGTGGAGTTTGGTGCTCTCAAGTGGCTCGCTGAGTGTATCATCACACTACAAACCTGCTTTCAAACAGGATTAATTCTTGTTTTATTGATTGTTAAAAAACAAACTCATGGAGGTGAATCCACAAGAATCAGCCAAGAGCAGCTGAGGCAGACTTCAGATCTGAGCTGGACCCACAGGCCTTAAACTTAGACTGCAGAGCTTTTAGACTCATTTTAGACCATTAATAACTAGTTCAGACCATTAAGCCCAGTTTTCATCACCAGTGATCAGAAACCATTTAAGGACAAATATTAAACAAAGAAGACTGGTAAATGACCAATTTATACCAGTTAAATACTGGTTTCTATTCATATAAGACTACATTAGAACTTAAATTACCATTAAAACACTGCTTTACACAATCAAGAAACAGGACCAAGTTTAGACCACTAACAGAATGATTTATACCATAAAAAATACTTGTTTAGACCTTCAATCATATTTGAAAAACTGGTTTCGACCATTGATGACCATCAAAAGACCATTTCAGACCATTAAAAACACAATTTTCACCATCATTAACCAAATAGACTACAGATTATCAGTAAAAGATTGTTAAAAGACTGGTTTATATCAATATAGGACCAGTTCAGACAATCAATAACCAGTTAAGACCAATAAAACCCTGATTTCACCGCGAATTACCAGTTAACTCCATTAAAAGACCAGTTTAAAACCATTCTCAGAACATCATAGACCATTAAAAACCCAGTATTCTCCACCATTCATCAGTTTTAATGAATAACAGACCAGTTTACATAATTAAAAGACCAGTTTATACAAATATACAACTAGTTTAGACCTCCAATAGCCGTTTTGGAGGTCTAAGCTGGTCTAAACCAATTGGTTAAGATAATAAAAGACCATTAATGACCCTTTAAAGACTAGTGTAGACCATTACAAATACTAGTTTTAGACTATAAATGCATGGTAACAGTTTTCATCATCAGTGATCAGTTTAGACCAGCAAAATAGTTGCTTTTAGATTATAATTAGTAAAGTAACAGTTTAAACCGTTTAAAGACCCATGTAGACCAGTTAAAGATGAGTTTGGACCAGTTTAAACCACTGATCAAGACAAAATGTTTCACATAAAGTACAGGAAAACATTTTTAAAAAACAAGAGTTATTAATGAAAGATATAAATCTCCAAAATGTGTAGAATATTCTGCTTAAATGTCCAGTTAATGTTCCTTCAGCCAGCAGCAGGGTTAGAGCTCCTCCTGCTGGCTGCTGCTCGCCACCACAACAAACCGACCCTGACAGGAAACAGGAAGTTCAATGTTTCTGGGAGGGAGTTTGTTTTTAGAATTTATTTTTTGGCTTTTATCAAATTAGCACCACTAAAAAGTCTGCCATATGATCTACTAGCAGCTCCTGTTTGCAGCGTAACATCATGTACAGACGACTAACAATGGATGACTGATACTGAAGAAATGTGATGATTCTCAGGTAAGTTCTCTTTTTTTCTCTGGTTTCTAAGTGGATTAATGGAGGTTTACTGGTGATGATCAATGTGTTTCATGTCTGTTTGTTCAGATTCAGTAATGACTCAAAGAAGATGCAACAACATGCATCAAACTAACCCCATTCAAAACCTTGGTGTCATGATAAATTTCATAAAATCCAACTGAGGATGTTTGTTGATGAAAATCTTAAAATTTTCCAGTGTCCAGTGATTCTAATCAACAATAATCAGTGTGACAGTTTCCTCCTTCTGTCACTTGGGGGCACCAAAGCTCATAAATAAAGAGTTTTTAATTGAAGTGACTGAGCTGCACAAACAAACACTGATCCACCAGGCTTCTGTAATAATCATCGATCAAATATTAATCAATATCACATTACATCCAAACATCACCATAACTGTACATAAAATACAACAATATGAAAAAATCCATCAATTATTAACTTTAATTTTCAAATATGCTCATACAGATAATACAACAACAATAAAGGAAGTAAAAGTGCAATATTTAAGTGCAAAACAGAAATATATGTGCAAAAGTATACAGACATAAAAAAAAATCAGTAACAAAATGCAAAAAAAACCAAACTACAGAACTGAAAAAACCTCATAAATAAATTATGTTGAATAGTTTATTTGCTGTGTAAAACACTGGATCCTGAGTTTTGTGTTCATTCAACTTTTTCATTCTGATCTCAAATCTTTAAGGTTTACATTTATTAATATGACTTTTAGTGCATATTAATATTTATTTATTAATATTGCATGTTGTTTATGAAAATACGTCATTGAATATATATTTATAATATGTGTACTTGTTATATTTATTATCATTTTTATTATTTGTCTTTATATATCAGTCAACATTCTTGTTATAATAATAATAATGATAATAATCATTATTATTATTATTATTATTATTATTATTATTATTATTATTGTTGTTACTATTATTATTAACATCAGTATTAATCAGTTCAATTCAAATTTATTTATGTAGCACAAAATCATAACAAAAGTCGTCTGAGGGCATTTTCCACATCGAGCAGAGGGCTGTACTGCGGAGTGAGATCAGTGAGGTTTGTTGAGCCTTCAGGGTTTTCAATGTCACGAATGCGTCTTTCTGCTAGATCACCATGGTAACTGATGCGGCAAACTTAACCTGGTCCGGAGCAGGTTATGTTCTGAGTTTTGGCTGAAATCGGCTAAAAAAACGTTGAACCTTCATTAACTACCTGATTTGCTGCCAAGTCCGTTTAACACTGCTGCTATTAGAACACTGATTAGAAAACTGATCAGTCTTTTATCAGACTGATTATTGATTTGATGTTATATTGTAAAGAGATTAGGGTTACTGTGGGATAGAAAATTGATTAGTCTATTGGTATTTATTACATATAACATGACTGAAGCAGGCAGCACATGATTGGTTCATTTTGTGTGGGAAAAGAGTAAAATGGTGCCAAACGCCCCTTTTTATGGGAACGCGCACAGAGCCTGAAGCAGAAAGCCTGAGTTAACGAGTTAAGCTCAGTTTAGGGTTTGTCGAGCAGCTCACACAAAGAAACCCTGGATATGTTGAACCGGCTTCGTAGTAAAACCCTCAGGTCTAGATCAAACTCCTCATGAGCAGCACTACACAGTGAATTCCATTCTTACATACTACACCTTTAAAACAAGAAAGAAACCTTCAATTTCTACTTAAATCAAATGATTATTCATGTAATATTCTTAGTTTTTTGTTGATATAAAAATATAGATTAGATTTCCACTGTTGTTGAGACGTGAGGGTTCCTACACTGTTGAGTTGTCGTCTTTTAAGTCTCTGTAGGACTCGGAGCTGCTGCTCTCCTCCCTGTTCTTCCACAGACTGTACTTTGTGTTGTTGAGCGAGATGTTGACAGACGAGACGTACTGAACAGACCGCGACACGGTGGCCTTGAAGGTCGCAGTTCTGGCTGTGAACAGAATGAAAATCAGAAGCCCCTGAAAAAAAAAACCAAGAACATGAGTGAAATATTTATTCATTTAGGATACAGAAAAGTGACAATGAGACTGGCAGGTAGATCAAACTAACACACCTGTGTGGTCGTACAGACGCAGAATAAAATGCTGAAGAAAAAATTTTCCTTTGTGTTTGTGGTGGCGAGCACCAGGTATCCCAGAGACCAGGACAGACCCAGTAACACCGCCAAGGAAACACTGCTGAGGAACTTCTTCTTCAAAGATAAAGGATTGGTGCTGCACAACAGAACAAGGACAGAACAACAATTAATGGTACACAATGTGGATCAGTGTTTCCAAAAGTCCAAGATGTCGTCCTCAAATATCTTGTTTTGTCCACAACTCAAAGATATTTAGTTTACTGTCATAGAGACTAAAGAAACCAGAAAATATTCAGATATTCAAAGATTACAATTTTTCAAGTTGATAACAGAGAACAGATTGTAGATGTTACCTTTTCAGTCTGGGGTCTGTCCTGCATGTGGTCAGACAGAAGAGGACCAGCAGGACAATGTTGTAGATCAGGATCAGACCGACTGGTAGCAGGAAACCCCAAAACATCGGTTTCCCAAAGTCAAACTTGTTGTGTTTGTTCAGAGCTGCAAGCCAGCAACTTCAAAATGAAAAGAAGGAAGTAAAACATAAAAACTGTGCAGGAGATGGGAAACTAAGTTTGTCAAACCTCAAACTTTTTAAATAAGAAATAAATAATTTTAAATTCTAGTGGAGATCTGAACGTTTCTTGGGGGAAATGTGTCTGAAAAGAAGCATCAGAGATGAAAAATATTCTATCTGATGGAACAAAAGTCTCAAATATGAATATATGACATTATACACGATACTCTACATATACATCCATGTTATACTGTATGATTTAAAGAGAAGAATTTTAATGGGAAAACTAGAATTTGAACAAAAGCAAAACTTGTTAGTTTAGTTAGTAAATGTTAGAACAGATAATAAACCGGCAAAAATACAAAAATAATTATAACATTGGACCCACAATTCCTCCCGACGGTATCCCAGAGGATTGTCGACCCTGTAGGTGGCTCCTAGTGTGATCGCCATGACAACGGCTGGGACTCCTGACAGGAAACAGGAAGTCAAAACAGCAATTAATATGGTTTCAAATTAGAAGTTTTATTTAATACAGCTTTGCAACCCCTGCAGCCAATCAGCTATTATCTCACTGTGCAGTTATATAAACATGGTAGGGCTGCAACTAACAATTAATCATCAATCAAACTGCTGATTATTGGTGCATTTAATCAATTAATTGTTTCATCTATAAAATGTTAGAAAATATTACAAAATACAATGTCTTAAAACTCAGAAAGGTGATTAACCATTTATCAAAATATTATATTTAATAATGCATATTATATTAATGACATTAATGATATTATTTGTCTGTTGACCAACTTTGTTTCAGCTCTTAAATAAGGATATAAACAATCAATATTTAACTGAATCCTCAATCTCATCCTTTCCTTCAGTGTCTGTGAATACTAGAGACTGTCGCTGATTTAAAGTTCAGTCAGACGAATGGAAAATTATGAAATTCATGTCTGAATTTATTTTTATTTAAAGTAATAATCTCAAAGATTATCATTCAAATAAATGTCTATTTCCATCGGCCAGCAGTGCTTGGTCTGCCAGAGAAGGTAGGCGGAGCTAACGCAACAGACTCGCGCTTAAACTGCAAACTGACTGATCACACAGGTGACCGCTTATTGCTGTAGGTGTCGCTAAAGAGAATGAAACAGATCTTTGAGATTGTTACTTTAAAGGTTTGAACAAACACCCAAAGCCATCTCCCGTCTTTAAATGTCCTCCTGAATGAATCTCGTACCCCATCCAGCAGTGACACTGATTGGCGTCCAGTGTGGCGGCAGAGTGCGGCGCATCGTCCTGACCAGCAGCATCAGCTGCGTGCCATAAATGGCGTTCCATATGAAGGTTGCCAACAGGAAGAACTGGAGGAGAGCCGCCACTGCTGTGCACGAGCCACGATCTGGTTCCACATGTTCGTCAGAGGTGAGGACCTTATTGGTTTTGTTGCTGATTTCCTGCTTTGTGTTATTCTGTTGGTTGGAGTTTTGGACTCCGGAGAGGAAGGTGATGATGAAGGCCAGCAGGCTGATGCAGATGCAGAGCAGAGCGATCTTTGAGTTCTTGTTTTTCTGAGCATTTCTATAGAAGCTAGAGAGGCAGAAAAGATAGTTTTAAAGACACAACAGATTGTAAATAGTAAAGGAAATGCTAAGCTAAGGCTAACAACAGAAAGTGTAGCATTGAATACAATTTATCTTTTTTAATCTGTGACAAACTAAATAACCAACAATACAATGAAACATTTCTATTCGTAATGTAACATGATCTTACTTCTCTTTAACGTGATGAATGATTGTTACAACCAAACCGAAAATAGAAAGCGAGAGTCCAACGATGGAAATCACCTGCAGAGGTTTTGCATACTCGTGCTGCTCTTTGAAAGACTGAAACAGAAACAACAAAATACACATATTTCACTTGATAAGAAGCTGCATGTCTAGTTTCTCTTCTTTTTCAAGGAAACTTTGTTTAAATTTAATAGTTCAACATCGACCAAAAGTCTCCCAATAAAGCCTGTTATGAAACTGTCAGTGCAGATGGTTGATATTCACCCAGAGAGCAGCAAAGTTGGTGGTGTGGTTGCAGAAACATCGCAGAACACCGTCTGAAGCGTTGCCTTTGAAGCAGCCGGCGGTGCTCCAGTCACTCAGACTGTAGTTCCAAAACACGCAGGCGAAGTCGTAAAGCGAAGTGCCGTTCTCCAGCTGAAACAGCAGCAGATATTAAAGTGCCAAAATGTGCTCTCTAGTACCACCTATGTAACTACTATGGCCCCCATGAACCGTAGGAAATCATCAAGACCTAAAAATCATACAGTGACACACCTGACTGAAATCCAACAGGAAGTCCACAATTAGCCTGTCAATTTAAGATTTTTCCCCAATTTTGGCCCCCAAACAATCTATCTCTTGCTATCTCCTCTGAGGGCATTAATGGTTCAGCTTCAAACTTTAATACGTGGCTTATGACACTGTGCTGAACAAAAAGTTGTTAAAAACTTTGTAATAACTCAAATGGTTTGGATTTTATAAGCCCTGAAAGTTGCAGCGCCAAATTACATTAAATGTATCCCTAACAATAGAAAACAATGGAGGAGGCATGAACTTTGTGTCAAACTGATGCTTCTGACATCTAAACTTTAAGTCTGACCACTTTCAAACCTGAATCAATGGATTCACCATGAAATTTCCAACTAAAATATGATTTTTAATGTAAGATTTAGCCAAAGTCATGAGATTTATGAGGAGATTCACAAGAAGAGTACTTAAAAAAGCAATAAACATCATTCAATGTCAATGTCAGTCTGAATTATTAAAGAAACATCAGACAGATGGTCTTACTGTTGGTCTGAACTGCATCTCGACGTGTTGCGGCACCATGCTGCGCTCCTGATCCGTGACGCTGGCAGACAGGACCCTGATGGAGTTCCGTGGCTCCTTGAAGATCTTCGACCGGAAGAAATTGGCGTTCTGGTAGAGGACAAAGCCGAGTGAGACGTTTGTCGGCTTCTGGCGACCACTGACAGCTTCTGCAGACACAAGAGACAGAAAACAACAACTTTATTTGAAGCAGAGAAAAACTTTGAGCTCCTTTCACACTAGTTTGTGAAGACCCAGAGCGGAAACTCACCTGGTGGAAATCGTATTAATATCAGGGCGTCGGCGATGAACTTGTTATCCACCTCAACTGTTGACGTGTTGGTGTTCAGCTGAATTCGGTTGGCTACAAAACTGCCAGACGCTCCTAAACACACCAAGAAACAGAGATGCTGCTGTTGTTAATGACATGTTGATGTAAATAAAACATTAATACTTGTGTATATGTGTACATTCTGTCAACTATTCTACAGTTAGATGTGAATCTATTTTGACTTAATGACCAAATGTTTGTTGTTTTTCTCTCTTAGTTATTAACTAAGTGTTAATAACAAGCAGTAGGCTGTTAGGAGAACGCTGACGCCAAAGTGAAAGGTTAATAGTAAAGTAAATAAGACAAAGTCACTGACCTTGGAGTGACGTGAACTGGATTCCCTGAGTGTTGGCTGCAGGTATCTGAGCTGACTGGACCACCAGGTTGGGCTGAACCACCCTGGACTGATTGGAGTTGAGGCTGGCACTGAGGTTCAGTGACAGCTGGTCCAGAGTCTCCGTCAGGCTGGAAACAGCAAACACAGAAATATCACAGAAACCCAAACTCAGCGTATACCTGCGACTCTGATGCAGCAGCTCATTAACCAACTAACAGACACTTTGTTGTTAATTTTGAAACTTAAAAAGGATCTATCACATGTTAGATCATGTCTTGGTTGGCATCTACGTCCTACTGGGCCCAAACTTCAGCTTTATGGCACTGACTCATATTGTTGTTTATATAATTATATATTTTTGTACCGCACAGCAGCGTTGTTTTCCTCTGTGTCGTCTGGCACGCTGGCGTTCAGCAGCTGGCTGACTGTAGCTACTGCTGCCACCCTGACGCTCTGTAATACAACATAACACAGGACACACAGCTCAGACATTACATCAAGAAATTTCTGAAAAAGTAAAATACTGAAGCTTTTAGAGTGTGAGATGAAAGACCATTTAATATTTAAGACCTCTGACACCTTTTATCCTTCAAAAAGTGATGCAATCAGCTGAAATATTGTCTTGTTCTGTCTAGAATTTTGTCTGTTTTTGTCAAATAACGTAGATTTCTCAGATCGGTGCGAAATCCTAAAAGTGAACTAAACTAGAATTTCTGTTGAAAGTGATGTTTGATACCTCTGTAGCGTTGGGAGACAGAAGCAGCGTGTTTGCAATCTGAGCTGCTGCTGTGACGTTATCAGCTGTCAGCTCTTCAGGTCTGGATGTCAGGATTTGAGTGCTGGCCGCCAGCGTCTCCAAATCAGCCGGGCTGGTGAGCTGAACATATGAGAGGTGTTTGTTTGTATTTATTAGATCAGCCTTATTTCAAAGCTGCATGTCACATGTTGGAGATCAGAGATCAAATAAAATATGTGATTATCTAAAAATCATGTGATGTTTTTCACAGAAAATCTTAATTTATTGCACAATTTCAGTGTTTATACTGTCTTTTAGTACTGGACCTTAAAAACATTTACAAGTTAATTCAAAATACTTAATTTGTCCTTCAAGGAGCACCATACAGAGCAAGCAAGATGGCTAACACAGTTGTCCATAAATGATTAATTCACACACATATATACAATCTGAAGGTACAAATATGATAAAGAGCTAATGACAGTCGCCAATCTGTAGCTTCTCAAAAATATCACATTATGTGTGATTGTTAAGATACCAAGGTAGCTGTTTCTAAGTTATTTAACAATCATCTGTGGTGACAGCCAAAATATGATCCTTGGGAATGATCAATCAGTAGTTTTCAGGGTTTTTAAGTCAGTTCTCACATTTTGTTGTACGTCGCTGAGCGTCACATCACACTTGAAGATTTGTAGACTGGTGAAACTTGCTGCTCCATTCTGAGAGGAACATCTGGCTGAAGCCTGAGGTTTGCCAGCTGGATGGAAGTGAAGGGAGTTAAGATGGTGGACACAGAGTGGGCCGCATGTTTCCATTAATATTAGACTGATGAGAAATTAACTGTTACCTTTATGGATGTGTCTCTAGATGGATGTTAGAAACTTACCATTGCTTGTGTCTTTGCTGCAATTTTCTTTAGAATATGCAAACCAGCCGATGGGTGTTTGTGGGAATTTGAATCCTTCCACAGTTTGATCTTCGCAGAAATTTGCTAAGAGGACAAATTTAATAAAAGATGAGCTTTGGAAATGACAAATGAGAAGGCAAGAAGTCTGAAGATGTGCAACTGAATTAAGTCAATGGAAATTTTAGTGTTGGTGCAGTTCAGTTGGGCAAAAACTCATCTATGTGAGTTTAAAAAGTTAGCATTAGTTCATAAATGTACAGAGAAGAAAGGAGAAGGAAAAGACTGGAAGAAAATATCTGGAGTTTCTGTTGAGTTCTGGGATCAGTCAGACACACATATGAGGCATATGCACTAAGCAAAGTGCCTGTCTCAAGTGGAGAGATCAGACTTTTAATGGTTTTTGACAAAGCTACAAGCAACCCAACTCCTGTTGAACAATATGAATTAAACCAAATGTGCGCTGTGCACAGCTGTAACTGTTTAACAAACACAAAACTTTCCTCAAATTAAAATGGAAAAAATTCAATTTTCTGAATTAATCACAATTATGTGCCATTTATTTGCGTTGCTGTGTATGTGTGAAGGTCTTTAATCTACTGGAGTTGGGCAGATACTAGTGCCAGATGATTTTGTAGCTCAGCACAGGGACAAGTCAGAAACTACTTTTATTTATTTATTCTTTTACATTAAACACCCTTTTTTAGCTGCTGCTGCTAAACCCAACTCACCTTCAGAGCATGTCTCTCCGGTCCAGTCATCAGGACAGATGCAGATTGAACCATCCGATACCCCTCCGTTATTACAAATCAGAGGAGTGGTAGTTGGGGGAGTGGTAGTAGTAGGTGTAGTAGTAGTAGTAGTAGTAGGTGTAGTAGTAGTAGGTGTAGTAGTAGTAGGTGTAGTAGTAGTAGTAGTAGGTGCAGTAGTAGTGGTTGGGGGAGGAAATGTCGTGGCAGTAGTAGCCACAGTAGTAGTAGTAGTAGTAGTAGGAGGAGGAGTAGATGTAGTGGTGGTACTAGCAGGTACAGTAGCAGTAGTAGGAGGAGGAGATGTGGTGATCACAGGAGTACTAAATGGGTATTCAGTCGGTTCACTGGTTAGTTCAGAAGTAGTGTCAGTTAGATCAACAGTGGTAGAAATACTAGTGAAGTCAGTCCCACTGGTCAGATAAGTAGTATTAGTAGGAGTACTGAAGCCCTCAGTTGTAGTGTAGTATGTATCTGGAGTGGAGCTGTTAGTAACATTATTAGGGTCTGTAGTGGTAGGATAATAAGTAGTGTCGGTCAGATTGCTGGTGGTAGTGGTAGCAGTAGGATAATCAGTAGTGTTGGTCAGATTGCTGGTGGTAGTGGTAGCAGTAGGATAATCAGTAGTGTCGGTCAGATCGCTGGTGGTAGTGGTAGCAGTAGGGTAATCAGTAGTGTCGGTCAGATCGCTGGTGGTAGTGGTAGCAGTAGGATAATCAGTAGTGTCGGTCAGATCGCTGGTGGTAGTGGTAGCAGTAGGATAATCAGTAGTGTTGGTCAGATCGCTGGTGGTAGTGGTAGCAGTAGGGTAATCAGTAGTGTCGGTCAGATTGCTGGTGGTAGTGGTAGCAGTAGGATAATCAGTAGTGTCGGTCAGATTGCTGGTGGTAGTGGTAGCAGTAGGGTAATCAGTAGTGTCGGTCAGATTGCTGGTGGTAGTGGTAGCAGTAGGATAATCAGTAGTGTTGGTCAGATCGCTGGTGGTAGTGGTAGCAGTAGGGTAATCAGTAGTGTCGGTCAGATTGCTGGTGGTAGTGGTAGCAGTAGGGTAATCAGTAGTGTCGGTCAGATCGCTGGTGGTAGTGGTAGCAGTGGGGTCGGCAGTAGTTATGAATTGATCAGTAGTAGCATTATCAGGGGTCGGTGAGTCAGTTAGATCAGTGGTGGATGCAACAGGAGAAGTGATGGGATTGTCAGTTTCCGGATTTTCTGATGTTACTTCAATGGTTATTGAAGTACTTTCTGATAGGGTGGGTAGGAAAGTACTTTTTGAAATAGTGGTTGGACTAATAAGTTCTGTAACAGTGGTTGTACCACCTAGAGGTACAGTAGTACTCTCTGGGACAGTGCTTATAGTAGTATCTTCTAAATTTAGAGTAGTGCCTTCTGAAGTTAGAGTAGTATCTCCATGGACAGTGTTTGGATCAGTACCTTCTATATTCAGAGTAGTATCTTCTGGAACGGTGGTTACAGTAGTACTTTCTGCTTGCGTACTATTGTTTGGTGCTTGTGTAGTAGGAGTAGTAGTTCTAGTATCAGTGGTAGTAGAAGGAGTAGTAACAGAGATGGCAGTAGTAGTACTAGCAGCAGCAGAGTTTGTGCTGGTCATGTGGGCTGTTGTTGATTGTGCTTCTGGTCTGGGGGCCAAAACAACAGCTGAGGGGACAGATACAGTCAGTATTACAATCAGTAGTTTGTAGGAAAGAGGTGTTGATGTGTCTTAATAATACTACTATTGCTATAAAAGTACAACAAGGGTAAAATTGTAAAGTCATTCTAGTGTTGTTAAAAGACAGCACATATATATTTGCTGTTTGTTTTGACTTTTGTACTTGTGTAGTCACTGACATTTTCAGGAAAAATCCTCTGGGGAGCACAGATGCTGATACAAGATTGGATGGAATTCAGAATGAAGTTTCCACAAAACAAGAGACCAGACAGAAAACAGCAGTAGACAAAATACTCAGATCCTTCACTGCAGTAAAATACCAATACAGCAATATAGAAATACTCCATTACAGGACAGATGCAGATTAAACCATCCTCTGATATCCCTACGTTACTACAATTCACAATACAAAGTAAAAACAGTAAAAGTTCTGATACACAAATCTGTTTTCAGTTTCTGGACTTTTTCTCTAATCTTTGATTTTTGCTGAAATATTGGATCATTTGAACATTTATTGAAATGAAAGCATGTGAGAAGTTTAGAGGGAAAAATCACTATTTGGTGGAGCTGTTAACAACTCATAGACATGTGAAATGTGACCCCGACTACACACTGCTTTTTGTAAGACGTCAAAAGACAAAAAGGTTGGAAACCACTGGTTTCATCTTTAACAATGTGTTGTATTTTAAAAGCTTGTTATATTATCCATTGTGTCAAATCTGCATCTGAAAAGTAACTAAAGCTGTCAAATAAATGTAGTGGAGTAGAAAGTACAATATTTCCCTCTGAAATGTAGAAAGTAGCATCACATGGAAATAAAAAAGTAAAGTACAAGAACCTCTAAACTGTACTTAAGTATAGTAGTTGACTCAATGGTCTTAGTTACTTTCCACTACTGGAAGACACTTCCTTTATTTTACTGTCTCATAAACGCGTATAAATTTGTCTGTTGATGTCTGAAATAAAAAACTGAAATTGTCTTACCCAACGTTAAAATTAGCAGAAAGTCCATGTTGATTAACAGCTGTTTTCATGTGTTTATGATCCAGTTTATGAAATGTTCAAATGTTGTTTAGCTGAACTGTTTGAGCCAAGCTGTTCCACAGAGGAGGAAGTGTCTGTGTAATGATATTTAGATGAGATCATAAAGAACTGACGATGAAATCATAAAACCCAACACAACAACTCAAAGGTCATCAGCTACATCAGGCAATGCCACACCTCTGTAAGTTTGTTTAGTTTTTATTGTATCTATAATTGCAACTTTGCTTTATGAATCTTTCTCGCTTTGTTTAACTGGTCAACACGTACTAGCACACACTATCATTGTGAGACTTCACTGGCCTGTATGAAAATTTATAACACTCTACATAGGAATCTAAAGCTGTCTGACCAGACGGACTTATAGCAGAAACCTGTTTCATTGCTTGTATGATTTGTTTATAATAATAGAAAGGTGATAACAGAAAAAGGTCATACTGTACCATCATGATCATGTCCACAAACATGACAGTGTTACAGATACAATAAACAGATGAATGAAAGTTACACAGAAATATTTGCCCAGCATTCTGTCAATGTTTATGTGATTTTTACTGATCTCAATAAAAAAATCAACAGACAGAAGGATGACCTGATTGGACATCAGTTTGCTCCTCTAACAGTTAACCCAGTCCAGACTTCAACTCCTCTTTATGAGACCAGATGAGATTGAACTAGCTGAAACACCTGTCAGACTCTGAAACTATTGAGCTATTGCTTACATGATAGAGTCGTGACAGACTTAAAGTTGGTTCAATTCCTTATTCAGACACTGTTCAGAGTTATTAAAGATATAAATCTAGAATATTCTGCTTAAATGTCCAGTTATTGTTCCTTCAGGCAGCAGCAGGGTTAGAGCTCCTCCTGCTGGCTGCTGCTCGCCACCACAACAAACCGACCCTGACAGGAAACAGGAAGTTCAATGTTTCTGGGAGGGAGTTTGTTTTTAGACTTTATTTTTTGGCTTTTACCCAATTAGCACCACTAAAAAGTCTGCCACATGATCTACTAGCAGCTCCTGTTTGCAGCGTAACATCATGTACAGACGACTAACAATGGATGACTGATACTGAAGAAATGTGATGATTCTCAGGTAAGTTCTCTTTTTTTCTCTGGTTTCTAAGTGGATTAATGGAGGTTTACTGGTGATGATCAATGTGTTTCATGTCTGTTTGTTCAGATTCAGTAATGACTCAAAGAAGATGCAACAACATGCATCAAACTAACTCCATTCAAAACCTTGGTGTCATGATAAATTTTATAAAATCCAACTGAGGATGTTTTTTGATGAAAATCTTAAAATTTTCCAGTGTCCAGTGATTCTAATCAACAATAATCAGTGTGACAGTTTCCTCCTTCTGTCACTTGGGGGCACCAAAGCTCATAAATAAAGAGTTTTTAATTGAAGTGACTGAGCTGCACAAACAAACACTGATCCACCAGGCTTCTGTAATAATCATCGATCAAATATTAATCAATATCACATTACATCCAAACATCACCATAACTGTACATAAAATACAACAATATGAAAAAATCCATCAATTATTAACTTTAATTTTCAAATATGCTCATACAGATAATACAACAACAATAAAGGAAGTAAAAGTGCAATATTTAAGTGCAAAACAGAAACATACTTGAAAAAGTAAAAAAAATCAATAACAAAATGCAAAAACAAGAAACAGAAACAAAAATTATTTTTAAAAAACCCTCATACATCAAAAATGAATAGTTTCTTTTTTTGGTAAAACAAAGTTTGTGTTCATTTAACTTTTTCATTCTGATCTCAGATCTATCAGGTTTACATTTATTAAGCTGACATGATGCTTGGTGCATATAATTATTCATTTATTTATTAATATATCATGTTGTTTATGAAAGGTGATATATAAATAGTTCATTATCATTTTAATTATATATGTCTTACATATTAATCAACATTCTTGTTCTTCTTCTTCTTATTATTATTATTATTACCATTTGTATTCATGAATTCAATTCAATTAAGTTTTATTTATATTGCACAAAATCATAACAAAAGTTATCAGAGGGCAGCAAGTCTAGATTGAACTCTTTAATTTACAGTCCAACTTTCCTCCATGAGCAGCACTACACAGTGAAATCCATTCTTACATATTGCACCTTTTAAAACAAGAAAGAAACCAAAGAAATGTTGGAAATTTCTGAATATTTGACCTTCAATTTCTACTTAAATCGATCGAATCTTCATGTAATTTTTAGTTTTTTGTTGATATAAAAATATAGATTAGATTTCCACTCTTGTTGAGACGTGAGGGTTCCTACACTGTTGTGTTGTCATCTTTTAAGTCTCTGTAGGACTCGGAGCTGTTGCTCTTCCCCCATTTCCTCCGCAGACTGTACTTTGTGTTGCTGAGTGAGATGTTGACAGACGAGACGTACTGAACAGACCGCGACACGGTGGCTTTGAAGGTCGCAGTTCTGGCTGTGAACAGAATGAAAATCAGAAGCCCCTGAAAAAAAAACCAAGAACATGAGTGAAATATTTATTCATTTAGGATACAGAGAAGTGACAATGAGACTGGCAGGTAGATCAAACTAACACACCTGTGTGGTCGTACAGACGCAGAATAAAATGCTGAAGAAAAAATTTTCCTTTGTGTTTGTGGTGGCGAGCACCAGGTATCCCAGAGACCAGGACAGACCCAGTAACACCGCCAAGGAAACACTGCTGAGGAACTTCTTCTTCAAAGAAAAAGGATTGGTGCTGCACAACAGAACAAGGACAGAACAACAATTAACCTGTTGATTGTGTTTTCTTGGTTAATCAATTAGTCATTTGACCTTTTAAAGGTCAGAAAATGGTACACAATGTGGATCAGTGTTTCCAAAAGTCCAAGATGTCGTCCTCAAATATCTTGTTTTGTCCACAACTCAAAGATATTTAGTTTACTGTCATAGAGACTAAAGAAACCAGAAAATATTCAGATATTCAAAGATTACAATTTTTCAAGTTGATAACAGAGAACAGATCATTTGTAGATGTTACCTTTTCAGTCTGGGGTCTGTCCTGCATGTGGTCAGACAGAAGAGGACCAGCAGGACAATGTTGTAGATCAGGATCAGACCGACTGGTAGCAGGAAACCCCAAAACATCGGTTTCCCAAAGTCAAACTTGTTGTGTTTGTTCAGAGCTGCAAGCCAGCAACTTCAAAATGAAAAGAAGGAAGTAAAACATAAAAACTGTGCAGGAGATGGGAAACTAAGTTTGTCAAACCTCAAACTTTTTTAATAAAAAATAAATTATTTTAAATTCTAGTGGAGATCTGAACGTTTCTTGGGGGAAATGTGTCTGAAAAGAAGCATCAGAGATGAAAAATATTCTATCTGATGGAACAAAAGTCTCAAATATGAATATAACATGACATTATACACGATACTCTACATATACATCCATGTTATACTGTATGATTTAAAGAGAAGAATTTTAATGGGAAAAACTAGAATTTGAACAAAAGTAGTTAGTAAATGTTAGAAAAGATAATAAACCAGTAAAAATACAAAAATAATTATAACATTGGACCCACAATTCCTCCCGACGGTATCCCAGAGGATTGTCGACCCTGTAGGTGGCTCCTAGTGTGATCGCCATGACGACGGCTGGGACTCCTGACAGGAAACAGGAAGTCAAAACAGCAATTAATATGGTTTCAAATTAGAAGTTTTATTTAATACAGCTTTGCAACCCCTGCAGCCAATCAGCTATTATCTCACTGTGCAGTTATATAAACATGGTAGGGCTGCAACTAACAATTCAGTTAATCATCAATCAAACTGCTGATTATTGGTGCATTTAATCAATTAATTGTTTCATCTATAAAATGTTATTAAATATTACAAAATACAATGTCTTAAAACTCAGAAAGGTGATTAACCATTTATCAAAATATTATATTTAATAATGCATATTATATTAATGACATTAATGATATTATTTGTCTGTTGACCAACTTTGTTTCAGCTCTTAAATAAGGATATAAACAATCAATATTTAACTGAATCCTCAATCTCATCCTTTCCTTCAGTGTCTGTGAATACTAGAGACTGTCGCTGATTTAAAGTTCAGTCAGACGAATGGAAAGGAAACATCTGGAGTCTTTGTTTGAGATTTAAGACAGAATTTTGTGAAAATAAAACCCGACTTCTGCTGTTCAGACATTTGTCAGGATTTTTACATCAAGTAAAGATTTTGACATTTAAGTCCTAACTATGAGAACAAAAGATAGAATTCTGTTAATAACGACAACGTTTTATAAAATGCAGTCAGAATTATTCAAGTCAGGATTTGGTCGGGTTCATTAAAGTCACAATTATAAGATTCATGTCTGAATTCTTTTGGTATTTTACATTCTGACTACACCCAAAGCCATCTCCCGTCTTTAAATGTCCTCCTGAATGAATCTCGTACCCCATCCAGCAGTGACACTGATTGGCGTCCAGTGTGGCGGCAGAGTGCGGCGCATCGTCCTGACCAGCAGCATCAGCTGCGTGCCATAAATGGCGTTCCATATGAAGGTTGCCAACAGGAAGAACTGGAGGAGAGCCGCCACTGCTGTGCACGAGCCACTATCCGGTTCCACATGTTCATCAGAGGTGAGGACATCATTGGTTTTGTTGCTGATTTCCTGCTTTGTGTTATTCTGTTGGTTGGAGTTTTGGACTCCAGAGAGGAAGGTGATGATGAAGGCCAGCAGGCTGATGCAGATGCAGAGCAGAGCGATCTTTGAGTTCTTTTTTTTCTGAGCATTTCTATAGAAGCTAGAGAGGCAGAAAAGATAGTTTTAAAGACACAACAGATTGTAAATAGTAAAGGAAATGCTAAGCTAAGGCTAACAACAGAAAGTGTAGCGTTGAATACAATTTATCTTTTTTAATCTGTGACAAACTAAACAACCAACAATACAATGAAACATTTCTATTCGTAATGTAACATGATCTTACTTCTCTTTAACGTGATGAATGATTGTTACAACCAAACCAACAATAGAAAGCGAGAGTCCAACGATGGAAATCACCTGCAGAGGTTTTGCATACTCGTGCTGCTCTTTGAAAGACTGAAACAGAAACAACAAAATACACATATTTCACTTGATAAGAAGCTGCATGTCTAGTTTCTCTTCTTTTTCAAGGAAACTTTGTTTAAATTTAATAGTTCAACATCGACCAAAAGTCTCCCAATAAAGCCTGTTATGAAACTGTCAGTGCAGATGGTTGATATTCACCCAGAGAGCAGCAAAGTTGGTGGTGTGGTTGCAGAAACATCGCAGAACACCGTCTGAAGCGTTGCCTTTGGAGCAGCCGGCGGTGCTCCAGTCACTCAGACTGTAGTTCCAAAACACGCAGGCAAAGTCGTAAAGCGAAGTGCCGTTCTCCAGCTGAAACAGCAGCAGATATTAAAGTGCCAAAACGTGCTCTCTAGCACCACCTATGTAACTACTATGGCCCCCATGAGCCGTAGGAATGACGATCAAACAAAACTCTCATCAAGACCTACAAATCATACAGCAATCATAACCAATTAGCCTGTCAATATAAGATTTTGTCCCAATTTTGCCCCCCCAACAAACGCTATCTCCTCTGAGGGCATTAATGGTTCAGCTTCAAACTTTAATACATGACTTATGACACTGTGCTGAACAAAAGTTCTTAAAAACTTTGTAATAACTCAAATGGTTTGGATTTTATAATCCCTGAAAGTTGCAGCGCCAAATCACATCTAATGTATCCCTAACAATAGAAAACAATGGAGAAGACATGAACTTTGTGTCAAAGATGAATAGTGCCCCCTACAAAATGTCAGCAAAGAGGCCACAGCAGCAGGCAACATAGTGCACAAAGGAAGTGATGTTTATACCCTTCTAGCTGAAAACAGCCCGGGTCTGAAGATATCTTACAGAATGTTTCGAATGTGCCGCATACACGGAGACGTGAGGGCCCAATCATAATGAAAAAGAAAACAACAAGCACCAAAACATTTCTGTGCTTATTCTAATTTCACAACAGTAGAAAATGAACCCACAGCTGCTACCGTTATCACCAAGCATCGTCTATCAATGAGATTTATTGGTCACATAAAAACAAATAGTTCCACGGTAATCATTTGGGACAAATAATAAAATAACAACATGAACTGCTATAAAATTGAAGAGAGAAGTCATAAAACTCAAAATGCACACACAGAATAGACAAAGTCAAACATCTGTAAGATTTATGACGTGGCGATGAAGGACATATGAAACCAGTGAGGTAATAATCAGCATTCCTGCCTCCTAACTCAGATTTTTCAAAGGATAATTCCAATTTATGAAAAATGATACAAAAGTTATTGTAATAATGGGTAGACTTGTTTGTACACATTCACTCACAATCTGGATTGTCAGAAAACTGCACCACATTTATGCACATTGGTTTAAGATTATCTACCTGTCTGGTCTTCTTCTCTGCTGCTATAATGCTAAATTTCCCATCTGGGATCAAATTTGATTATTTTGAATTTTTAGATTTGAATTTGATATATTATTTTAAAGAAATCTGTGGTAACAGGTGAGGATGATGATTATTGCCTCACTGGTTTAGTATGTAAGTAAAGAGCATTTGAAATCATTTGTGTACATTCAGTCAAAAAGTTGATAAACATCATGAAACATCATTATATTTCAGTCTGAATTATTAAAGAAACATCAGACAGATGGTCTTACTGTTGGTCTGAACTGCATCTCGACGTGTTGCGGCACCATGCTGCGCTCCTGATCCGTGACGCTGGCAGACAGGACCCTGATGGAGTTCCGTGGCCCCTTGAAGATCTTCGACCGGAAGAAATTGGCGTTCTGGTAGAGGACAAAGCCGAGTGAGACGTTTGTCGGCTTCTGGCGACCACTGACAGCTTCTGCAGACACAAGAGACAGAAAACAACAACTTTATTTGAAGCAGAGAAAAACTTTGAGCTCCTTTCACACTAGTTTGTGAAGACCCAAAGCAGAAACTCACCTGGTGGAAATCGTATTAATATCAGGGCGTCGGCGATGAACTTGTTATCCACCTCAACTTTTGACGTGTTGGTGTTCAGCTGAATTCGGTTGGCTACAAAACTGCCAGACGCTCCTAAACACACCAAGAAACAGAGATGCTGCTGTTGTTAATGAGATGTTGATGTAAATAAAACATTAATACTTGTGTATATGTGTACATTCTGTCAACTATTCTACAGTTAGATGTGAATCTATTTTGACTTAATGACCAAATGTTTGTTGTTTTTCTCTCTTTCAGACGTCTGCAGGAATCAAGTCAACCTGTGTCTGTGAGTAGTCTGATAGTCCATGTTATATTGGAGTTCCTGTAACTACCAGTTTCTGACTTATAATTACCACTGGGAAACCCAAAATCTTCTGAAAGCTCCCATATATCCGAGTTGACTTGAACCTAATGTCTTACATTTAATGCCAAATTCACACAAAGACACAAACAGTAATTTGTTGTAGACAATGTTTCCCAAAGTATATAAAGTTTCCCTGAACTCAACACGATTTTTGAACGGAGTCTGCTGCTTATTGTAAGATACGTAATTTAAACCGTTCCTGACTCCTTATTCTGTGTGCTAATATCAATCACACAATATACGGTGTTTTTTATTTAAATGTAGGAAAATGACCATCTAGCAAAGGTCTAAAAGTCAATACTTACTGCAGTCGGAATAAAAACAGACTATTAAAGTCATAAAACTATAAAAAGGCTCCATGAAAGACGAGCTTTATCAAGATAACCATGTGAAGTAACACAGCTGCACAGCTTGATTGTCACCTTTGCATCAATTAAACTGAATCACCGTAAGTTACGTGGACCTAATGACAACAAGACTGTTTAACTCCTGCTGACTGACGTCATACTTGTCTTGGATTTAGCTTCAATGTGAGAAGATGGTTTGTGTCTGAAAGTTTCTTAATTGTGAAATTAAAATCAAGATACACAAAAGTTTTCATCGTCTGACTCAAAACAGACTCAAAGTGTTTGAGATGATTTCTGTCACTGTCAGATCTCATGTTTGCTGAACCTGTACAACAAACTGTTTCAGTCATTTTTAAAGCAAAAATGAATGTCTGAACATTTTAGATGAGACAAGTCTAAACAATACAAACATATTCAAGATGTCACCATTAACACCATTATTTCACTGTTTCATCTTCTATTTTTTCATGAACTAAATAAACACAGCCGTACTAAGTGTTGATAACAAGCAGTGGGCTGTTGGGAGAACGCTGACGCCAAAGTGAAAAGTTAATAATAAAGTAAATAAGACAAAGTATATTTCTTCTAAACCTGTTGTTGATCAGATCTGAGGTCAGTCTGTCTGAAACTGGGAATTGGAGAAATATTGACCCTCAGTTGAAGAAACGCAGCATTTAACAGCGAGGTTCTTACTCCTGGTGGACGTTGTCACTGACCTTGGAGTGACGTGAATTGGATTCCCTGAGTGTTGGCTGCAGGTATCTGAGCTGACTGGACCACCAGGTTGGGCTGAACCACCCTGGACTGATTGGAGTTGAGGCTGGCACTGAGGTTCAGTGACAGCTGGTCCAGAGTCTCTGTCAGGCTGGAAACAACAAACACAGAAATATCACAGAAACCCAAACTCATTGTATACCTGCGACTCTGATGCAGCAGCTCATTAACCAACTAACAGACACTTTGTTTTTAATTTTGAAACTTAAAAAGGATCTATCACATGTTAGATCATGTCTTGGTTGGCATCTACGTCCTACTGGGCCCAAACTTCAGCTTTATGGCACTGACTCATATTGTTGTTTATATAATTATATATTTTTGTACCGCACAGCAGCGTTGTTTTCCTCTGTGTCGTCTGGCACGCTGGCGTTCAGCAGCTGGCTGACTGTAGCTACTGCTGCCACCCTGACGCTCTGTAATACAACATAACACAGGACACACAGCTCAGACATTACATCAAGAAATTTCTGAAAAAGTAAAATACTGAAGCTTTTAGAGTGTGAGATGAAAGACCATTTAATATTTAAGACCTCTGACACCTTTTATCCTTCAAAAAGTGATGCAATCAGCTGAAATATTGTCTTGTTCTGTCTAGAATTTTGTCTGTTTTTGTCAAATAACGTAGATTTCTCAGATCGGTGCGAAATCCTAAAAGTGAACTAAACTAGAATTTCTGGTGAAAGTGATGTTTGATACCTCTGTAGCGTTGGGAGACAGAAGCAGCGTGTTTGCAATCTGAGCTGCTGCTGTGACGTTATCAGCTGTCAGCTCTTCAGGTCTGGATGTCAGGATTTGAGTGCTGGCCGCCAGCGTCTCCAAATCAGCCGGGCTGGTGAGCTGAACATATGAGAGGTGTTTGTTTGTATTTATTAGATCAGCCTTATTTCAAAGCTGCATGTCACATGTTGGAGATCAGAGATCAAATAAAATATGTGATTATCTAAAAATCATGTGATGTTTTTCACAGAAAATCTTAATTTATTGCACAATTTCAGTGTTTATACTGTCTTTTAGTACTGGACCTTAAAAACATTTACAAGTTAATTCAAAATACTTAATTTGTCCTTCAAGGAGCACCATACAGAGCAAGCAAGATGGCTAACACAGTTGTCCATAAATGATTAATTCACACACATATATACAATCTGAAAATACAAATATGATAAAGAGCTAATGACAGTCGCCAATCTGTAGCTTCTCAACATCACATTATGTGTGATTGTTAAGATACCAAGGTAGCTGTTTCTAAGTTATTTAACAATCATCTGTGGTGACAGCCAAAATATGATCCTTGGGAATGATCAATCAGTAGTTTTCAGGGTTTTTAAGTCAGTTCTCACATTTTGTTGTACGTCGCTGAGCGTCACGTCACACTTGAAGATTTGTAGACTGCTGAAACTTTCTGTTCTATTCTGGGAGGAACGTCTGGCTGAAGCCTGAGGTTTGCCAGCTGGATGGAAGTGAAGGGAGTTAAGATGGTGGACACAGAGTGGGCCGCATGTTTCCATTAATATTAGACTGATGAGAAATTAACTGTTACCTTTATGGATGTGTCTCTAGATGGATGTTAGAAACTTACCATTGCTTGTGTCTTTGCTGCAATTTTCTTTAGAATATGCAAACCAGCCAATGGGTGTTTGTTTGAATCCTTCCACAGTTTGATCTTCGCAGAAATTTGCTAAGAGGACAAATTTAATAAAAGATGAGCTGTGTTTTTGAAGATTTTGGTTTGTTGCTCAGTTTGCTTTGGAAATGATAAATAGGAAGGCAAGAAGTCTGAAGATGTGCAACTGAATTAAGTCAATGGAAAATTTAGTGTTGGTGTAATTCAGGTGGGCAAAAACTCATCTGTGTGAGTTTAAAAAGTTATCATTATTTCATAAATGTACAGAGAAGAAAGGAGAAGGAAAAGACTGGAAGAAAATATCTGGAGTTCCTGTTGAGTTCTGGGATCAGTCAGACTCATATGGTTGTTTGCTAGCTAGCTAGCTTGGCTATGTTTTATGTGCTCTTTTTGCAGTAAAACTGTGGGAATAGGGGAAAATTGAAAGCAGAGGAAAAGTGTTTTTTAAAAAAAATGACTACCAATGAATGTCATATGTAATCACTTCCTTGGATAAGAGAGAACCATGAGTTCAAAGTTATATAAAAAAGAAAAAATCTGTACTTAGGTCCCATTTATCACATAATCATTGCTCTGCGATGACTGAAGTTACCACGACACTAAATGCAACAACTGGTTGAAATCACAAGCTATATGGTGATTTTGTCATTTCATGCAGAAAAGATGCAGTAATTTAGCAAAATTTCAAGATCTTGCAAATTTCTCAGAGATTTCTTGAATTCATGTTAAGTATTGTGATTATAAATTCCTGGAGAGAGTGAGTAATTTGTATTTTGTGGTCAATTCAAGGACAAAGCATTGAAACGAGACTAATTATTAAAGCCACACTAGCAGCCACTGGAGGCTGTAATGGTCAGTATACCAATTAACAAAGCGTGGAGAAAATGAATCCACTGGAGTTGGGCAGATACTAGTGCAAGAGGATTTTCCAGCTCAGTACAGGGACAAATCAGAAGCTGCTTTTATTTATTTATTCTTTTAAATTAAGAATGTCTTCATTAGCTGCTGCTGCTAAACCCAACTCACCTTCTGAGCATGTCTCTCCTGTCCAGTCATCAGGACAGATGCAGATTATACCACCCTCTGATACCCCTCCATTATTACAAATCAGAGGAG
This sequence comes from Euthynnus affinis, assembly GCA_029490765.1. Classification (NCBI taxonomy): domain Eukaryota; kingdom Metazoa; phylum Chordata; class Actinopteri; order Scombriformes; family Scombridae; genus Euthynnus; species Euthynnus affinis. The sequence goes on from CM055861.1 coordinate 18,365,191, forward strand.
TGGTAGTAGTAGGTGCACTAGTAGTAGTAGTAGTAGGAGGAGGAGGAGGAGATGTAGTGGTAGTACCAGCAGTAGTGGTAGAGGGAGAAAATGTAGTGCTAGTACCAGCAGTAGTGGTATAGGGAGAAAATGTAGTGGTAGTACCAGCAGTAGTGGTATAGGGAGAAAATGTAGTGGTAGTACCAGCAGTAGTGGTATAGGGAGAAAATGTAGTGGTAGTACCAGCAGTAGTGGTATAGGGAGAAAATGTAGTGGTAGTAGTAGCTACAGGGACAGGTGTAGTGGTATTATCAGGTGCAGCAGTAGTGGTGTTAGGAGGAAGTGCAGTGGTAGAAGTACCTACAGGGACAGGTGTAGTGGTATTATCAGGTGCAGCAGTAGTGGTGTTAGGAGGAAGTGCAGTGGTAATATCAGCAGGAGTGGTGTTAGGAGGAAGTGCAGTGGTAGTACCGGCAGTAGTGGTGTTCGGAGGAAGTGCAGTGGTAGAAGTACCTACAGGGAGAGGTGTAGTGGTATTATCAGGTGCAGCAGTAGTGGTGTTAGGAGGAAGTGCAGTGGTAATATCAGCAGGAGTGGTGTTCGGAGGAAGTGCAGTGGTAGAAGTACCTACAGGGAGAGGTGTAGTGGTATTATCAGGTGCAGTAGTGGTAGTATCAGGTGTGTTAGGAGGAAGTGTAGCGGTAGTATCAGGTGTGTTAGGAGGAAGTGTAGCGGTAGTACCAGCAGGAGTGGTGTTAGGAGGAAGTGCAGTGGTAGTATCAGGTGTGTTAGGAGGAAGTGTAGTGGTAGTATCAGGTGTGTTAGGAGGAAGTGTAGTGGTAGTACCAGCAGTAGTGGTAGAGGGAGGAAGTGTAGTGGTAGTACCAGCAGTAGTGGTGTTAGGAGGAAGTGTAGCGGTAGTACCAGAAGGAGTGGTGTTAGGAGGAAGTGTAGTGGTAGTACCAGCAGGAGTGGTGTTAGGAGGAAGTGTAGTGGTAGTACCAGCAGTAGTGGTGTTAGGAGGAAGTGTAGCGGTAGTACCAGCAGGAGTGGTGTTAGGAGGAAGTGTAGTGGTAGTACCAGCAGGAGTGGTAGGGGGAGGAAGTGTAGCGGTAGTACCAGCAGGAGTGGTGTTAGGAGGAAGTGTAGCGGTAGTACCAGCAGGAGTGGTGTTAGGAGGAAGTGTAGTGGTAGTACCAGCAGTAGTGGTAGAGGGAGGAAGTGCAGTGGTAGTACCAGCAGGAGTGGTAAGGGGAGGAAATGTAGCGGTAGTACCAGCAGGAGTGGTGTTCGGAGGAAGTGCAGTGGTAGTAGTAGCTACAGGGAGAGGTGTAGTGGAGGTTTCAGGTGCAGGAGTAATAGTATTAGGAGGAAATGTAGTGATTGTAGTAGTTTCAGGGATAGATGTAGTGATACTAACAATTACAGCAGTAGTGGAAGGAAGAGAAGTAACAGGGATGGCAGTAGTAGCAGGGTGTGTGCTGGTCATGTGGGCTGTTGTTGTTTGTGCTTCGGTTCTGGAGGAGGCCAAAACAGCTGAGGAGACAGATACAGTCAGTATTACAATCAGTAGTTTGTAGAAAAGAGGTGTTGATGTGCTGTAAAAGTCCAACTAGAGTAAAATTGTAGTCATTCTAGTGTTATTAAAAGATTCAGAATGAAGTTTCCACAAAACAAGAGACCAGACAGAAAACAGCAGTAGACGAAATACTCAGATCCTTCACTGCAGTATAATACCAATGCAGCAATATAAAAATACTACATTACAAGTAAAAGTCCTGCATGAAAATTTGTTTTCACTTTTTCTCTAATCTTTGATTTTTGCTGAAATGTGACGTTTCTGAAGGTCTTATCAGTCTGCAGCAGCTGCTCCTCTGAATCCTGCAGGTTGTTGTTATTCAGCTGCTGAGATCTACCTTCTACTCACTGTTACTGTTTACAAGAGGAAAGAAGAAGAAACAACGTTCTGATATCTTTGATTTTTGCTGAAATATTGGATCATTTGAACATTTATTGAAATGAAAGCATGTGAGAAGTTTAGAGGGAAAAATCACTATTTGGTGGAGCTGTTAACAACTCATAGACATGTGAAATGTGACCCCGACTACACACTGCTTTTTGTAAGACGTCAAAAGACAAAAAGGTTGGAAACCACTAGTTTCATCTTTAACAATGTGTTGTATTTTAAAAGTTTGTTATATTATCCATTGTGTCAAATCTTCATGTGAAAAGTAACTAAAGCTGTCAAATAAATGTAGTGGAGTAGAAAGTACAATATTTCCCTCTGAAATGTAGAAAGTAGCATCACATGGAAATACTCAACTACAATACAAAAACCTTAAATACAATAATTGAAAAAATGTACTTAGTTACTTTCCACCACTGGAAGTCACCTCCTTTATCTTACTGTCAATAGTACTGTAATTTTATACTATATAGTATAACTCAAAACGTAAACGTCAAACCAATGTTTTGCTCTTTTATGTCAGAATTGTGAATCTGTGTCTGAAATTAAAAAAAAACTGAAGTTGTCTTACCCAAAGTTAAAGTGAGCAGAAACCAGAAGCCCATGTTGATTAGCGGCTGCAGATCAGAGACGCTTTCATGTGTTTACGGTCCAGTTTATGAAATGTTCAGATGTTATTTAGCTCAACTGTTTTAGCCGAGCTGTGCTGCAGGGGAGGAGGTGTCTGCAATGATATTTAGATCATAAAGAACTGACAATGAAATCATAAAACTCAACACAGCAGCTCAAAGGTCATTAGCTGTATCAGGGAATGCCAGATCTCTGGAAATTTATTTAGATTTGACCTTATCTGTAATCTATAAATGTAACTTTATTGTGTGAATCTTTCTCCCTTAGTATGTGGTAGTATATGTTTACCACTTAAACAATCATCACGAGACTTCACTGGCCTGTATGAAACATACTACTTTATATCAATAAAGTGTCATTGAGTGATTGATTGAAGGGAAGATTAGGTATTAAAAACCCAATTACAAATTAGTGAGTGAAGCTTGAACTTCGACTTGAGTTGTAAATCTGCAGCTTATGTAAACATTTATTATTGTTTAGTTGATTTGAATTTTTTTTAAAGGGGAACTGTCTCAACAATAAAAGTCCAGTGAAGTTATTAAAGTCTTTGTTTAAGTGATTTACAGTACAGCAATGAGCTGATGATGATCATCCATCTTTATATGCAGTCTGTGGGCTGAACAGAATGAACACACAGAAGTGCAGATGGTTGGCAGTAGAGATACCAGCAGCATGTTTCACATCAGCACGTCTCTAAGGACGAGCTGGTCAAACAAAAAGCTTTACATGCTGAAACATAATGTAAACATTTCAGGGTCAAATAACCAACAGTGATACTAATGTGGATTTTTCTGAGCTGATGTTGGCAGTTTTCAGTTTAAAGAAGAAAAACCAGAAGAGGAGTTTGCTGAAAATTCTGGGAATGCTTTAATGAAACCTTGACAAGGGAGACAATTTGATAGACGCGTCCTGGTTCGGACGGTGTCTCAACTCGTCTGACGCCCTGAAAGTCCAAGAACAGCCTTTAAGCAAATCAGAGAAATTGGTTCATCAGTTCCAAATCATAAATCTGTGACCTCAACTTGTATCTCAGGTCTTTGTCTTGTTTTGTCTAGTGATGGTTCGCCTGTGAGGCTCCTGATTATCAAACAGCCTTTATCTCCTCTTTGAGAAGAGAAAAGTACAGCCTGATATTTTGTGGCTCAGGTCAGTTATGGAAATATCTAGAACAGATACAAAAAGTAAAACAGACAGAAGGTGGAAATGAAACTGTGCAGTGTTGATGAAAGGTCTGAGATAAATTCAGTTTGAAGTCTGGTTTCACTTATCTGAATTTAAAATTGCTCTCATGTCAAGTATGAAGTGTAACTATCAGTTTGACTCTTTTTGAATCACATCATTCTGATTTGAATGATTTTCATGTTTTCACTCCAGTTTTAAAGTCATCCTCATGTTGACAGGACCTTCAACCAGAGCAGCTGACAGACCCTGACCTTTGACCTCTGACTGATTGATGGAAGACTTGATGAAAATTAGGAAATTAATTTGTTTTACACACAAACTCATCAACAGGTTTCAATTTATTAATTGAAATTAGAGTGAAAAGGCCCAAAACCTTCCTAATGTTGATGCCACAGGTGTGAACAGGCAGACGTGTCTCACCCTGCAGAAACTCTGCGCAGAACTCTTTCTGTTTTGGATGTTTACAGCTTTTCCTCTGGCGCCACCATCACGCCACAGTGGGAAGTACAACAAGATGTTTGAAACAAACAGTCTACTTGACAGTTAACTGAATTTATTTGGTTTTTGGACTTTTATTCAGACAAATTAAGATTTTTAAATGTTTCATAACAGACATTTTTAACACTTGGCTGCTGTGTCTATATGTTGGTTGTTATGAGCGCTGCAGTCTGTGGGTGGCGCTAAAATCACTGCAGTCTGTGTGTTCCTGTTGTGCAGCTTGTTTGCAGCCGTGTGTTAAAGAGCAGACAGTGTTTGTGCAGAGGAGTCAGTCCTGGTAATGATTGTCAGGTGACCTACATGCAGAGCTCAGCTGTTAATGATTGAACTCTGTTAAATGTTTTTTTGTTGGGGGGGTGGTTTGTGTTTTTTGGGGGGTTGAAGTGAGACCTTCAGACTGACAGTTTGAGGTTGTGGATGAGCCTGACCTCAGTCTGCAGACGACATGGCTCAGCTGGTCGAGTGTGTCCCAAACTTTTCTGAGGGTCGAAACAAAGAGGTTGGTTATTTCCTTTCATATTTCAAACAATATATTATATTCACTATCTGGATGTTTATAAATCAATAACTGCACTCTTTTTACACTCATTATCTCTTCAGTGACTTTAACCCCTCTGAGCATTATACACATTTCTGACACATTTAAATAAGCAGATATGTTTTATAGAACTACAGTTGTGTTTTATTACATTATGTGTTTATACAGCAGCATCAGGTTGTTGATGCGTCGTCGAAAGATGTAAAAATCTCCTCATATAAGATAAAACTATTCAGCTTAAAAACAGAAGTGACTGATAATCAAAGTGCATTTTGTTAGCAACACTAAAACTAATTAAAACAATGAATTTTAAGCTCAAAATGTAAAGTTTGTAAAGCACTTCAATCTGCTGAAGAAAAGAAGCCTGTGTGATGCGGCTAAAAAGCTAGTAAGTAGTCTTTGAGTGAGTTTCTTTTGTCCGACTGCAAACCGAACCAAAGAAAACCTTAAAATGTCTGATTTTTTTTTCCACACCAGAATTTAAAGCTGCACATTTTTCACCTCTAGAATCAAAGATTTCATGAGGAAACACTCAATAACAGCCTGAATGTACAGAACATATAATAAGACCAGAAATCAACCAGCAGACATGAACACAGATCACACAACATCTGCAAACTTCATTAAACTTTTTATTCTTGCAGTTACACAGTTTAAGGGGCCGATCCTCTGCTTATTTTTATTGCGACATATTGTTCATTTACATTTCACAGAGAGTCTGACCCCTGACCTTTGACCTCTCCTCTGTGATGAAACACACACATCACTTTCCAGCGTTAAACGATGAACAGATTGTAGTTAATATTCAATAAAGTCTGTTTTATTTTAATTTGTGCCCGCAAGTAGATTTTTAATGTTTTATTTATATGTTCAGTTTTTACATACAGAATGAGAAACTGAATAAAGTAAAACAAGCAGCAGAGAAACAAAGAAACAAAGAAGACAATTGTTAAACTTTAGATTCTGTCTTCCAACCAAGAGCTCGTCTCTACAACACGCTTCACATAATTCATGTTTTAAGTCATATGTCATCTTTTCACAATCTAAATCATTAAATCTTTATAATTCTACAGCACTTCCAGGTATTAAATTACCTTCTGTAAATTAGGGTCGTGAAATGAGTTCATAAAACAACATAATTACTGAATATATCAAATATCTACTACAACCAGACTAGTAATTACACTGCTAGATGATCTATGTTCAGAACACTTAAAGATGTTGCACACATATATTTGTGTGTGTGTGTGTGTGTGTGTGTGTGTGTGTGTGTGTGTGTGTGTGGTGGGGGGAGGGGAGGGGTGGGTGTTTGCGCGCGCGCCAGCAATTTATAAATGACTCTTTTGGCGGACTGAAAACCCGCCAACTCGTCTTGCTTGCAACCTCGGGTTTTCAAGAATGAAAATGTAATTTCAATGTAGACACACGTGGGGTCGCTAGTCTGCCTGGTTCGTTGAGCCATCCACTGTCTGTCAAAAGAGCAACGAAGACGACAAAGTAAAGCGGAAAAAAGGGGGTGTTGGGGGGCGGCAAATCATCATAATGCGCAAATCATCAGAGTGGAGATATAAGAGACACAGCCATTATAAATCAATCCATTAATTAAAATGAGTACCGTCCCGTTGAAAAAGGACAAATCCAGGTTTGTTTGTTTTCACATAAGAAATTCTCCCTCCTTTACACAAAATCTTCTGAATCAAAATTGTCTTAATGATCAATCATATTCTTCCCTTTGGATTCTGTGTCTGTAACCGTTTCCACTTTCTTGCTACTCTTTGCTAAATCCTGTTCGAGTAAGAATATGTTTCCACCGTGGAGCAGCAGGAGACAGTTTTTCCTGCTTCAACATCCACAGAATCCTGATTTCATGTTAATAATGTGACTTTTCTCGGGTGTTTCAGGTGATCGATGCCATCGCGGCGGCCATCTCTGGCACGGCGGGCTGCAGCCTGCTGGACGTCGACCCCGGAGCCTCCACCAACAGGACCGTCTACACCTTCGTGGGCTCTCCGGACGCCGTGGTGGAGGGAGCGCTGAACGCCGCCCGCCAGGCCTTCAGCCTCATCGACATGAGCAAACACTCAGGTGAGCACCTGCAGCAGGATGTTACCAGCTAAGGAAAGACGTGTTATGACCCGGGGAAGTTAATGTAAGATGACTTGTGGATAGCGAGATGGCAAAAGGTTGCAAAAGCAGCAGAAGAAGATCACTGTTCACTTCCTGTTTCAATCAAACATTTGTGCCACATTGAACCATGTTCCAAGTGATCATTTTATCTCCAATCATGAGCTTTTCCTGAACCTAACCAGACCTTAACCACAGCGTTGTCACACCATAAAACATGATCTTGTAACGCTGCATCCTGTGCAGTCTGAGCCGTCTGAAGCCGACATTTAATGGGCTGATAACAGTCGGCGTGTTGGGTAGATGAAACCTTCAGGAGGCGTTGAGGCCTGACGTGTGTGTGTCACCTGTGCAGGTGAGCATCCTCGCACCGGAGCCATGGATGTTTGTCCCTTCATCCCCGTCCAGAACGTCACCATGGAGGACTGCGTCACCTGCGCTAACCTGTTCGGAAAGAAACTGGCGGACGTGCTGCACGTGCCCGGTGAGACGCACAAGTCTTTACGAGCAAAGATACCGGGGTGAAAAGTAAAATAAAAGAGTTAATAATATAATGTTCTAGAAGTAAAACATCAAATAAAAGAAGCAAAGAAACTGAAAATTAAATGAATTTTGCACAATTTAGCATGTTCCTCTATTAACTATTAACAAATGTCTAATCACTTATTTTAATATAAATTATATATTTTTTTATATGATACTGTGTACTATTCTCTCCCTTCCTCTGTTGGTCAGTTTTAACTGTTGATCAAACTTTGAGGAAGAAAAAAGTGAAAAAATGTGAAAGTAAATTGAAAGCTCACACATACTGAATGTTCTGGTTATATGTTTTTTATTCTCTAAACTCAAATATCTCATCTGCAGTTTATCTTTACGGAGAAGCAGCACGAAAAGAGTCGAGGAGGACTCTTCCAGCGGTGAGAGCCGGAGAGTATGAAGCTTTACCTGACAAGGTGAGCCGACGTCACGCCTCAGTGTTTCTGATCTGAAACAAGAAGCAACAAGTGGTGCTGCAGTACAGAGAGGAATTTATTTTAGTTGATCAACAGCAAATCAATCGGCAACTATTTCCATCATCAATTAGTCTTATATGATCGTAAATTGATCTTTTTTTCAGCTTCAGGAAATTTAAACAGTATTTTTCCATAATTTTCTGATGTTTTATGTTTATTTATTATTACATATTTATGTTTTGATTATTATGGATCATTTTTTCTTTAAGAACTAAGAAATAACGTCAGATAAACGTCTATCAGAGCAGCAGAATCAGAATGAAACACTGAATAGAGAAACATGTGTATCTAAAACATGTCAAACAGCTGATGATCTGTTTTCTCTCCTCCAGTTGAAGCGTGATGAATGGGCTCCAGACTTCGGCCCCGCCTCCTTCGTACCGTCCTGGGGCGCCACGGTTACGGGCGCTCGCAAGTTCCTCATCGCCTACAACGTGAACCTGATCAGCACCAAAGAGCAGGCGCACCGCATCGCGCTGGACGTCAGGGAGCAGGGACGAGGCAAAGACCAGGTGCATGCTGGGAGTCTGTTGGGGTCTGTTCAGTGTTTTGTTCGGCCGTTGTTGAGACGATTTTATTATTCACTCACTCACTCTCTCTTTGTGGACGAACGCTGTGTTTAAACAACCTGGAACACAACGAGGTCTTCAGGTGGTCCAGGTCAGGTACTGATCCACCTGCAGGGTGAACAAAGGGTTCTGTGTCTGGTTGAAGCTCACTGAGGGCCTTGGTCTAAGTCGTGTACGTTATCCTGAGGAGGATTAACTTCCACACGAATCCGATGTAAAAATGATGAAACAGTTTCTTATTACAGGAGTTAAGTTAAGACTCTAAACACAGATTCATCCTGATAAAAATAAAGAACCTATCTCTTAGAGTGACAGGAACCAAATTCACTGCCTTAACGGAAAGCTTAAATAATGTTGACTTTATGAAATATCACACTTAAATAACACCAGTTAAATCAAATGTATCTTAGCTGAACTTAAATGACCATTAATTAACTTCTACAACAACTTACATGTAATTTCAATCTACAAGAATAGTTGAACAGAATGTAGACTTCACTTATTTACTGAACTAAACATAAATGTAACTCGGCTCCCACTGGTTCTGATACGACCATTTAGTACGCCAGAGAAAGATTTAATATGTCCTCATACATAATAACGGTGAATACAGACTGTGTCCTACTACGTCTGGTCACATTTTGCAGTATGAAAGGCAGCGTGCTTCTCTGCCTGTTCGGACTTATGACTGAGAGCACAGACCAATGACAGCGCTTTGGTCCAGATGTGTATATATATACTGCAGTTACAACAGTATGTACTTTGTAAAGGCAGCTTATTTACTTTATTACTCTTACTAACTAAAAATATATTATAATGAGTCTTAATAACTGACTTCTTGCCTATTTACTTGCTTCATTAAGCATTTCTCAGTTTTCTCCATGTGGTGTTTGGCAGAAAATAAAGGTTTAGTTACAAAGTAGATTCATCAAACATGCAAAAATCATCTCTGAAACAGTAGAGCCTCCATAAATAAATCATTTAAACACACACAATATAACTTAATGAATAATTAACTGGGATTTCCGCAACTATACAAACAGGTTTGAAGCCTGTAACAAATCGATAATAAAAGTTCAGATGTTCATGATGCGTTCAAGAGCTGCAGAAAAACCAGCAGTCATGTTGAGAGCAGCATCAGTCCACTTACTGTGTTGTTGTGTGTCCACCAGCCGGGGCTGCTGAAGAAGGTGCAGGGAATGGGCTGGTACCTGGACGAGGCCAACCTCGCCCAGGTGTCCACCAACATCCTGGACTACGAGCTGACCCCCCTCCACACTGTGTACGAGGAGATCTGCAGGGATGCTGAGGTCAGAGGTCAACACGCCGACTCTTAGCGCCTCACGCTGGCTTCAGTTTGGTGCCAAATGTAAAGTTTTAAAAGGTGGAAATTAAAACTAAGAGTGCGGTGTCACCACTTCCACCACTAATAATAATAATAATAATAAAAGACAAATCTGATGTATTGTTACTTAAAATCTTTAAAATGTATATTTGACGTCTTTCACACATGACTGTGCTGCCCTCTGATTGACTGTGACGGTGTCTGTAACTTATTGATCGTGTTGATCAGGACCTGAACCTGCCGGTGGTCGGCTCTCAGATCGTCGGTCTGATCCCTCTGAAGGCTCTGCTGGACTCTGCAGACTTCTACATCAGCAAAGAGAAACTCTTCATCATCGAAGAGGAGCACAAAGTCCGACTGGTGAGGAAACGCTTCACCTCAGTTTTGTTTGTTTACGTCAGTTTCCATCTCAGCGTCTGAAGGTTTTTCTGTTTCTCGTCAGGTGATCAGTAAACTCGGCCTCGACTCTCTGGGTCCTTTCAACCCGAAGGAGCGAATCATAGAGTGAGTTTTTACTAAATATGACATCAAAAGCTCAACTTAAAAACCAGAAACAAGATGATGACTCTGATAATGACACCATACATGTGAGCACATATATTATTAAACTGCTGAGGACAGAGAGAGAAATAATATTAGTATTTACTGCCCTCCAGTGGAGGAACTGTGATGTGGTTTGATCTATATTTTACAAATCTGATTAAATACATTTTAGGAAAAAAAGGATACATTATTCTTATTTCATATTTTAAATTATATATAGAATATAAAATCTGAGATATATATCCATTAAAATCTTAAAATAAGTCAGAATTTTGGCTCACTAAGTTAAAATTACAACTCTGTAAGTCAAAATTTTGTCTCATTAATTAGATTTTAATATTATACATTATAATATTAATTAATTTTATTATTAATCTAAATTTCGACTTTTAAGTTTATTTAAAAAGTAAAAATGTGGAATGTTACTTTTTAATTTGATTTTCTAAAGCAAGATTACAAGATTTAACTCAAAATTTTGAGATACTACTTTAAAAATCTGGACTCACGATATCATAAAAATGTGGCACATTTTATTTAATAATTATTTCCACCACTTTAACAGTTTTTTTCTTCTCCTGGCGTTAATGAGCTCTGCTAGTCGGCTGTAGAGGTGTGTTTAAGGTGAGCGTTGCTGTTGTACCTGTGCAGGTACATGGTGAGGTCCCAGGAGGACGGAAGCCTGGTGTCTCTGTCTCTGCAGCAGTTTGTTCGCAGCGTCGGAGCTCGAACTGCGGCTCCGGGCGGAGGATCCGTTTCTGCTGCTGTGGCCGCTCTGGTACAAAACAAACATCTGCGTCTGTTTCTGATCATAATAAATAATAAATATGAAAATATCTTTGATAATTCAGTGGATGTGTGCCGTAGGGGGCAGCGCTGGGCGCCATGGTGGGCCAGATGACGTATGGGAAGAGGCAGTTTGAGAACCTGGATGGCGTGATGAGGAGGCTGATCCCTCCCTTCCATCAGGCCATGAACGAGCTGCTGCACATGGTGGACGCCGACTCCAACGCCTTCAACAGCTACATGGTGAGCTAATGATCAGCAGTGCTGGAAAGTAACTAAGACGTAACAATATGTCTTACAGAATAGATATAAATACATATAAATAGATGAGATCATAAAACTGTTTCTGGGAATGAAGAACGTGTTCATGTTTGTTATCCTGAAAACATTTGTGTTGATAGTATTTGTCTCTTTTTGTTGCAGGCGGCGCTGAAATTGCCGAAGAGTACTGCAGAAGAGATAAAAAGGTAATTATTTAAAGTCTGCAAAACATTTATTATCATACTTACTACACACGATCTACAGAAGATACCAGCAAATAACAAATAACTGAAGTTAGATGAAAACATTATTTAATTTATTATTTTTTTAAACTTTATCTGAAAGTTTTTTAGACCAATTCATGAATTTAAGAGGTTAAAAAACGATGAGATACAGGTTTGTCCATTGAAGAATAAAGTTGTATGAGCATTTGTGCTTTTACAAATCGAGTCTTTGAGATGCCTCTAACTCGTTATTGCTGTTTGCTTCTTCAGAACTTTAATAATGTTTCTCTTGAATGTGTGTCCTGTGAAGACGAGAAGCTGCGATGCAGGAGGGTCTGAAGCGAGCGGTTGGCGTCCCGTTGGCTCTCGCCGAGAGGATCAGCGTCCTCTGGCCATCCCTCAAAGAAATGGTTGTCCACGGAAACATCGCCTGCAAGTCTGACGCTCAGGTGTGTCACAAGAAAATTATGTAATCATTATTATTAATATAAATATTGTATAATACTTGCAAGAAAAAAATGATGTAATAATACGTCTTAAAACTACGAGATCTGTTTTTTATAATTCTGAGAAATCTACTGTACTATACTACTATATCTACTATAAATCAGCTATAAAGATGTCCTTCTAAATGTGTTCTTCATGTTGTTCATTCATCATTAAAACCACTTTAATGTTTCACGGTGGCTCCATCTGCTGCTAAAGTGTCTCTGTTGTACAGAAACGTTCCTTTAATGTCATGTTGTGTTTGTGTGATTTGCAGGTAGCAGCTAAAGCTTTGGAGACCGCTGTTTTTGGTGCGTACTATAACGTCATGATCAACCTCAAAGACATCACAGACGATGGCTTCAAACTGGCTGTAAGTGTATTCACATGCTTTTTAACTCATACTTGTTTAAAGGAGCAGACATACTTGGTAGAAATGAGATATAATATTCATAAGTATGTTTTCAGCACTGGCTCTATTCATTTCTTTTTACATATTGGATCATGTTGACCCCCATTAACGTTTGTGTTCTTCTGTTCTTGTTTGTGCTGCAGACTCAGAAGAGAGTGTCGGCATTGCTGCAGGATGCGAAGAGCAGCGCTGCTGCCGTCCTCGATGCTGCTGAGAAGAGAAATTGAAAGCACAAACTGAACCTGACTTTATTTAGGGTGGTAAATAAAGCAGAGTTATGTTATTTTAGAGTTATGTTAAATTAAAACAAATTCTACAACACTAACCACTACATAGGAATCTGAAGCTGTCTGTTTGGACAGACTTATAACAGACACCCATTTCATTGCTTGTATGATTTGTTTATAATAATAGAAAGGTCATAACAGAAAAAAGGTCATACTGCACCATCATGCTCATGTCCACAAACATGACATTGTTACAGATAAAATAAACAGGTGAATGAAAGTTGCGCAGGAAATGTTTGCCCAACATTCTTTCAATGTTTATGTGATTTTTACTCATAGAGGAAACAATGAAAAACTCAAATGAGAAATCACTCAATCTCAATAAAAAAATCAAGACACAGAAGGAAGACCAAGATGTTTTTGGTTGAACTACATACATAAATGTACAGACACAAATGTCTTTCTCAGATTTATAAATCATTGGGTATTATTGTAAAAAGAGAGAGCTGGTAGTAATGCTTCATTTGCCGTCAGTTCCAGTGACGTATGTTTCAAAGATTGAAATCCTCAAACTAACAACAATTAATAGCATAGCTTGTGAGTTCAATCACTCTCCAAACTCTTCATGCTCATATGGGGGAAAAGCTCAGCAGGGTGAGCTGCTTACATGGTGCTGTCATGACAGACTTGATGTCAGTTCGAGTCCTCCTTCAGGTGCTGTTCTCAAGCTTTACTGTTGGGTTTCTTCTCAGAGGAAACACAAATAGGAGAACGAGTATTCTGGTGTTTGAAGGAACTTATAGCTCAGTAGGATGAGTCCTTGTCAATACCTGCACAGAGGGTTGTTGGTTCAAATCCCTCACCAGCCACTCGTCAGATTCTTTAGTGTTGATCTTCTTCTCAGTAGAAACACAAATAGGAGAACCAGCACAAAGTTAGCTGTGGGAAGTTATAGCTCAGTAAGATGAGCTGCTGTAAATAGTTGTCCAGAGAGAAGCTGGTTCAATTCCTGATAGAAAAGCAATGTTATTGTCAAAACAAAAGCAAAGTATTTAAAAAGACAACAGAGCAGCAATACTGCCCCCTGCAGGCCGCTCTGAGTCACTGTATCAATTAAAAATAAAAACTTTTTTCGCAGGCCTGGCGGCCGCCTCCACACAAATCATGGCCCACAAAACATGCCTCTCAACTTCAGTAAAATGCCAGCTAGTCCTGCCAACCCGTGTCATAACCCCCTGCTTCCACCTCTCTGAACCGCCGGGGGAGAACATGGCCCCCCCCCGACCCCGCTTTCGCAGGAGCACCGGGTTCTGATGACGGGCGGATCTGAACCAACGCTGCATGGCTGCCTCCTCACCGTACCGAACAATCCCACCATGCCACCGAGACCACTTAGGTTCCCCAACAAACCCGCCACGCCACCGAGAACCCGTCACATTTGGGGCTTTTCTCCGGGCGCTTTTATATCTTCACTTTGGATGTTGGACTTTAAAACTCAGAGAGAATCGAACCCACTACCTCAAAACTTCCAGAGCCCTCTTCTAACCAACTGAGCCACCTTCAAGGAGGTGTTGGAGGTACCTTCTTGGAGCTTTTCAGTCTTTGCTTTTGGGTTTCTGACTTTAAAAGTAGCAAAATGGGAAGTGAACTCACAACCTCTGAGCACAAAAGCAACTGTACTGTATGGTGAGCCATTCGATTTCTGCTTCTGAGCCTCTTTCTCTCACAGTTTTAAATCTGTCCTCTTAGTGTTGGACTTTAAAACTCAGTGGAATTGAACCCATGACCTCAAGACTTCCAGGGTAGTCTTCTAACCACCTGAGCCACCTGGTCTGACACACTGATGTTGGTTTTTTGGAGGATTTCCATCTTTACTTCTTGGTTTCTGACTTCCGAAGTTGTAACCAGGGATTGAACCTCAAACCTCGGAGTCTCCAAGCAGCTGTCCTACCTGGTGAGCTGTTGGATTTTTGTTGCTGAACTTCTTTTTCTCACAGTTTTCAGTCTTGATGGTGGACTTTAAAACTCATTGAGGACCAAACCCACAACTGCTGAACTCTCAGACCCGTCTCCGAACAGCCTGAACCACCAGGACAGACATGGAGCTCAGTTTCTACATATGCTTTTAAAACATGCTTTTATTTTTATTGGCCACATTTTATATTATCAGTATAAAATATATATACTATATAAAATATATATGGTGACGTAAAAAACATAATTTAAAGTTTAAATTGAATTAATTTTAAATTTAAATACTTGACTTTAGCGCCCCTCGGTGGTCGTGCCACAAAAAAAAACTGCACTTATTTTCACAATAATGTGACATCTGAATGATTATAAAACATAACGATGAGTTGATACGTTGCCGTGATGTGTTAAATGACCTGTCTGCGTTTCAGGATGTTTCGATGTGTGTCAAAGCGACCGTAACCATAGTTACGGCTGATAGGGAGCGAGGCAGGCAGACAGGAAACGCCGGGGCATATGCTGCGTGTGAGATAGTGATGTGACAGGTGAATAATCACGGAAACGAGGCCTGACAGCACTGACGACGCCGGCGAGGGATCTCACACACACACACACAGAGGCTGAGATTACATGTAGATGAGGACACGTATGTTATTATCACATGTGTAGCAAAATATACAAACAACATAAACACAGTGAGACAATCAGAGGCTCTGAGTGAGTGCAGATTTTAAGTTGGGAACTAAATATTGCTGTTAAATCATGACAAACACAGGAGTGGATGGATGGATGGCGGGAAATTAAAGGTATTTGTTGTAATAAAATAAACAACTGAAGGAATAAACTACACATGAGGAGAGTTTCAGAGGTCTGCAGATGTTGGCTGAGTCCAGGTGTGAGAGACAGGACAGCAGCTCTCTACGGGATCACCGGGCCCAGGTGCACCCACGTTCCTCTGGCACCTTCATGGTCACGCAGGAAAACACGGTATCACAGTATCACGCACCACATCGGCACTAAATTGGAATGACTCAAAAATAAATGAGCAAATTAAGAACAGTAATACACAACCCTCATCAGCGAGGCAGTGTATTAACCTCAGGTCACATTAGTGGCTGATCAATACAGAGGAGCGCATGACGATACAGCAGCAATAACGATGTCTGTTCCTTTAAAGACCTCCTCGTCCACCTCTGAAAGGTCACAAAGCCTCCTTCTGAAAAAACAGAGTAATTACACTGTTAATTATTAAACTTTTTCCATCTACATGAAAACAAGGAGCAGCCAGAACAAACCTCACATTAATCTAAAAGCTAGACGACATTCAGACGACCAGAGACATTAAACGCACCGCAGAACGCACAGATAAGGTTTAAACTGCAGCTCAGAGACCCTGAACGCAGCACGGCGCCAAAAACTGTGTTGGAGAAAGTTTTAGAAACGTGATTAAAAAAATCAACAATCTAATAGATCAATAGCTACGTATATGTTTAAAAAAACAACACATAAAGTAAATATATAAATAAAAAACTAAGAAAGTAAATAAACAAGATAAATAAATCACCCGAAGAAGAAAAAAAAGTGAAGATTTACAATAACTGCAAATTAAAAATTAATTAAAGATAAAAAAAAGTGCATAAATTAAACTATAAACAAGATTAAATTTTATTTCAAACACTGCAGCTGAACTTTGACCTTTAAATTACACAAACACACACGCAGACTAATGTGTGTGTGTGTGTGTGTGTGTTAATTATGCTGGGTCTGAGCTCGTCAACCTCTAATTGGCCCTCCGACACACACTCATCTCTCTGTGTGTGTTTGTGTGTGTGTGTGCAGACAGCGGTGTGACCACAGTGCCCCCTGCTGCTCATCTCTAATAAATGCATGTATTCATCACCTGCAGCAGATGTTAAAAACTGCTGTTCTGAACTTTAAAAGGAAAAAAAAACTAATTAAATGTGTTAAAATCTGAAATATGAACCGCTGTATTTAAACCCAAATAAACATTTATTGATCATTAATGTATTGACATGCTAAGATAAGATAAAAATAGTTAATCTTCAACTGTAATTTGTATTTTATAAGCTTAAAAGCGACTTCAGGTGGTTTAAAGCTGAAATGAATCAAATATAAAGTATAAAACATTTGGTCCCAGCAGGAAGTACAAACATCTATATGTTGTTTGACTGATCTGCAAACATGGAGGGTGTAAATGTTGTGTGTCAGGTGTCACATTGGCGCCGCCTGGAGGCCGTAATGTTCACTACACGCCTGTAAACTGACCTCTGATGGAGGACGGCGTCCGTCTGTCAGCAGCTCTGTGAGGCTTCTGTGAGTTCATCAAGACGAGCTGCGGACAGAATTCAGGAGATTTTATCCATAAATTTGTGGTTGCTTGATGGGGCGTGGTGGCCAAGTGGTAAGGCGTTGGTCTCGTAAACCAAAGATCACGAGTTCGAATCCCGTCCATGCCTAAAAAAGTTGTCTTCGTAAGAAAAATGAAGATTTCAAAGTCTCTAAATGGAGCTTCAATGTCTGAGGGAGGTTTTGAGGAACAACTCAACTTCAATCCTTCCTTAACTGTTGATCCTTTGATAAAACCAGAGGATGAAAACCTCAAAGAACATCAGGAGGGATAGCTCAGCATGGAGAGCTGCTTACATGGTGCTGTCATGACAGACTTGATGTCAGTTCGAGTCCTCCTTCAGGTGCTGTTCTCAAGCTTTACTGTTGGGTTTCTTCTCAGAAAAAAACACAAATAGGAGAACGAGTATTCTGGTGTTTGAAGGAACTTATAGCTCACTAGGATGAGTTCTTGTCAAAAACCTGCACAGAGGGTTGGTGGTTCAAATCCCTGTTCAGCCACGCATCAGATTCTTTAGTGTTGATCTTCTTCTCAGTAGAAACACAAATAGGAGAACCAGCACAAAGTTAGCTGTGGGAAGTTATAGCTCAGTAAGATGAGCTGCTGTAAATAGTTGTCCAGAGAGAAGCTGGTTCAATTCCTGATAGAAAATCAATGTTATTGTCAAAACAAAAGCAAAGTATTTAAAAAGACAACAGAGCAGCTATACTGCCCCCTGCAGGCTGCTCTGAGTCACTGTATCAATTAAAAATAAAAACTTTTTTCGCAGGCCTGGCGGCCGCCTCCACACAAATCATGGCCCACAAAACATGCCTCTCAACTTCAGTAAAATGCCAGCTAGTCCTGCCAACCCGTCTCATAACCCCCTGCTTCCACCTCTCTGAACCGCCGGGGGAGAACATGGCCCCCCCCCGACCCCGCTTTCGCAGGAGCACCGGGTTCTGATGACGGGCGGATCTGAACCAATGCTGCATGGCTGCCTCCTCACCGTACCGAACAATCCCACCATGCCACCGAGCCCACTTAGGTTCCCCAACAAACCCGCCGCGCCACCGAGAACCCGTCACATTTGGAGCTTTTCTCCGGGCGCTTTTATATCTTCACTTTGGATGTTGGACTTTAAAACTCAGAGAGAATCGAACCCACTACCTCAAAACTTCCAGAGCCGTCTTCTAACCAACTGAGCCACCTTCAAGGAGGTGTTGGTGGCACCTTCTTGGAGCTTTTCAGTCTTTGCTTTTGGGTTTCTGACTTTATAAGTAGCAATTGGGAAGTGAACTCACAACCCCAGAGGGAACAAGCAGGTGTCCTTCCTGCTGAGCTGTCGGACCATTGTTGCTGCCAATCTTTCTGTCGCGGTTTTCAGTCTGTCCTCTTGATGTTGGACTTTACAAGTGACTGAGGATCAAACCCAAAACTGTAAACTCACAAAGTAGTCTCCTAACAGGCTGAACCACCAGTAAAGATATTTTCTTAGAGCTTTTCAGTCTTTACTTCTGGGTTTCTGACTTTAAAGGTTGTAACTGGGGATCGAACTCACAACCTCAGAGTCGACAGGTAACTGCTCTACCTGGTGAGCCATTGCTGGGGTGGGAGTCACAGTGTTCAGTCTGTCTTCTTGATGTTTGACTTGATGTCTTGATCTTTCCTCTGAGCTCCTCAAAACCCTGATGGTTCTCTCAGAGGTTTGAGTTTCACTTTTGGTGACAGACTTCAAGTTCCACTGAGACTCATCAGGATCAAACTCCCAACCTCCAAACAGTCGTTTAACTGGAGACATGGATCCTTCGTTTCTCAGAGGTTTGGACTCTTCCTTTGGACGTTGATTGAAACACCTGAGGATCAAACTTCCAAGCAGTGTCTTTAAAGCTTGAGATATTCAGTCAGAGGCATTTAAAACTTCTTTCTTTCTTTGTAAACTGCACTTCATTGAGAATCCAAACCACGTCCTCAGAACTTCTCAACCTTCTACCAGTCTGATCTATCTGGTTGAAGACATTCAAGCTGTCGTTCAAAGAGCTTTACATGCTCTCCTTCAGACCCATAATGTCAAAACTTCCAAGCAGTCCTTTAAGACGATGAGCTTTTTGACCAGTGACACTCAGACGGTATTTCTTAAAGCTCTCGAGTCGTTCCTTCAGAAGCTGGACTTCAAAACTCACCGAGAGGACCGAGGTCACAACTTCTTAGAGTCTCAGAAGGACGTTTAACAACCTGAGCCAACGCTGAACCTTTGGCTGGTTGGAACATTTGAGTCTTTCCTCTCGGCGTCGGACTCCAGAGGTCAACAAGCTTCTTGAAGATTAAAACAACGACTTCAAATAACATCGTCTCCAAACAAACTCAGCGCAGATCATTAATTCAACAGTAAAGCAGATGAGTCGCTCTTGTTCTGCGCTGAAATATTTTGTAGTTTCTTATGAGAAGAGCAGAAATGTTGGAGATAACTATTTGAAGTATCAGTAATATCATGGATATATTATGCCAGCTGTATAAGGCGGCTAAGGCAACTCCTAAATAACAAGAAATAATAACGGTTGCAAAACGCCAACGTTTTCAGAAACCTTCATCACAACCTGACATTTCAGTCAACTCTCAGCCGGTGGTGGTTTTCCATCCCATAATGCCCTGATTCTGCTTCTGGTTCTGTGGAGGATCAGGATCAAAAGAACGATTGTCTTTTGTCAAACATTTGAGTCTTTCCTCTTGGTGCTGGACATTCAAACTTCTCAGTAATCATCTCACTTTCCAGTCAGTCAGTCAGTCAGTAGCTTTATCTCCTAGAGCTTTTCAACCTTTTCAAAGCAGACACATCTCCTTCCTCAATGGAACTGTTCATGGACCGGATTTGAACATGTGATCTTTGGTTTATCAGACCAATGCCTTACCTCTTGTGGTCAAGGTGTGGTGGTCAAGTGGTAAGGCGATGGTCTAGTAAACCAGAGATTACAGGTTCCAATCCTGCCTGTGCCAAAATGTCCATTGATTGAGTCCATGGAAGAAAAAGACGTGCGGTTCAGTTAAAAAGCTCTAAATAGAGCTCCAGTGTGTCTGACCCAATGTCTCCAGGAGCTTTTCAGATCCAGCAGTTTTTCAGGAAAGACTCAAAAGTGTTCCAAGAAAACCATTAGTCCAGTTTTTAATGGTAACCCTGAGACCCTACGAGTCTTTGAATTCTTAGGCATCTCAGTGAGTTTTGAAGTCCAACTTCTAAAGGAACAATTCAACTTCAACCCGTCCTTAACTGTTGATCCTTTGATAAAACCAGAGGATGAAAACCTCAAAGAACATCAGGAGGGATAGCTCAGCATGGAGAGCTGCTTACATGGTGCTGTCATGACAGACTTGATGTCAGTTCGAGTCCTCCTTCAGGTGCTGTTCTCAAGCTTTACTGTTGGGTTTCTTCTCAGAAAAAAACACAAATAGGAGAACGAGTATTCTGGTGCTTGAAGGAACTTATAGCTCAGTAGGATGAGTTCTTGTCAATACCTGCACAGAGGGTTGGTGGTTCAAATCCCTGTTCAGCCATGCATCAGATTCTTTAGTGTTGATCTTCTTCTCAGTAGAAACACAAATAGGAGAACCAGCACAAAGTTAGCTGTGGGAAGTTATAGCTCAGTAAGATGAGCTGCTGTAAATAGTTGTCCAGAGAGAAGCTGGTTCAATTCCTGATAGAAAATCAATGTTATTGTCAAAAGCAAAGTATTTAAAAAGACAACAGAGCAGCAATACTGCCCCCTGCAGGCTGCTCTGAGTCACTGTATCAATTAAAAATAAAAACTTTTTTCGCAGGCCTGGCGGCCGCCTCCACACAAATCATGGCCCACAAAACATGCCTCTCAACTTCAGTAAAATGCCAGCTAGTCCTGCCAACCCGTCTCATAACCCCCTGCTTCCACCTCTCTGAACCGCCGGGGGAGAACATGGCCCCCCCCCGACCCCGCTTTCGCAGGAGCACCGGGTTCTGATGACGGGCGGATCTGAACCAACGCTGCATGGCTGCCTCCTCACCGTACCGAACAATCCCACCATGCCACCGAGCCCACTTAGGTTCCCCAACAAACCCGCCGCGCCACCGAGAACCCGTCACATTTGGAGCTTTTCTCCGGGCGCTTTTATATCTTCACTTTGGATGTTGGACTTTAAAACTCAGAGAGAATCGAACCCACTACCTCAAAACTTTCAGAGCCGTCTTCTAACCAACTGAGCCACCTTCAAGGAGGTGTTGGTGGCACCTTCTTGGAGCTTTTCAGTCTTTGCTTTTGGGTTTCTGACTTTATAAGTAGCAATTGGGAAGTGAACTCACAACCCCAGAGGGAACAAGCAGGTGTCCTTCCTGCTGAGCTGTCGGACCATTGTTGCTGCCAATCTTTCTGTCGCAGTTTTCAGTCTGTCCTCTTGATGTTGGACTTTACAAGTGACTGAGGATCAAACCCAAAACTGTAAACTCACAAAGTAGTCTCCTAACAGGCTGAACCACCAGTAAAGATATTTTCTTAGAGCTTTTCAGTCTTTACTTCTGGGTTTCTGACTTTAAAGGTTGTAACTGGGGATCGAACTCACAACCTCAGAGTCGACAGGTAACTGCTCTACCTGGTGAGCCATTGCTGGGGTGGGAGTCACAGTGTTCAGTCTGTCTTCTTGATGTTTGACTTGATGTCTTGATCTTTCCTCTGAGCTCCTCAAAACCCTGATGGTTCTCTCAGAGGTTTGAGTTTCACTTTTGGTGACAGACTTCAAGTTCCACTGAGACTCATCAGGATCAAACTCCCAACCTCCAAACAGTCGTTTAACTGGAGACATGGATCCTTCGTTTCTCAGAGGTTTGGACTCTTCCTTTGGACGTTGATTGAAACACCTGAGGATCAAACTTCCAAGCAGTGTCTTTAAAGCTTGAGATATTCAGTCAGAGGCATTTAAAACTTCTTTCTTTCTTTGTAAACTGCACTTCATTGAGAATCCAAACCACGTCCTCAGAACTTCTCAACCTTCTACCAGTCTGATCTATCTGGTTGAAGACATTCAAGCTGTCGTTCAAAGAGCTTTACATGCTCTCCTTCAGACCCATAATGTCAAAACTTCCAAGCAGTCCTTTAAGACGATGAGCTTTTTGACCAGTGACACTCAGACGGTATTTCTTAAAGCTCTCGAGTCGTTCCTTCAGAAGCTGGACTTCAAAACTCACCGAGAGGACCGAGGTCACAACTTCTTAGAGTCTCAGAAGGACGTTTAACAACCTGAGCCAACGCTGAACCTTTGGCTGGTTGGAACATTTGAGTCTTTCCTCTCGGCGTCGGACTCCAGAGGTCAACAAGCTTCTTGAAGATTAAAACAACGACTTCAAATAACATCGTCTCCAAACAAACTCAGCGCAGATCATTAATTCAACAGTAAAGCAGATGAGTCGCTCTTGTTCTGCGCTGAAATATTTTGTAGTTTCTTATGAGAAGAGCAGAAATGTTGGAGATAACTATTTGAAGTATCAGTAATATCATGGATATATTATGCCAGCTGTACAAGGCGGCTAAGGCAACTCCTAAATAACAAGAAATAATAACGGTTGCAAAACGCCAACGTTTTCAGAAACCTTCATCACAACCTGACATTTCAGTCAACTCTCAGCCGGTGGTGGTTTTCCATCCCATAATGCCCTGATTCTGCTTCTGGTTCTGTGGAGGATCAGGATCAAAAGAACGATTGTCTTTTGTCAAACATTTGAGTCTTTCCTCTTGGTGCTGGACATTCAAACTTCTCAGTAATCATCTCACTTTCCAGTCAGTCAGTCAGTCAGTAGCTTTATCTCCTAGAGCTTTTCAACCTTTTCAAAGCAGACACATCTCCTTCCTCAATGGAACTGTTCATGGACCGGATTTGAACATGTGATCTTTGGTTTATCAGACCAATGCCTTACCTCTTGTGGTCAAGGTGTGGTGGTCAAGTGGTAAGGCGATGGTCTAGTAAACCAGAGATTACAGGTTCCAATCCTGCCTGTGCCAAAATGTCCATTGATTGAGTCCATGGAAGAAAAAGACGTGCGGTTCAGTTAAAAAGCTCTAAATAGAGCTCCAGTGTGTCTGACCCAATGTCTCCAGGAGCTTTTCAGATCCAGCAGTTTTTCAGGAAAGACTCAAAAGTGTTCCAAGAAAACCATTAGTCCAGTTTTTAATGGTAACCCTGAGACCCTACGAGTCTTTGAATTCTTAGGCATCTCAGTGAGTTTTGAAGTCCAACTTCTAAAGGAACAATTCAACTTCAACCCTTCCTTAACTGTTGATCCTTTGATAAAACCAGAGGATGAAAAAGTCAGCAAACAGCAGGAGGGATAGCTCAGCATGGAGAGCTGCTTACATGGTGCTGTCATGACAGACTTGATGTCAGTTCGAGTCCTCCTTCAGGTGCTGTTCTCAAGCTTTACTGTTGGGTTTCTTCTCAGAAAAAAACACAAATAGGAGAACGAGTATTCTGGTGCTTGAAGGAACTTATAGCTCAGTAGGATGAGTTCTTGTCAATACCTGCACAGAGGGTTGGTGGTTCAAATCCCTGTTCAGCCATGCATCAGATTCTTTAGTGTTGATCTTCTTCTCAGTAGAAACACAAATAGGAGAACCAGCACAAAGTTAGCTGTGGGAAGTTATAGCTCAGTAAGATGAGCTGCTGTAAATAGTTGTCCAGAGAGAAGCTGGTTCAATTCCTGATAGAAAATCAATGTTATTGTCAAAACAAAAGCAAAGTATTTAAAAAGACAACAGAGCAGCAATACTGCCCCCTGCAGGCTGCTCTGAGTCACTGTATCAATTAAAAATAAAAACTTTTTTCGCAGGCCTGGCGGCCGCCTCCACACAAATCATGGCCCACAAAACATGCCTCTCAACTTCAGTAAAATGCCAGCTAGTCCTGCCAACCCGTCTCATAACCCCCTGCTTCCACCTCTCTGAACCGCCGGGGGAGAACATGGCCCCCCCCCGACCCCGCTTTCGCAGGAGCACCGGGTTCTGATGACGGGCGGATCTGAACCAACGCTGCATGGCTGCCTCCTCACCGTACCGAACAATCCCACCATGCCACCGAGCCCACTTAGGTTCCCCAACAAACCCGCCGCGCCACCGAGAACCCGTCACATTTGGAGCTTTTCTCCGGGCGCTTTTATATCTTCACTTTGGATGTTGGACTTTAAAACTCAGAGAGAATCGAACCCACTACCTCAAAACTTTCAGAGCCGTCTTCTAACCAACTGAGCCACCTTCAAGGAGGTGTTGGTGGCACCTTCTTGGAGCTTTTCAGTCTTTGCTTTTGGGTTTCTGACTTTATAAGTAGCAATTGGGAAGTGAACTCACAACCCCAGAGGGAACAAGCAGGTGTCCTTCCTGCTGAGCTGTCGGACCATTGTTGCTGCCAATCTTTCTGTCGCAGTTTTCAGTCTGTCCTCTTGATGTTGGACTTTACAAGTGACTGAGGATCAAACCCAAAACTGTAAACTCACAAAGTAGTCTCCTAACAGGCTGAACCACCAGTAAAGATATTTTCTTAGAGCTTTTCAGTCTTTACTTCTGGGTTTCTGACTTTAAAGGTTGTAACTGGGGATCGAACTCACAACCTCAGAGTCGACAGGTAACTGCTCTACCTGGTGAGCCATTGCTGGGGTGGGAGTCACAGTGTTCAGTCTGTCTTCTTGATGTTTGACTTGATGTCTTGATCTTTCCTCTGAGCTCCTCAAAACCCTGATGGTTCTCTCAGAGGTTTGAGTTTCACTTTTGGTGACAGACTTCAAGTTCCACTGAGACTCATCAGGATCAAACTCCCAACCTCCAAACAGTCGTTTAACAGGAGACATGGATCCTTCGTTTCTCAGAGGTTTGGACTCTTCCTTTGGACGTTGATTGAAACACCTGAGGATCAAACTTCCAAGCAGTGTCTTTAAAGCTTGAGATATTCAGTCAGAGGCATTTAAAACTTCTTTCTTTCTTTGTAAACTGCACTTCATTGAGAATCCAAACCACGTCCTCAGAACTTCTCAACCTTCTACCAGTCTGATCTATCTGGTTGAAGACATTCAAGCTGTCGTTCAAAGAGCTTTACATGCTCTCCTTCAGACCCATAATGTCAAAACTTCCAAGCAGTCCTTTAAGACGATGAGCTTTTTGACCAGTGACACTCAGACGGTATTTCTTAAAGCTCTCGAGTCGTTCCTTCAGAAGCTGGACTTCAAAACTCACCGAGAGGACCGAGGTCACAACTTCTTAGAGTCTCAGAAGGACGTTTAACAACCTGAGCCAACGCTGAACCTTTGGCTGGTTGGAACATTTGAGTCTTTCCTCTCGGCGTCGGACTCCAGAGGTCAACAAGCTTCTTGAAGATTAAAACAACGACTTCAAATAACATCGTCTCCAAACAAACTCAGCGCAGATCATTAATTCAACAGTAAAGCAGATGAGTCGCTCTTGTTCTGCGCTGAAATATTTTGTAGTTTCTTATGAGAAGAGCAGAAATGTTGGAGATAACTATTTGAAGTATCAGTAATATCATGGATATATTATGCCAGCTGTATAAGGCGGCTAAGGCAACTCCTAAATAACAAGAAATAATAACGGTTGCAAAACGCCAACGTTTTCAGAAACCTTCATCACAACCTGACATTTCAGTCAACTCTCAGCCGGTGGTGGTTTTCCATCCCATAATGCCCTGATTCTGCTTCTGGTTCTGTGGAGGATCAGGATCAAAAGAACGATTGTCTTTTGTCAAACATTTGAGTCTTTCCTCTTGGTGCTGGACATTCAAACTTCTCAGTAATCATCTCACTTTCCAGTCAGTCAGTCAGTCAGTAGCTTTATCTCCTAGAGCTTTTCAACCTTTTCAAAGCAGACACATCTCCTTCCTCAATGGAACTGTTCATGGACCGGATTTGAACATGTGATCTTTGGTTTATCAGACCAATGCCTTACCTCTTGTGGTCAAGGTGTGGTGGTCAAGTGGTAAGGCGATGGTCTAGTAAACCAGAGATTACAGGTTCCAATCCTGCCTGTGCCAAAATGTCCATTGATTGAGTCCATGGAAGAAAAAGACGTGCGGTTCAGTTAAAAAGCTCTAAATAGAGCTCCAGTGTGTCTGACCCAATGTCTCCAGGAGCTTTTCAGATCCAGCAGTTTTTCAGGAAAGACTCAAAAGTGTTCCAAGAAAACCATTAGTCCAGTTTTTAATGGTAACCCTGAGACCCTACGAGTCTTTGAATTCTTAGGCATCTCAGTGAGTTTTGAAGTCCAACTTCTAAAGGAACAATTCAACTTCAACCCTTCCTTAACTGTTGATCCTTTGATAAAACCAGAGGATGAAAAGGTCAGCAAACAGCAGGAGGGATAGCTCAGCATGGAGAGCTGCTTACATGGTGCTGTCATGACAGACTTGATGTCAGTTCGAGTCCTCCTTCAGGTGCTGTTCTCAAGCTTTACTGTTGGGTTTCTTCTCAGAAAAAAACACAAATAGGAGAACGAGTATTCTGGTGCTTGAAGGAACTTATAGCTCAGTAGGATGAGTTCTTGTCAATACCTGCACAGAGGGTTGGTGGTTCAAATCCCTGTTCAGCCATGCATCAGATTCTTTAGTGTTGATCTTCTTCTCAGTAGAAACACAAATAGGAGAACCAGCACAAAGTTAGCTGTGGGAAGTTATAGCTCAGTAAGATGAGCTGCTGTAAATAGTTGTCCAGAGAGAAGCTGGTTCAATTCCTGATAGAAAATCAATGTTATTGTCAAAAGCAAAGTATTTAAAAAGACAACAGAGCAGCAATACTGCCCCCTGCAGGCTGCTCTGAGTCACTGTATCAATTAAAAATAAAAACTTTTTTCGCAGGCCTGGCGGCCGCCTCCACACAAATCATGGCCCACAAAACATGCCTCTCAACTTCAGTAAAATGCCAGCTAGTCCTGCCAACCCGTCTCATAACCCCCTGCTTCCACCTCTCTGAACCGCCGGGGGAGAACATGGCCCCCCCCCGACCCCGCTTTCGCAGGAGCACCGGGTTCTGATGACGGGCGGATCTGAACCAACGCTGCATGGCTGCCTCCTCACCGTACCGAACAATCCCACCATGCCACCGAGCCCACTTAGGTTCCCCAACAAACCCGCCGCGCCACCGAGAACCCGTCACATTTGGAGCTTTTCTCCGGGCGCTTTTATATCTTCACTTTGGATGTTGGACTTTAAAACTCAGAGAGAATCGAACCCACTACCTCAAAACTTCCAGAGCCGTCTTCTAACCAACTGAGCCACCTTCAAGGAGGTGTTGGTGGCACCTTCTTGGAGCTTTTCAGTCTTTGCTTTTGGGTTTCTGACTTTATAAGTAGCAATTGGGAAGTGAACTCACAACCCCAGAGGGAACAAGCAGGTGTCCTTCCTGCTGAGCTGTCGGACCATTGTTGCTGCCAATCTTTCTGTCGCAGTTTTCAGTCTGTCCTCTTGATGTTGGACTTTACAAGTGACTGAGGATCAAACCCAAAACTGTAAACTCACAAAGTAGTCTCCTAACAGGCTGAACCACCAGTAAAGATATTTTCTTAGAGCTTTTCAGTCTTTACTTCTGGGTTTCTGACTTTAAAGGTTGTAACTGGGGATCGAACTCACAACCTCAGAGTCGACAGGTAACTGCTCTACCTGGTGAGCCATTGCTGGGGTGGGAGTCACAGTGTTCAGTCTGTCTTCTTGATGTTTGACTTGATGTCTTGATCTTTCCTCTGAGCTCCTCAAAACCCTGATGGTTCTCTCAGAGGTTTGAGTTTCACTTTTGGTGACAGACTTCAAGTTCCACTGAGACTCATCAGGATCAAACTCCCAACCTCCAAACAGTCGTTTAACTGGAGACATGGATCCTTCGTTTCTCAGAGGTTTGGACTCTTCCTTTGGACGTTGATTGAAACACCTGAGGATCAAACTTCCAAGCAGTGTCTTTAAAGCTTGAGATATTCAGTCAGAGGCATTTAAAACTTCTTTCTTTCTTTGTAAACTGCACTTCATTGAGAATCCAAACCACGTCCTCAGAACTTCTCAACCTTCTACCAGTCTGATCTATCTGGTTGAAGACATTCAAGCTGTCGTTCAAAGAGCTTTACATGCTCTCCTTCAGACCCATAATGTCAAAACTTCCAAGCAGTCCTTTAAGACGATGAGCTTTTTGACCAGTGACACTCAGACGGTATTTCTTAAAGCTCTCGAGTCGTTCCTTCAGAAGCTGGACTTCAAAACTCACCGAGAGGACCGAGGTCACAACTTCTTAGAGTCTCAGAAGGACGTTTAACAACCTGAGCCAACGCTGAACCTTTGGCTGGTTGGAACATTTGAGTCTTTCCTCTCGGCGTCGGACTCCAGAGGTCAACAAGCTTCTTGAAGATTAAAACAACGACTTCAAATAACATCGTCTCCAAACAAACTCAGCGCAGATCATTAATTCAACAGTAAAGCAGATGAGTCGCTCTTGTTCTGCGCTGAAATATTTTGTAGTTTCTTATGAGAAGAGCAGAAATGTTGGAGATAACTATTTGAAGTATCAGTAATATCATGGATATATTATGCCAGCTGTACAAGGCGGCTAAGGCAACTCCTAAATAACAAGAAATAATAACGGTTGCAAAACGCCAACGTTTTCAGAAACCTTCATCACAACCTGACATTTCAGTCAACTCTCAGCCGGTGGTGGTTTTCCATCCCATAATGCCCTGATTCTGCTTCTGGTTCTGTGGAGGATCAGGATCAAAAGAACGATTGTCTTTTGTCAAACATTTGAGTCTTTCCTCTTGGTGCTGGACATTCAAACTTCTCAGTAATCATCTCACTTTCCAGTCAGTCAGTCAGTCAGTAGCTTTATCTCCTAGAGCTTTTCAACCTTTTCAAAGCAGACACATCTCCTTCCTCAATGGAACTGTTCATGGACCGGATTTGAACATGTGATCTTTGGTTTATCAGACCAATGCCTTACCTCTTGTGGTCAAGGTGTGGTGGTCAAGTGGTAAGGCGATGGTCTAGTAAACCAGAGATTACAGGTTCCAATCCTGTCTGTGCCAAAATGTCCATTGATTGAGTCCATGGAAGAAAAAGACGTGCGGTTCAGTTAAAAAGCTCTAAATAGAGCTCCAGTGTGTCTGACCCAATGTCTCCAGGAGCTTTTCAGATCCAGCAGTTTTTCAGGAAAGACTCAAAAGTGTTCCAAGAAAACCATTAGTCCAGTTTTTAATGGTAACCCTGAGACCCTACGAGTCTTTGAATTCTTAGGCATCTCAGTGAGTTTTGAAGTCCAACTTCTAAAGGAACAATTCAACTTCAACCCTTCCTTAACTGTTGATCCTTTGATAAAACCAGAGGATGAAAAGGTCAGCAAACAGCAGGAGGGATAGCTCAGCATGGAGAGCTGCTTACATGGTGCTGTCATGACAGACTTGATGTCAGTTCGAGTCCTCCTTCAGGTGCTGTTCTCAAGCTTTACTGTTGGGTTTCTTCTCAGAAAAAAACACAAATAGGAGAACGAGTATTCTGGTGCTTGAAGGAACTTATAGCTCAGTAGGATGAGTTCTTGTCAATACCTGCACAGAGGGTTGGTGGTTCAAATCCCTGTTCAGCCATGCATCAGATTCTTTAGTGTTGATCTTCTTCTCAGTAGAAACACAAATAGGAGAACCAGCACAAAGTTAGCTGTGGGAAGTTATAGCTCAGTAAGATGAGCTGCTGTAAATAGTTGTCCAGAGAGAAGCTGGTTCAATTCCTGATAGAAAATCAATGTTATTGTCAAAAGCAAAGTATTTAAAAAGACAACAGAGCAGCAATACTGCCCCCTGCAGGCTGCTCTGAGTCACTGTATCAATTAAAAATAAAAACTTTTTTCGCAGGCCTGGCGGCCGCCTCCACACAAATCATGGCCCACAAAACATGCCTCTCAACTTCAGTAAAATGCCAGCTAGTCCTGCCAACCCGTCTCATAACCCCCTGCTTCCACCTCTCTGAACCGCCGGGGGAGAACATGGCCCCCCCCCGACCCCGCTTTCGCAGGAGCACCGGGTTCTGATGACGGGCGGATCTGAACCAACGCTGCATGGCTGCCTCCTCACCGTACCGAACAATCCCACCATGCCACCGAGCCCACTTAGGTTCCCCAACAAACCCGCCGCGCCACCGAGAACCCGTCACATTTGGAGCTTTTCTCCGGGCGCTTTTATATCTTCACTTTGGATGTTGGACTTTAAAACTCAGAGAGAATCGAACCCACTACCTCAAAACTTCCAGAGCCGTCTTCTAACCAACTGAGCCACCTTCAAGGAGGTGTTGGTGGCACCTTCTTGGAGCTTTTCAGTCTTTGCTTTTGGGTTTCTGACTTTATAAGTAGCAATTGGGAAGTGAACTCACAACCCCAGAGGGAACAAGCAGGTGTCCTTCCTGCTGAGCTGTCGGACCATTGTTGCTGCCAATCTTTCTGTCGCAGTTTTCAGTCTGTCCTCTTGATGTTGGACTTTACAAGTGACTGAGGATCAAACCCAAAACTGTAAACTCACAAAGTAGTCTCCTAACAGGCTGAACCACCAGTAAAGATATTTTCTTAGAGCTTTTCAGTCTTTACTTCTGGGTTTCTGACTTTAAAGGTTGTAACTGGGGATCGAACTCACAACCTCAGAGTCGACAGGTAACTGCTCTACCTGGTGAGCCATTGCTGGGGTGGGAGTCACAGTGTTCAGTCTGTCTTCTTGATGTTTGACTTGATGTCTTGATCTTTCCTCTGAGCTCCTCAAAACCCTGATGGTTCTCTCAGAGGTTTGAGTTTCACTTTTGGTGACAGACTTCAAGTTCCACTGAGACTCATCAGGATCAAACTCCCAACCTCCAAACAGTCGTTTAACTGGAGACATGGATCCTTCGTTTCTCAGAGGTTTGGACTCTTCCTTTGGACGTTGATTGAAACACCTGAGGATCAAACTTCCAAGCAGTGTCTTTAAAGCTTGAGATATTCAGTCAGAGGCATTTAAAACTTCTTTCTTTCTTTGTAAACTGCACTTCATTGAGAATCCAAACCACGTCCTCAGAACTTCTCAACCTTCTACCAGTCTGATCTATCTGGTTGAAGACATTCAAGCTGTCGTTCAAAGAGCTTTACATGCTCTCCTTCAGACCCATAATGTCAAAACTTCCAAGCAGTCCTTTAAGACGATGAGCTTTTTGACCAGTGACACTCAGACGGTATTTCTTAAAGCTCTCGAGTCGTTCCTTCAGAAGCTGGACTTCAAAACTCACCGAGAGGACCGAGGTCACAACTTCTTAGAGTCTCAGAAGGACGTTTAACAACCTGAGCCAACGCTGAACCTTTGGCTGGTTGGAACATTTGAGTCTTTCCTCTCGGCGTCGGACTCCAGAGGTCAACAAGCTTCTTGAAGATTAAAACAACGACTTCAAATAACATCGTCTCCAAACAAACTCAGCGCAGATCATTAATTCAACAGTAAAGCAGATGAGTCGCTCTTGTTCTGCGCTGAAATATTTTGTAGTTTCTTATGAGAAGAGCAGAAATGTTGGAGATAACTATTTGAAGTATCAGTAATATCATGGATATATTATGCCAGCTGTACAAGGCGGCTAAGGCAACTCCTAAATAACAAGAAATAATAACGGTTGCAAAACGCCAACGTTTTCAGAAACCTTCATCACAACCTGACATTTCAGTCAACTCTCAGCCGGTGGTGGTTTTCCATCCCATAATGCCCTGATTCTGCTTCTGGTTCTGTGGAGGATCAGGATCAAAAGAACGATTGTCTTTTGTCAAACATTTGAGTCTTTCCTCTTGGTGCTGGACATTCAAACTTCTCAGTAATCATCTCACTTTCCAGTCAGTCAGTCAGTCAGTAGCTTTATCTCCTAGAGCTTTTCAACCTTTTCAAAGCAGACACATCTCCTTCCTCAATGGAACTGTTCATGGACCGGATTTGAACATGTGATCTTTGGTTTATCAGACCAATGCCTTACCTCTTGTGGTCAAGGTGTGGTGGTCAAGTGGTAAGGCGATGGTCTAGTAAACCAGAGATTACAGGTTCCAATCCTGCCTGTGCCAAAATGTCCATTGATTGAGTCCATGGAAGAAAAAGACTTGCGGTTCAGTTAAAAAGCTCTAAATAGAGCTCCAGTGTGTCTGACCCAATGTCTCCAGGAGCTTTTCAGATCCAGCAGTTTTTCAGGAAAGACTCAAAAGTGTTCCAAGAAAACCATTAGTCCAGTTTTTAATGGTAACCCTGAGACCCTACGAGTCTTTGAATTCTTAGGCATCTCAGTGAGTTTTGAAGTCCAACTTCTAAAGGAACAATTCAACTTCAACCCTTCCTTAACTGTTGATCCTTTGATAAAACCAGAGGATGAAAAAGTCAGCAAACAGCAGGAGGGATAGCTCAGCATGGAGAGCTGCTTACATGGTGCTGTCATGACAGACTTGATGTCAGTTCGAGTCCTCCTTCAGGTGCTGTTCTCAAGCTTTACTGTTGGGTTTCTTCTCAGAAAAAAACACAAATAGGAGAACGAGTATTCTGGTGCTTGAAGGAACTTATAGCTCAGTAGGATGAGTTCTTGTCAATACCTGCACAGAGGGTTGGTGGTTCAAATCCCTGTTCAGCCATGCATCAGATTCTTTAGTGTTGATCTTCTTCTCAGTAGAAACACAAATAGGAGAACCAGCACAAAGTTAGCTGTGGGAAGTTATAGCTCAGTAAGATGAGCTGCTGTAAATAGTTGTCCAGAGAGAAGCTGGTTCAATTCCTGATAGAAAATCAATGTTATTGTCAAAACAAAAGCAAAGTATTTAAAAAGACAACAGAGCAGCAATACTGCCCCCTGCAGGCTGCTCTGAGTCACTGTATCAATTAAAAATAAAAACTTTTTTCGCAGGCCTGGCGGCCGCCTCCACACAAATCATGGCCCACAAAACATGCCTCTCAACTTCAGTAAAATGCCAGCTAGTCCTGCCAACCCGTCTCATAACCCCCTGCTTCCACCTCTCTGAACCGCCGGGGGAGAACATGGCCCCCCCCCGACCCCGCTTTCGCAGGAGCACCGGGTTCTGATGACGGGCGGATCTGAACCAACGCTGCATGGCTGCCTCCTCACCGTACCGAACAATCCCACCATGCCACCGAGCCCACTTAGGTTCCCCAACAAACCCGCCGCGCCACCGAGAACCCGTCACATTTGGAGCTTTTCTCCGGGCGCTTTTATATCTTCACTTTGGATGTTGGACTTTAAAACTCAGAGAGAATCGAACCCACTACCTCAAAACTTCCAGAGCCGTCTTCTAACCAACTGAGCCACCTTCAAGGAGGTGTTGGTGGTACCTTCTTGGAGCTTTTCAGTCTTTGCTTTTGGGTTTCTGACTTTTAAAGTAGCAAATGGGAAGTGAACTCACAACCCCAGAGGCAACAAGCAGGAGTCCTTCCTGCTGAGCTGTCGGACCATTGTTGCTGCCAATCTTTCTGTCGCAGTTTTCAGTCTGTCCTCTTAGTGTTGGACTTTAAATGGTGACAAATGATTGAACCCAGAACCTCTGAACTCTCAGACTAGTCTCCTAACAGCCTGAACCACCAGGACAGACATGGAGCTTGCTTTCATAGAGTTTTTTAGTTCTCAAGGTGTCCAACTTTAAAAAATAGTTAGAAAATTGAACTCACAAGTTAAAGGCTCTTAAACAGTTTCTTAGAGCATTTTATACATTCTTTTGATAAGAATCCAACCTTTGAAAATTTACCAAATTTACCAACTGACACCAGAACAAACACACTATAGCCTAATTAACTGTTCAAATTAGTGGTAAACATTCATCAGCATGACAGATTTAACACTTTATTGCAGCTATATATGCATTACAAAAATAAATTTGAAATACAAAAATTGTACCCATGAGTAATGTAAGAAATACACATGCATGTGTAACAGTAAAACTAACAATATTCATATTCAATAACAGACATGGATAACAGTGGCTAATAAGTAAAAGATGATCACTTTAATGAGCTGTATTGTATAGAGTTTATGTAGCAGTTCACTCCAACCACTGGCTGTATTCACTGAACTGAGCTCTCAGGACATATTTATAACTTTTTGTTGATCTCAGGTTATGTCATATGATATAAAATGTAGAACTCTACTCTACCTTAGATTTATAACTTTAAGGTCATGTCATGGCAGAAAACAGTAATAATACACTATACATATTGTATTAATATTGAAAATACACTGTATACATAATGAATATAGACACAATAACAATATAAATATTTTATACATAAATAAACACCACTTATAAATAGAGACATTACAAATTTAGGATTCATTGCATATGTACTGGTAGAAAGGTTTTAAATGTGTAAAAAGTGGTCTGTAGGAAAAGTTTACTGAAATCAGACTGTTAAATAGATTTACTAAAGCTCATACTTAAGTACAATTTTAAGGTCCTTGAAGCTGAGTATTATTCATGCTACTACTAAACTAGCTAACTGTATATAAAGTAGTTCAAACAGTAACATGCAAGCTAATAATGTCATATTTTATCAGTGATGGCAAAACAAGCATTTTCACTTATTACGTTAAGACTACTAACTTTGTATATACAGTGCAACAATTGAGGTATGGATTTAGAGGACAACAACAATCTACAGATGGCACAGAAAAGCTGATGAGTTTAACTTCACTCCGTACCCAAATCCAGGATAAAGAGGTTCAGTGAATGTGGTGTTGAAGGTGTGGAGGTGGATCAGAGAGTCAGAGGAGACTCTGTAGAAGGACAGAGTGCCAGCAGGACAGTCCACATACACTGCTACTCTGTGAGAGACTGAGGACGGAGAGGGAAGAGGGATGAGAGTCCCGCTGTTATTGTGCCACGCATTGTATCCCCCATCAGTGCAGCTCAGACACCAGGATCGATCATTCCCTCCAAACTTGGAGCCATCGCTGTCTCCGCTCCGTCCAATTCCTCTGTAGCTCACTGCGATATAAACCTTTCCTTCCCACTCCACTTCCCAGTAACAGCGACCAGTCAGACCTTCTTCACACAGCACCTGAGGCCAGTAGTCGAACCTCTCTGGATGATCAGGATACAGGTGCTCCTTTCTCAGATCGGTTACCTTTTTGTTGTTTTCAGACAGCTTGAGGAATTTGTGGTTAGTGTTTTGGTCCAGTGTGAGTTCACAGAAATCTGATGGAAACATACAATCAGACAGATTAGATTATTCAATTTGTATTTGGATACTAATTAATTATACTTGTAGATAAGAATTATTCCATTAGCCTTGGGAGACCATGAATAAAAACAAAAAGATCAGAGGAAAGGTTTATTCATTAACTATCTTTCACACATTTGTTCAAGAGTTAATACATTTTAAGCATCAACCAGCATGAAGTGATTGTTTAATGGTCAATTTATAACTACAAATTTGTTGGCATAAAGTAATATGTGTTTATCACTCTGGGAACATAAATACGTGAAGCAATATCAAGTTGTTGAGATGTGTCAGTAAAACCAAAAAATGTGAACCCCTTGGTGGTGCTAGAGGAAAAGTCAGTGGATTACCCAAGTCAGTAGAATTCATCCTCTGTGGACGATGGATGTTTGTACAAAATTTCATAACAATTAGTCCAGAAATTATTGAAATATTTAAGTTTGGACCATGACCACTGATAAATATACATCTGTTATACATTTTGTTTGAATGAATCAAACCAAAAGCCCACTCACACTTCCTCAGACCTGATTCCAACCACTGGACTCCATTAGGGTCCACTCTGAAAGACAATATAACAAAATCAGAAGAGCATGTTCTCTTCAGCATGTTCAATCATGAGTCCACACAATCACTGACATTGTCTCTCCATACCTGAGAGTGTCCAGCCTCCAGTGTGGATCCTCCTGTCCAGCAGACAGCAGCTTCTCTCCTGAGTCTCCTGGATGATTGTAGCTCAGGTCCAGCTCTCTCAGATGGGAGGGGTTGGAGCTCAGAGCTGAGGCCAGAGAAGCACAGCCTTCCTCTGTGATCAGACATCCTGACAGGCTGCAAACACACAAGCAAGATATTCTGAGGATATTAGTGCTGTTAGTGCAGGTAAACAATGCAGAACTTTGCGCAGATTCTGTAAACTACTTGTGTTTCAAAATGTAATGTGGACTGAACAGATTTTTAATTTAATTTAATAGTTCATTTTTCATATAAGAATCAGGATTTACTATAGCATATGTTGACCTGGCTGATAAATCCTGACTTTATAATTGAGTGATTGCATAATGAATAAAAGAGCACTTCTCTAATTGCTAATTTTGAATATTACTTTTATTGATATGTATGTTTTGTTAAAAAAGGCTTAATGATTCGCTTAGTGGTTTGAAAAGGTAAAATAGCCTAAATATGGATACAAAACTTCTTAAGGTATCAATACAGTTGTACGTGAAATAAATAATGAAATGTAAATTTTAGCCAAATATAAAAGCATATCTTCAGCATGTTGTTTGGCTATTGGTACTCCAGTTATATGAAATATAATTATCAGCAAGTGGTTCATTTTGCATGACAGGTGGTACGTACATAAAATTGTCATCAATCTTTGACCTCATGTGTTCTGGTACTACGTATGTTTATGAATCACACAGTGCTCAAGCACAGGGTTTGTTATGGCAACTCCATGACTAGCACAGAAGTCCAACAACAAAGCACCACTCCAGTTCAGATCAGGCATGCTAATCCCCCATCATTGCCTTGAGTCCCCAGACAGTGTCATCTCTAGTACCCAACCCAGAGAACTGAGCATCTCATCTGGCTTGAGATTGCCATGGGATTCACTAGAAGTAGCTAGAAGAGAGATTAATGCCGAACAGCCAGCAGCACTGTGACCCAGCCCCAGTTACCCGACCTGCTGGTATCCCACTCATAATTTCCTGATGTATCAATCCAATCCAGTAGTGCTTTACATTAGTAGGGTTAGTAAAACAAAATTGCAAAATGATTTTTTAAGTTATTAATTTTGGAGGCAAACTTATTGAAAATTAGAAAGTGCTGTTGTAGTTCAAGGTGCAGTACCTCTATGCATTAGTCAGAGTTATGAGTTACGAGATAAATAACCAAATTCAAACAATACAGGGCAACAGAGAAAACTGATCCAACCTGAGAGTTTCCAGTGTACAGTGTGGACTCTCCAGTCCAACAGAAAGTAGCTTCACTCCTGAATCCTGCAGGTTGTTGTTACTCAGGTCCAGCTCTCTCAGACTAGAGGACTGGGAGCTGAGAACTGAGGACAGAGCTGCACAGCTTCTCTCTGAGAGGTTGCAGCCACTCAGCCTGGAGAAGAAATGATTAGTAAAAAAGTAATGTCAATCAGAACAGCATATGTAAAGCACTCTGAAATAGACAAAATTCTCTAAACTCTTACAGAGCTTTCTTGGAGGCTTTGACCACTGGCAGCAGCCTCAGAAGAGCCTCCTCTGAAGCAGAGTATTTCTTCAGGTCAAACACATCCAGATCTTTTTCTGATGACAGTAAGATGAAGACCAGAGCTGACCACTGAGCAGGAGACAGTTTATCTGTGGAGATACTTCCTGATCTCAGGGACTTTTGGATCTCCTCCACTAGAGAACGATCATTCAGTTCATTCAGACAGTGGAACAGATTGATGCTTCTCTCTGCAGTGGGATTCATTTCGATTTTCTTCTTGATGTACTCAACTGTTTCCTGATTGGTCTGTGAGCTACTTCCTGTCTGTGTAAGAAGGCCTTTTAGGAGAGTCTGATTGGTCTGCAGTGAAAGACCCAGGAGGAAGCGGAGGAACAAGTCCAAGTGTCCATTTGGACTCTTTAAGGCCTCGTCTACAGCACTCTGGTACAGATTTGTCTCTGCAGATTCTTGTTTAGTTTCAGACTTCTGGGATGTTGTTGGTTCTTCCTCCAGCAGATTGACTCCAGAGTTGATGAATGTCAGATGGACATGAAGAGCAGCCAGAAACTCCTGAACACTCAGATGGATGAAGCAGAACACCTTGTCCTGGTACAGCCCTCTCTCCTCTTTAAAGACCTGTGTGAACACTCCTGAGTACACTGAGGCTGCTCTGATATCGATGCCACACTCTGTCAGGTCTGATTCATAGAAGATCAGGTTTCCTTTCTGCAGCTGCTCAAAAGCCAGTTTTCCCAGAGACTCAATCATCTTCTTGCTCTCTGGACTCCAGTGTGGATCTGTCTCAGCTCCTCCATCATACTTGACCTTCTTCACTTTGGCCTGAACCACCAGGAAGTGGATGTACATCTCAGTCAGGGTCTTGGGCAGCTCTCCTCCCTTTCTGCTTTTCAACAGATCCTCCAGAACTGTAGCAGTGATCCAGCAGAAGACTGGCATGTGGCACATGATGTGGAGGCTTCGTGATGTCTTGATGTGGGAGATGATGGTGCTGGCCTGCTTCTCATCTCTGAATCTCCTCCTGAAGTACTCCTCCTTCTGTGGGTCAGTGAACCCTCTGACCTCTGTCACCATGTCGACACACTCAGGAGGGATCTGATTGGCTGCTGCAGGTCGTGTGGTTATCCAGAGGCGAGCAGAGGGAAGCAGTTTTCCCCTGATGAGGTTTGTCAGCAGCACATCCACTGAGGTGGACTCTGTAACATCAGTCAGGATCTCATTGTTGTGGAAGTCCAGAGGAAGTCGACACTCATCCAGACCGTCAAAGATGAACACAACCTGGAACTCTTCAAACCTGCAGATTCCTGCTTCTTTGGTTTCAGTAAAGAAGTGATGAACAAGTTCCACCAAGCTGTACTTTTTCTCTTTCAGCACATTCAGCTCTCTGAAA
Source organism: Euthynnus affinis (assembly GCA_029490765.1). Lineage (NCBI taxonomy): Eukaryota > Metazoa > Chordata > Actinopteri > Scombriformes > Scombridae > Euthynnus > Euthynnus affinis. The sequence continues at coordinate 18,404,135 of CM055861.1, forward strand.
GTGAATGGAAATGTGAAGTGTATGTCCTGGTTGGCTTTGTCTTCAGCCCAGTCCAGAGTGAACTTCTGTGTTAAGACTGTTTTCCCAATGCCAGCCACTCCCTTTGTCATCACTGTTCTGATTGGTTCATCTCTTCCAGGTGAGGCTTTAAAGATGTCTTCTTGTCTAATGGTTATTTCTGGTCTGTCTGGTTTCCTGGATGCTGTTTCAATCTGTCTGACCTCATGTTCATCATTGACCTCTGCAGTCCCTCCCTCTGTGATGTAGAGCTCTGTGTAGATCTGATTCAGAAGGGTTGGGTTTCCTGATTTAGCAATCCCCTCAAACACACACTGGAACTTCTTCTGCAGGTTAGACTTGAGGTTAAGCTGGCACATAGCAGGACATTCTGAAAGAAGAAAAAAACCTTATTATGTATAACAGGAAATTAGACTACTTTATTTCCTAAAGCAAAGAAGTAAGGTTTATTGATGCAAATATTTGGTTCCTGTGGGTTTTGAGAACACACACTACTTACTGTTACTCAAACAAAACACAGGTAAGTGAATGAATGTTCATAATTAACCTGGTACTGAACTTGGTCTAGATGTTCAAAATGTTGTATTCAAGAACTTTATTGTTTCTAGACTAGGACCCATTATTAGCTCAATGTATTGGAAGGCTGAAAAGTTCACCAACACTACGGTGCCTGAAGATGTAAGGTACCCTACCACTTTATAAACTGGCGATAAACTCCCAGGTAACTGCAGAGATGAAGATAGATCTGTTTAAATATTGAAAAGCTCAGAAATAAGGCATCAGCCTCAAATGGCGCAGAACACACTAAAATGTTTTGAGGTTCTAAGTTGAATCTTTAGGGAGACTAATCTGAAGTCCGACAACCACAGTATAGACTATAGGGAAACTCAGCATCCCAGTGATGTTCACAATATAAAAAGAAGAAGGGACTTGCTGAGCACAGCTGTGGACCAATTTAAAACTCCTGTATATTGACAAATATTAAAATTTACAGATATCCAGAAAATGCAGTCTCTCTTAATTCACCAGTCTTTATAGAAATCCTCTTACTGCTCTGCAGACGGTCAGCCAGCTCCTCCTGCTTCATTCTCCTCAGGAAGTGCAGTGTGATCTTCAGAAATGCGTCTCTGCTGCTCCTCCTCTGCTCTTCCTCCTCACCATCCAACACCTCCTCATCCTCCCTCTGACTCTCTAAGCATTCTGGGTAATCTGAACTCAGAACCTTCTGCATCTTCTTCAGCTCCTTCTTCACAAAAGTGACGATGTTCTCCTCCAGCAGCTGGAACAGAATACTATATGAATGACACAATCAAACTAAAATCATGAAGCAAACATCAGATCCATGTTGGACAGACTGACAATCCATTGGTCTACAAAGTGCAGCATGGAGATGATTGTGAACAGAATAGATGTAAAAGTAGTTGTTGTACATGTACAGACCATAAATATGGAGTCCAGGTGTGTTTGATGCTGCTGGGCAGACTGACCACTGGGAACCTCTGAGCTCTCCTGGTCCACTCTGTGGAGGAATCATGAAGAATGAGCTCACATTATGTCTGTCCACACAGAGACAAACAACAGCTCTCACCAACCCTCCATACAGCTCTCCCTCCCTCACTGTACACTGCTGAAGTGCCCTGGAGCAAGGCAGTTAGAGCCAGTGTGTGGTTGTCACAGACTGGTCAGCTCCCAGTACAACCAGTATCCTGTTTTTCACTTACTCTTTCTGTGAAGAATGTGGATTTTTGAAGAGTAATGGTGAATGTATTGATTCATCACTTCTGAAGGACACACAGCTGGGTTCAGGTTTGTCCAGCTTCCTCCTGATAGAAACACAAGATGATTCTGCTCAGCACCCAGAACACACTGAGACTCTGTCAGTGATTTAATACACCTACTGTACACAACACAGGAATATCCACATTATGGTACTGTCAAAGACAAAATGATGATACACTTCTTTTTTTTTCCTTTTTTACATTTTTGATAATGCTAAATGACACTGCTAGACTCCTTTAATAAAATAAATCTACAGTTTTAATCTTCTTTTTATAAATTAACATGTTTATTGTTCTTTTAATAGATGCATATTTTTAGTGATCTTTTGTTGTATGAAAGACAGTTTTTTTGACAAACATTTTTTTGTATTTTTTCTTATTATAAATAATTTTAGCATTCATTTTAGGAATTTTTCATTTCACTACACATAAATACATTATTCATCCTTCCTTTCTATAAATATAAACTTTTATTAAAGTACACTTACACTTTATACAGATTATTATACCACTCTTTAATAAATGTTTATTTCTATTTTTTCCTTTTACACATCTTCATTATTTTTTTTTTTATAAATGTTCACTTTTTCCTTTCCTACTTTTATACATGTACATTTTCAGTCTTTTATTAATGTACTGTTTTAATAATTTCTTCTTCTACTTTTCCTTTGCATAAACAAACACTTCTACTCTACATTTTATAAATGTGGTGTGTGTTGTTCCCTTTCCACTGTCACCAAGTGCTGCTCATGGGGGAATTGTTAGGTCTCTGTAAATTAAAGAGTCTGATGTAGCCCGAAGATAACTTCTGTTATGATTTGGCATTATATAAATATAACTGTATTGAAATTACAGTGTTTTACAGTGTTTTTAACTTTTAGCAATGCACTCCTCAAGTATTTTCTCATTTGGACGCCTCGTCTTTTTTAAATGTTCACTTTTGCTGTTTTGTTTTGTTTTTTTTTTAAATAAAGTACAATTTTTCTCCAATTTCTTTTAAAAAATCTACACTTAGTCTTTTTAAAATAAACATACACATCTAGTGTTCTCTTACTGAACATACATCTCTAGTGTACATTTTAGACAAGAACTCTATTAAGAGTACATGTGAATAGCTTACCCGAGTTCAAAACAGGAGAGTCCATCTTTAAACAGAAGAGGTTTGGCTTTTGACTGACTGCTCTTCAAGGACACACAGCTGGGTTCAGGTTCAGAGGAGTCTGGTCTCTGATGGTTCCTGGTAGACATGAAGAAATTCACTTTTTTAGCAACACAATCTTTTTAATGAAGTCGCTGCTATCAACATAGAAAACGTCAACATAGCAAATTTCAATAAAATTAAAAGATAACTGTTGCACTGAAGGACTGTTGCTAATGGTCCAAATATTTGGCCTCATTACAAACTTTAAAAAGGGGACAAACAGGAAGAAACAAGAAATCAGGAAATAACTAATTTTCTATCCTCTCCATTTATGACTGAATATCATAATACTACTCTGATTTTTATATGTTCTGTCAAAAGTTATACCATACTGTGTGCAGACCCTCAATAACTGTTGAAGAGCAGCACTATAATCCTTTTTACTGCATTGACAGATCATTCTTATAGATGTTAAATAGAGCATCAGTAGATTTTTAAAAATTTAAAAATAGAGAACAAAGATGCTTTACAACTTTTCTGAATCATCAAAATTCCGACTTTTTGTCCTGTAAAAAAGGTTCTTGCAGCTACATCCATGTCCGAGTGGAAACTTTGTTTTCTTTCCCAAAATTCTGTGATATCACAACTTGATATCTGTCACTAAATGGATTGATCCTTGCTCACTGATACGGAACAATTACAATCAGCAAATCAATGAATATCAATTCACCTGGCACTTATCAATACATGTTCTGACCTTATGAAGGCTCATCAACATGGTTCTTATATCCCTGGAATCCTTACAACCTCCCTTACCCATACAGATAAGGAGATGTGTGCTGGATTTAAAACTTCTGGACATAAAGTCAAAAAATTACAACATTTACATTTTTAGTTGTGTTTTTCCACCATAAAAGGCTTCCTAATGCCTTATATTAGTACTCACAAACAAAGGATGGCATTTCTGAATAGCCTGAGCTGAAAAATACACTATATGACAGCCCGGGTGTGACTATTGAGTTTGAAGGGTTAAAGGTTAGAAGCATCTCACCATTGTTCAGGACAGCAGAGTCCATTATTAAACAGTAGAGGTTCGGCCTTTGACTGACTGCTTTTCAAGGACACACAGCTGGGTGCAGGTGCAGGTGCAGGTGCAGGTGCAGGTGCAGGTGCAGGTTCGGGTTCAGGGGAGTCTGGTCTTGGACAGCTCCTAGAAGATGGACAGGAAGACCAGCAGGGAGGGAAAAATCACTTCCTGGCATTCAGACACAAAAACAGCTGGACAGACTTAACAGAATTAACAAAGCTGATTCATGTTTCTCACATTATGACAAGACAGAAAGTCGACTTACTTGGACCTTAAAGAAAGTTGTCTTTTATATAGAACTGGTGGACCCATGGTGGCTCCTCATCGACACACAGACAATCATCTCTGTCACTGAAACAAACAAACAAGCAGAGCTCTGACTGTCAACAAATACTCAAACATCTGAGGTGGAAGAAGTACTCGGATCCTTTTCTGCAGTAAAAGTACTGATACAACAATGTGAAAATACTCCATTACAAGTAAAAATCCTGCATGAAAAATCCTACAAAAGTACATAAGTATAAGAAATATTGGATCATTTGAACATTTATTGAAATGAAAGCATGTGAGAAGTTTAGAGGGAAAAATCACTATTTGGTGGAGCTGTTAACAACTCATAGACATGTGAAATGTGACCCCGACTACACACTGCTTTTTGTAAGTAAAGTACAAATACCTCAGGATTGTGCTTAAATACAGTACTTCAGTGAATGTATTGCAATATAAATACTGTTGACACTTTGAACTGTTTGAGTCTTATGTTTATTGATAATTGACCAGGTGACCCCGCACATGATTGGAAGGTATTACTGGTCATTCATAATGCGTTGGTGCCCTCAGGTGTAGATGTGGTCAACTGCATGATAACAATTAGTTCTGTTGAAAGTGTTGAAAAGTAATAACTAAGAACACAGATCCCTTTTTTATTCATTCTTTATCATACTAATTGTTTTATTTTAACATCCTGCTGGTTAATTAAAGATTTATTGGGAGAACGGAAGCTATAAATATGCAGCAGACTGAGGCTATTTGTGTCTTCAATGACTGTTTAATAACAGGAAGCGTGACGTCAGATTGAATTTCATCATCCTGGAATAACATGAGGGAAATGTTTGGTCCTGTTTTTAGATTATGAGTCAGAGTTTGTCAGGAGGTTTTACCGCCCACCCCATATCTCCTCAGACCTGACAGAGAAATCCCTGCAGGAGAAAGTGCATCTGAAATCCGCAGTTTTACAGGTTTTACAGGTTTTGTTTGTTTGTTTCAGACCACACATCACATGTGCGGGTGATCACAGCCATGACTCAAGACAGCGTGAAACATAAACATTTCTTGTTCAGCAGATTATTTCCACTGGTTCTACTGTAAATAAACTGACTCTCTCAGACTGTGAATCAGCAGATAATCCATTTTAAAGAACAAGCACTGGGACTGGAGCCGATAACACGTGATTTACATTTGCGCCCCTTCATCTGATCATCAGACAGAGATCAAACATATACTGTAAAAACCAGCAGATGTTCCACTTTACAAAGATGAGTGTTTCTCGGGTCAGTTCACTTTGGATCACTTTGAAACAAGAGAAAAGAGACGCTCCTTATAACTGTATAACTTGGTTACGGATCGTCAAATTTCCTACTTCTTCTCCTGTAAACGTTTTTACAACCGCATCCTTAATCTGTGTGGAAACTTTGTTTTGTTTGCCAAAAACGTGACATCACACTTTAAGTGAATCTCCGGAGGATAATTCAGCATTTTACCTGCTTTTGTTTGGCCTGTTTCAGACCACACACACCACATGTCAGCTGTTCAGAGCCAAACAGACACACCTGTACAGGTGATCACAGCCGCTGGATTCTCATTGTGAGATTTGACATTTACTGAGCAGCAGATTAACGCTCCGCTGTTTCTACTGTAAATAAACGGAGGAGATATGACATAAAAGATGTATCAAAGTGTAAAAGGTTGAAAACTGTCGGTTACTTTACCTTCAGCCGGAGGAGAGACGCTGCGTGACGTTGAGGTGTCAGACTGAAACTGAACAACAACCAGGAAATAACAGTATATCACGTGTCTGCGCTCACTAGGAAAAGACGTGCAACCCAAACACAAGCTGTTCAAACTTGATTTTAATCACTGCATTTTTAACATCTATTGGACAATATTATTTAGCCTGTTTACAATAATCAATACATTATTGATACGCTACCATCTATTAGATATGTCCATACTGAGGTTTTCAGTCAGACTGTCAAACTGTACAAGTCTTCTGCTCTGAACATCATTCTGACCAGTTACACACATTAACACTATATTTTTTGTTTGTTCTGTAAATCAATACTGTCCATATTACTGCCATTAATCACAGACATCAACACTGACGTCTTCAATAAAAACTTTGATGTTGCTTTGGCGCCATCTTCATCTTACACTGAAGGAGTGAAGATGAGATCAGTCCAAGGAGACACAGGAGCTTTTACCAGGTTAAATTAGAAAAAAAAACACAGACAAGCAGAATAAATAAATCTTAACTTCATATATTGTTCTACAAATCACCATAAATTTAATTTCCATTTATTTCATCATTAAACTGTGACACAGGATGAATTTGGTGGTGTGTCTATCTATTATTTATTGTTGCTCTCACTCCCAACACTCATCAGAAAGCAGCGGACAATAATAAAGAGTGGAAACATATTTGTTTAGGCAAGGGAACTTTATTCATATAGTAAATTTCAATTCAAGGAACTTTACATGAAACATCAAAGCATCAAGTGCAAAAGAGAGTGCGAAAAAACAAAAACAAATATAAAATGACATTTAAATACAATTAGTCATTAAAGATCCAAGAGAACAGTTACAATGCAGTGTACGAAATTTAAAATGATTTGACATTAAAATATTGATAAATTTTTGAAACTTGAAATATTTATATTGATAAACATAAAAGTCTTCATCCGAGTTGCAGCAGACATGTGGAGCATAAAAACTGAACACTGGTTCTCCATGTTTAGTTTTGACTCTCAAGACAGAAAGCACACCTGATCCCAGATAACTGGAAAGGTCTGGATGTAACAGAAGATCAAGATATGTAAGCTCAATTTCAAGTTCACACATAAATGTGGAGAAGATAAAGGAACACTGTTACCACTGTGCTGGTATATTTCCTACTGTGTGTAACTTAGAGGAAAAGGGCGGTAAATCTTTGTATATATCTACATGCCAAAAATACACTTGCTGTATGTTGGGGAAACCCACTAAAGCTATCTGTCAGCCAGAGGCTCTAAGGACTCTCAAATGTGCATTAAAGGAAGAATCCAAGGAAAGATGTGTGGACCATTTATGAAATTCCTGAAAAAGAGTCTCAGGTAGTCTCATATACTACTAATACCATACACATATACATATACTAACCCTGGTTTTTGTCTTTTTCTTTTTTGATTATGGCAGATTTCTGCTGTTTGTAGAGGAGCTAAACTAACAGCAGTTAGCACTAACAACAAAGAGCCATTAAAGAGTCAAACACTGAAACTGTCGGTTACATTACCTTCAGACGGAGAAAACAATCTGCGCCACCAAGTCAGAGAAAGTGAAAGTAAAGTTGTTTTGTTTGTGTGTGTGTGTGTGCACCATCCATGAACTGTCATTATGTTGTGAGGATTTCCTCTATTCCAGCTCTTGCTAACTGTCCCGCCTCCATCCTCTAACTTATCAGGGGAAACAGTTCCCTTTTCTGACAGACGTGGAGCGGAGAGTCTTTGTCTTCAGCAGTTTGGACGTTAACTGTAAGTTTGCTTTGTTTCACAGTTGAACTTTCTCTTTAGTAACTTCAGGGTTTGTTTCTTGCTGTGTGATGTTTTTATTTCATCAGAAAGTTTGGAGAACTCTCATGTTGGAAGATAAATCTACATGTTGTTAAATGATTGATTTACTGGAATCAATCAATATTAATGAACAGCTGATGATTATTTCCTTTCTTCAGCTCTCACAAATCAAACTAAATCTGCTTTTTGAAGGTTGTTTCCAGCAGCGTAAAGTCAGAAACTACAGTATCGGCCTGCTACTGTTTCCTGTCAAACGGTACAATTAAACAGGAAGTGATGATGTAGGGTGAATGAATGAATATGACTGCTGTCAAATTAAACGTGCGGTGTCATGTAATAAAATCACATGACTCCACACATGTGATATCATTGACTGGGGAGGGGCGATCCTCAGTGACAATAATGTCACTAATCCTCAGTAATTTAATGTTAAGGATATAAATTTCTCATAAATGAAGCAATGTTGCTGTTATCAGATATATCCATGTCTCAAAATATGCTGTAAAATGATGAAAACATGTTTCATATTTTTAATGTGGGACTGCTGGTTTAACTGATGTAGGAAAGTCATTTGATGTTGTTAAATTGGTGAAATATGTATTTAAGTACATTAAATGGAAATTTAATGTACTTAAATACATATTTTTGGAGGTTGCAAATTATACATAATACACTACTATACTATATCTGTAACAGCAAAAACATTGTAACATTGAGATGAATGTGGACATGCTCTTCAGCCTTGAGTGTCACTGACCCGGGGAATTTGGCACAAGGAACACTTTTATGTTTGCCATTTCTTCTCCGAGTGTGACATTTGCATTCTCTTTTCTGATATGATTAGGAAACACCTTGTTGATTTCAGAATGGTCTTGGCTGTGGATATAATGTATTGGCTTCATGTTAAAATATTATACCACATTACTTGAATTCAGAGTTCATCTGTAACTACTGAGTTTCTCTCAGAAGTTCACATGTAGGATCACCACATTAAGACATGATTGGCTTTATGTACAATTTGAAAACTGCTAAATTAAAAAGGCTATAAAATAGTTTCACTTTACACTAAATGACACCGTTGTTAAATGTCTGACAGCAGTTAAGCTCTAATATCTGCTTCTTCTTAAGTTTGTGTTTACTTAAAAAGAAGTCCTATCAAAGTAAAAGTGCCCTGATTCTAATCATTGAATACATGTGTGTTTGTGCGTCATGTGCACTACTAATGTGTACAACATCAAAGAAAACTAATAGACAACTGAAACTATTGACATGTTGTTTATTGCTGTTGAATTGACTGAATATGAATGAAATGGAGTCAGTGTGAGTCAGTGTAATGTAAATCCTCCTCCAAGCATCATGTGTGCTGCTCTTCACTTCACTGCAGCTTCATGTCTCCATCTAGTGGACTGATAGTAGAAGTACAGCAGCTGATGACAGCTTTCTCTGACTCACACTGCTGTCTGGCTGCATTCACACTGATGTATAACAGAAAATAACAGCCAATCATGTAAAGGATGATTTGTGTTTCCTCTCCAGATGAAGGTAGAAAGTGTGTGTGACTGATGTGGATTTGACTTCAGCAGCATGGATCAGTGTGAGGACAGAGAGGAGGGAGTCCCTCCCTCTAAACGCTCTCTGTGTGGGGAACATGACAGCCAGACCAAAGCTCAGAGGTGAGATGAGGATCTCTAACTGTCCATCACTGTTCTCCATCATCATTATTCACACTCAAAGCTCTGTGTGTTGTGTTAAAGAACAAAGACGCAGCACAGACCAGACTCTGCTGGACCTGAACCTGAACCTGAACCTGAACCCAGCTGTGTGTCCTTCAAGAGCAATGAATCAATACATCCACCATTAGCCTTCAAAAACCAACATTCTTCACAGAAAGAGTGAGTGTAGATCGGGGTCTTGTTCTCAGATCTGGTTTAACTAATTCAGACTTGAATGCTGCTGTCAGGCTAAAATAATCCTGTTAACTCTCATCCAGATAAACTGGTTCTCAGAGGCAGTCTGAGGATTGATTACTAATCCATGGATTAATTTATCTTGAACAATGAAAGCAGAATGAGCAGAGAGATTAAACAATGATCAACATTCATATGATTGGCTGAGTGCTGATCATGTGACTACTGTTAAATTCAATTCAATTCAATTTTATTTATATATATTTTATTTACAGAGCAGGTCTAGACCGTACTCTTTAATTTGCAGAGACCCAACAATTCCTATATGAATATGTCTGAACATTTATTTCAATCTTGACAGCTTTTCAAGTGCAAATCACCAAACACATGATTACTGATCAGACTGTGAGCGACAGTCATGTCTCTGTGTCTTTGATCTACTGATGTTTGACCTGTGACAACAGTTTCAGATTTATTTTAATATTGTGATCTGTATGACTTTGAAGTTACATTATTAAGGAATGAAAAACGGAGCCCAGGTGGTTTTATGATGTCAGCAGCTGCTGTAGTGACTTCCTGCTCTGTCTGCTTTAAGTGAGTGCTTACAGGCAGTGACTTCACTGTAAGCTCATTAAAAGTTGGTCATTTCCTTCTCAGTGACCAGCAGCTGTGGTCAGCCTGGGTTCTTGTCACTTTCAGAGTAAAATGTTAATATTAGTCACTGGCAGGATGAGCTAAAGGAAGCAGTGTGTTCGCCACATTAGTATCACTAACAGGCTGAAGGACTGTCAACAGAAACGCCTGCAGAACACAGAAGATTATCCAGACAGCTGTTCAACATCAGATCATATTTAATAAATACTACACAAAATATTTTATTTACATTTATTCATTTTTGAGACACTTTTGTCCAAAGTCCAAATAAAGAGTTGATGCATCTGTGTCCCCGGCTGAGTGTAATCTTCACCCTTCAGGTGCTGCACACTGCAGTGAATATAGCTTTATTTATATAGTTAATCATGTTTAAGTTTAACAGTGAATTCATATAAAACTGCCTGGATATTCCTGTGTTGTGTACAGTAGGTGTATTAAATCACTGACAGAGTCTCAGTGTGTTCTGGGTGCTGAGCAGAATCATCTTGTGTTTCTATCAGGAGGAAGCTGGACAAACCTGAACCCAGCTGTGTGTCCTTCAGAAGTGATGAATCAATACATTCACCATTACTCTTCAAAAATCCACATTCTTCACAGAAAGAGTAAGTGAAAAACAGGATACTGGTTGTACTGGGAGCTGACCAGTCTGACACAACCACACACTGGCTCTAACTGCCTTGCTCCAGGGCACTTCAGCAGTGTACAGTGAGGGAAGGAGAGCTGTATGGAGGGTTGGTGAGAGCTGTTGTTTGTCTCTGTGTGGACAGACATAATGTGAGCTCATTCTTCATGATTCCTCCACAGAGTGGACCAGGAGAGCTCAGAGGTTCCCAGTGGTCAGTCTGCCCAGCAGCATCAAACACACCTGGACTCCATATTTATGGTCTGTACATGTACAACAACTACTTTTACATCTATTCTGTTCACAATCATCTCCATGCTGCACTTTGTAGACCAGTGGATTGTCAGTCTGTCCAACATGGATCTGATGTTTGCTTCATGATTTCAGTTTGATTGTGTCATTCATATAGTATTCTGTTCCAGCTGCTGGAGGAGAACATTGTCACTTTTGTGAAGAACGAGCTGAAGAAGATGCAGAAGGTTCTGAGTCCAGATTACCCAGAATGCTTAGAGAGTCAGAGGGAGGATGAGGAGGTGTTGGATGGTGAGGAGGAAAAGCAGAGGAGGAGCAGCAGAGACGCATTTCTGAAGATCACACTGCACTTCCTGAGGAGAATGAAGCAGGAGGAGCTGGCTGACTGTCTGCAGAGCAGTAAGAGGATTTCTATAAAGATTTAACATGATGTCTCAAGAGATGGAGGGCATATGTTCATGAATGTTTTCTTTAAATTGTTATATTTTCTTTCTTTGATCGATAATTATTGATCCTATTTCTTGTTTGGTCATTCAGAAACTCCTGCTGGCAGGTGTCAACGTGAACTCAAGTCTAACCTGAAGGAGAAGTTCCAGTGTGTGTTTGAGGGGATTGCTAAAGCAGGAAACCCAACCCTTCTGAATCAGATCTACACAGAGCTCTACATCACAGAGGGAGGGACTGCAGAGGTCAATGATGAACATGAGGTCAGACAGATTGAAACAGCATCCAGGAAACCAGACAGACCAGAAACAACCATCAGACAAGAAGACATCTTTAAACCCTCACCTGGAAGAGATGAACCAATCAGAACAGTGATGACAAAGGGAGTGGCTGGCATTGGGAAAACAGTCTTAACACAGAAGTTCACTCTGGACTGGGCTGAAGACAAAGCCAACCAGGACATACACTTCACATTTCCATTCACTTTCAGAGAGCTGAATGTGCTGAAAGAGAAAAAGTACAGCTTGGTGGAACTTGTTCATCACTTCTTTACTGAAACCAAAGAAGCAGGAATCTGCAGGTTTGAAGAGTTCCAGGTTGTGTTCATCTTTGACGGTCTGGATGAGTGTCGACTTCCTCTGGACTTCCACAACAATGAGATCCTGACTGATGTTACAGAGTCCACCTCAGTGGATGTGCTGCTGACAAACCTCATCAGGGGGAAACTGCTTCCCTCTGCTCGCCTCTGGATAACCACACGACCTGCAGCAGCCAATCAGATCCCTCCTGAGTGTGTCGGCATGGTGACAGAGGTCAGAGGGTTCACTGACCCACAGAAGGAGGAGTACTTCAAGAAGAGATTCAGAGATGAGAAGCAGGCCAGCACCATCATCTCCCACATCAAGACATCACGAAGCCTCCACATCATGTGCCACATGCCAGTCTTCTGCTGGATCACTGCTACAGTTCTGGAGGATCTGTTGAAAAGCAGAGAGGGAGGAGAGCTGCCCAAGACCCTGACTGAGATGTACATCCACTTCCTGGTGGTTCAGGCCAAAGTGAAGAAGGTCAAGTATGATGGAGGAGCTGAGACAGATCCACATTGGAGTCCAGAGAACAGGAAGATGATTGAGTCTCTGGGAAAACTGGCTTTTGAGCAGCTGCAGAAAGGAAACCTGATCTTCTATGAATCAGACCTGACAGAGTGTGGCATCGATATCAGAGCAGCCTCAGTGTACTCAGGAGTGTTCACACAGGTCTTTAAAGAGGAGAGAGGGCTGTACCAGGACAAGGTGTTCTGCTTCGTCCATCTGAGTGTTCAGGAGTTTCTGGCTGCTCTTCATGTCCATCTGACATTCATCAACTCTGGAGTCAATCTGCTGGAAGAAGAACAAACAACAACCCAGAAGTCTGAAACTAAACAAGAATCTGCAGAGACAAATCTGTACCAGAGTGCTGTGGATGCGGCCTTAAAGAGTCCAAACGGACACCTGGACTTGTTCCTCCGCTTCCTCCTGGGTCTTTCACTGCAGACCAATCAGACTCTCCTACGAGGTCTGATGACACAGACAGGAAGTAGCTCACAGACCAATCAGGAAACAGTCGAGTACATCAAGATGAAGATCAGTAAGAATCTGTCTGCAGAGAGAAGCATCAATCTGTTCCACTGTCTGAATGAACTGAATGATCGTTCTCTAGTGGAGGAGATCCAACAGTCCCTGAGATCAGGAAGTCTCTCCACAGATAAACTGTCTCCTGCTCAGTGGTCAGCTCTGGTCTTCATCTTACTGTCATCAGAAAAAGATCTGGACGTGTTTGACCTGAAGAAATACTCTGCTTCAGAGGAGGCTCTTCTGAGGCTGCTGCCAGTGGTCAAAGCCTCCAACAAAGCTCTGTAAGTACACAGATAGTTGGATTTATTCATCATTATTTAAATACCCTGTTATTTTTCAACAGGACAGATTTCTTTCCTTTTTATTTGCTCTCCAGACTGAATGGCTGTAACCTCTCAGAGAGAAGCTGTGCAGCTCTGTCCTCAGTTCTCAGCTCCCAGTCCTCTAGTCTGAGAGAGCTGGACCTGAGTAACAACAACCTGCAGGATTCAGGAGTGAAGCTTCTGTCTGGTGGACTGGAGAGTCCACACTGTATACTGGAAACTTTCAGGTCAGGATTCAACAACCTGTTTAACAGATAAACATTTAAAATCCGAATGATATTAGAGGATAAACATTAAACCTGTGTAGGATTGACATCACTAATACGATTTCTCAAACAAGTTTTTACAAAATTTCAGCAGTACAGAATTACTCTCAAAGTGTTTTTTTTTTTTAATTTTTGTATTGGTTTTGTAGTAAAAAACATTAGAACAAGAACAATTTGGGTCAATAGATTGTTACATAGCCTGACGGTTATACAGACATACAAACACATAGAGTCAGAGAAATGCAGAGAGACAAGGTATAAATATGATAGAGAACACATATACATGCAAAGAGGGCACAAATGGACAATACCTGGCGGGCAAGATTACATAAAGAAATATAATAATAATGAAAATTGTACTCATGTTCGGTGATGGTTCAAAATGAGAAGTTATAACAAGACAGTCAAGTAAAGCTCTCAGTTGACCACATGTAGGAGAAGTTCAGAACAGGGGAAGAAAAACAAAGTAAGAACTACGGACCTACAGTAAAACCCAGAAAACTGGCCACCCATGCCAACCCAGATAGTACCTTCCCAAATAAGGTACACGTCAAATAAACATGTTCCCTGAAGTGTGCACTAAAGTACTCACTGCAGAAAAAGGAAACGATAAACAACTTTGAACCACAGCGCCGTCTAATGGCTTAGCCATCATATGTATAGGTATTCCCCAAACAACAAACAGACAAGTAAACAGACAAAACAAACCAGGGGGAAAAGATAATATGAATAATAATAATATGAATAATAATAATAATGACAATAATATTAGGGTAGGTATATGAACGCAAAAGGTTCATGAAGCTCAGGTCTGTTGAGTATGCAATCAATGGCAAAATGAGTGCTGATGGCAAGTTAAGCTCTGATCCTCTGATTATACTTGCATTTACAATTGTGATGGTGATTCAGCACTCAAATCTAATATGAGCAAGTAATTTTAAAGATAGCATTAGGAAGGTCCAACATTAGTACTCTCAGACTGTCTGACGTGTGTGTTGTTTTGTGTGTTCAGTCTGTCAGGATGTCTGATCACAAAGGAAGGCTGTGCTTCTCTGGCCTCAGCTCTGAGCTCCAACCCCTCCCATCTGAGAGAGCTGGACCTGAGTTACAATTATCCAGGAGACTCAGGAGAGAAGCTTCTGTCAGCTGGACTGGAGGATCCACACTGGAGACTGGAAACTCTCAGGTATGGAGAGACAATGTCTGTTAGAGGAGGAAGAGCTGGAAACAATTTCTCTGTCAGAAATGATCACAGATCTCAACTGAATCTTTGACTTTTTGTCATTTCTAACTGAAGTTTCCTGTAAATGTTGAAAGTTAACATCCTGCTGCTCTGACCCCCCTCCTCCTTTCAGGCTGCAGCCTGCTGAAGTCCGATGGTTGACACCAGGTCTGAGGAAGTGTAAGTGTGTTTGTCATTTGATTCATGAAAACAAAGCAGATTTCAAACTGTGACATCACTCATTAATATCCTACTGAGGATGAAGATGATGTCATCATTAAACAGATGATAGATCAATAACTGCAGCTGTATTGTGTCTTGTTCTTTCCATCAGATTCCTCTCAACTCACACTGGATCCAAACACAGCACACACAAAACTCAAACTGTCTGACAACAACAGGAAGGTGACGCGTGTGGAGGACGATCAGCCATATCCTGATCATCCAGACAGATTTAACTGCAGGCCTCAGCTGCTGTGTAAAAATGATCTGACTGGTCGCTGTTACTGGGAGGTCGAGTGGGGAGGATGGGTTTATATATCAGTGAGTTACAGAGGAATCAGCAGGAGAGGATACAGTTATGACTGTGGGTTTGGAGGGAATGATCAGTCCTGGAGTCTGATCTGCCATGATGATGGTTACTCTGTCCGCCACAATAACAGGGAAACAGTCATCTCCTCCTCCTCCTCCTCCTCCTCCTCCTCCTCTGTCTCTAACAGAGCAGCAGTGTATGTGAACTGTCCTGCTGGCACTCTGTCCTTCTACAGAGTCTCCTCTGACTCTCTGATCCACCTCCACACCTTCAACACCACATTCACTCAGCCTCTGTGTGCTGGGTTTGGATTTGGGCTCTGGTCACATGGCTGGCCTGGTTCCTCAGTGACTCTGTGTTCTCTATAGGAGGGAGAGTCTCTCTCACTAGTTGTAAATGGACTCTCTAAACCCAACATGGTTTCCACATGACTTACAGTTTTTTTTTGTCAGTATTGACAGTTTATTTCATTCAGTCATTACTTATGGGTTTCAGACTAAACCAAATCTGCTGACTGAGGACTGAACATGCAACCTTCATATTTCTGAGCAACCATCCTACTCTCCGACCCATTGGATCTTTGTGACTGGGATTGTTTCTCTCACAGCTTTAAGTTTTTACACCTTGATTCAGGACTTCAAAAGTCACAGAGGATCAAACCCACAACAGTGTTTTACCTGCCTTTGCCATACTTTCTCTTTCTTCTCATCCTACTGAGCTCTCTGTCAGACAACTGGGAGAAAGATTTCATTGGAAACTTTTACATGTTCATGCTCTGGTGGTCAAACAACACTTGTCTCATTTTGGGGATGGAACTAATGATCTATTGTATCATATTTTTGTAACTTTTTAGAGTAGAGCCCTTACTGGTCAGTTTTATAGTTTATCTCCAGCTGTATTTGTTTACAGCTACTACATAATGCAGTAAATTTGTCATAATGTCAGTGTGAACATCAGTATTACTGTCAGTGCTGTTTGTGGAGAGTTGTGGTTACTGTTATTGGAGGGCAGTGATCATGAGAGTTTTTCTATGAGTCACTTCAACAGTCGAATTACATCCAGATCAATATGAAGTATCAATATCTGTATTGATGACATCACTGTTGGTATCAGCGTGGATAAAAGCAGTCATTAGTACAATTCTAATAACAATATTCAAGTATTTGTATCATTTTAAAACATTTCATATAATCTGTGTTCGTTTAACTGACAGCTTGTAGTTTACCTTTTCACCAGGAGAGGGCACCAAAGCTCCATCAATGAAGAGTAATTCTCCACATTTCATGCAGATATAAGACACATTATAACTGCACTGATCAATAATCGATATTTATTCCTTTAACTATATTAAGCTGAAAATGGTTGTGTACTTTTACTGTGATATTTTAACTATATGAAGCTGCTACTTGTAGTACACAAGCACTTGTGCGGTATTCATTTGATTTTGAGAACGGGATTATTACTTGTAACAGAGCACTTTTACATGAATATATTGGTACTATGTGTTAAAGAAAAGTTGGAAATTAAAACCTAAACTTTCCAGTAGAACTCTTCTGTGTTTCTGAGTTCTCAAACATCTCCTGAGCTGCTGAAGATTGAATTTAGAGGTTAAATGTCTCTGGTTTCACTCGCTGAGGCTCAGAGTTTCAACAACATTTCCTCGAGTTGGGACAAAAGAAGGAGGGCTGAGAAAAAGAAAAAGAGCAGTCAGGACAGAAGAAAGGATCCAATTTCAGCTGTCTGGAACAAACACTCCTCTCTCTCTATAAACCACAGTGGTAATCTGTCAGGGTTAACTTGTGAATCAGTGTTTTACTGCTGAACTTCTCTAAACCTTAAAAACCTTCTGATGTCTCCTCCAATCAGGTCACAGCAGCAGCTTTGGAAACTTTTGTGTTTTATTCTGTAAAACTGTACAAGCCGTGTAGCATTGAAAAAGACAAAGAGAAAAATGTGTAAAAGATGATTTTAAAATTCTCATAAATACATAACTCAGAAAAAATATATTTACAAAAGACCTCTAAATGACAGTAAGTGTGATCAGTCTTCATCATCAATAAACAGATGAAAGTTCAGTGATTCTTCAGTTTACAGGTCCATAATCTTACAAATAATTTGATGCCTGAAAGAATGAATTATTATTTTAAAAATAATTGCAAGAAAGACCAGCGTCATCTGTTGTTGGAAGTCTTTTTATGTGAAAAACATCCACTGGTTCTCACCCCTTATGTGTGAATATTTTATGTTTTTTAGTCGTTTATGAATGAAAACTGAACATTTTGGGGTTTAAGACAAAACAAGACACTGTGGCACATAACCTTGAATTACAAGAAATTGAGGCACATTTTATAGACTAAATAGGTAACGAATTCATGGATAAAATTATCGTTACTGGGAGCTTTATTAATAATTGTATGTTTTTATGCTGCCATGTTGGCCTGCTCTCCTTTGTACAGAGATATTACATCTCAAGAGACTTCCTGGTTAAATAAAAATAAACACTGAACTTTATCACTTTTTCTTGCATCAGCACCAAAGAACATCTTCACAACTTGAGAAATTACAGACCTGTAAAATAAAGTTTTACCTGAATTTCTCAGAGGCTCATAATGATTCAGTTAATGTACAAATATGAACAATTAAAGAGAAACAAGTGGACATTTCATTTGGGGCGGAATCGGACAGACATCACTGTGACGGCAGTTAGAAGATATAAAAATAGTCTTTTTAATGGCACATCTGAAGTGTTCATGTTCTCGCTGTTCTTCTCTGAAAGGGTTTGAAAAGAGGCTTCACATTTCCATCCGTCCTCTCAGAGAACAAAAGGCTCAGTTAGAAGCTCACTCAGCCACAAAACTACTGTCCGTTCTTATTTTTAAGAGTCAAACTTCCTCAACATGTCCGAGTAAATACATGAGGCTGAACTGAGTCGCATCCTCTCCGCTCTACACTGTCGTCTCTCCCTGGTTGTTGTTGCTCAGTCTTTTATAAAACCTGCACCACGACTGCAGCGTCTTCTCCGACCAGATCCAGAAGCCAGACGTGATGCCCACAATCATGGTCATTAGGTACTTGATCATGAGCACAGTGAAGTCCGGTGTCATCGGTGCAAAGTTTCCTGCCGGGCATGGCACGGCAAAACGTTTGCATGTCTGCATGTGCCATGTTCGCTCCCACTGCGGCCGGAAGGCCTGCTCATAGAAGTAGCAGGCAATGACGATGGTGGCAGGCACCGTGTACAGCACGCTGAACACACCGATCCTCACCATCAGCTTCTCCAGCTTCTCTGTCTTGGTGCCATCTTGCTTCATGACAGTGCGGATGCGGAAGAGTGACACGAAGCCTGCCAGCAGGAAGGAAGTACCGATGAAGAGGTAGACAAAAAGCGGCGCCAGGACGAAGCCCCGCAGGGCGTCCACGTTGTAGATTCCGACGTAACACACACCAGTTAACAGATCGCCATCCACTTGCCCCATGGCCAGGATGGTGATGGTCTTTACTGCCGGCACTGCCCATGCTGCCAGATGGAAATACTGAGAGTTGGCCTCAATGGCCTCGTGACCCCACTTCATCCCGGCAGACAGGAACCAAGTGAGCGACAGGATCACCCACCAGATGGAGCTCGCCATGCCAAAGAAGTACAGGATCATGAACAGGATGGTGCAGCCTTCTTTCTTGGTGCCCTGAGCCACCATCTTGTATCCATCATCCTTGAACTTATCAATACACACAACTTTATCTTCCAGCAGAAAGCCAGCAGCGTATGCCACCGCCACCATGAAGTAGCAGCCGGACAGGAAGATAATCGGCCTCTCTGGGTAGCGAAACCTTCTCATGTCCACCAGGTAGGTGAGTACAGTGAAGAGGGTGCTCACACAGCACAGAATGGACCAGATCCCAACCCACAAGCGCCCAAACTTCAACTCTTCCTCACGGAAATACATCAGTCCATTGGTCTTTGAGATCTCACAGGGGGCGCCACAGTCCTTCACCCCCAGGAAATGGTAGTTTAGGTAGGTGGGCACCTGGAGCTGCAGGGGGCAGGAGAAGGGCTGGTTGGACCGGACGTGCGGCAGCAAAGTCACAAACTCAGGGATTTTCGGGGTTGGGTCTGAGGTGGGGCCGTCAGTGTCAGTTGTGTTCTGACCCACGCAGATCTCTCCAGCGCCATGGACAGGGAAGTTCTCACATCGAAGTCTCTCTGGCCACTGAAAGCCAAATTTATTCATGAGTGCCTCACATCCCTGCCGAGCCCGCTCACACAGAGACCTGCAGGGCGGGATGGCCTGCTCCAGAACCGTGCAGACTGGAGCATACATAGAGCACAGGAAGAACTTCAGATCCATGGAGCACTGAACTTTGACCAGTGGGTAAAACTGGTGGACCTCCAACCCAGCATCCTCCTGGTTGGTGTGGCCCAGCAGGTTGGGCATGATGGTCTGGTTGTAGGCGATATCAGTGCAGAGGGGGATGGAGATGGGCTGGCAGAAGCCGTGCTCTGGGATGGAAATCCCCTTCTCATACTGACTGGAGCATGGCTGGAACAGCGCAGCAGCCAGAACGCAAACCCAAACCCACCGCCAGGTTCTCCCCACTGCCATGATGTATCATACAACCCCCAGAGGCAGGGAAAAAGTAGTTTCCACAAACTAGCAGAGGCTTTCCAACTGTTCACTGAAGCCAAAGAAAATAAATAAAGAAGGTAAGTCCTGCTGCTTGAGGCTGCTGGTGTGTGTTCAGCATAAAAAACTTGTAAGGGGCTCTTTACTGCTGCATTCCTTTATTAATATTCCACAGCACTTTCCACAACTCCACAGGAAAATGTCGGATTTCGGGGTTTATTCATACTCCAGTCCTTTCTAAGTACAAGCCGGTGAGTGAAATCCTCTCTGTTTCACGGACAAACACTTTAAAAAGCCACAGATCCAAACTCGGAGTGTCTGAGCTGAATGTGAGACTCATAAAGACCGAGAGAAGAATCACACAAACTCATTTCTTCTCGTCGAGCTGCGGCGCATGTAAAGAAACCCGTGAAGAAACTCAGCAGCAGTTTTCTCTCAATAAAAGCGTCCAAAGCCGCGCGATAGAAAGTTGTCTTTGTGGGTAAAAAGCTCGACATTAGTTGGTCGGACTTGCTTTCCCTCCGTGAGCTCTGCAGGACTGAGCTGAGGAATCAGCCTGGGCCGGTTTCCAGGAGCCCCCCGCCGGTCACCGCCTCTCTCGCGGGGCGCCTTGAAACTCGCCTCCGCGGCTGCTCCCGTCCAATCAGACGCTTTGTTTCCTCACCCGTCTCACCGCTGATTGGTCGCAGGAAGTAAGGGGGCGGGGCGTTGCGCAGGGGTTTAAGCCACAGAGACAGCGAGTGCTGCGGTCTGAAAAGTGACCTGACAGAAGAAAATCTGTAATATTCCTGCAGAGATTCATGAATTTGGCGGCTTTTAAACATCTCCCTGTCCATTTTTACAGTATTCTTTACTTGGAGTGAAGCAGAAATACCCCAAAGTATCCTACAAATACTTCACTAAAGGAGAGAAAAGTAAAATGATGTAAGATAAAGAAAAATAAAGAGTTCTAGTTTGTTTGTAGACAGTTACATGTAGTTTTATTTTTTTTAGGAAATCAACATAAATAAGCTAAAGGAAGTTTTAACATTTATTATATATACATTTTATTATTTAAAGAATAGAATCTAGTACAATAAAAGCTATTAAATGCCAAGTTAATTAAAATACTAATAAAATAAATACTAACTAATACTAAACTAATAAAAACTTTATTAAAAACAAGATGCAAGTCAAGTACAAAAGTAGTCAAGAGTCTACAGGGGGCTGATTCTACATTTTAAAGAGAGATCTGTGAATAAATTATGATTCATTCTTCATGTTTTCTTTATTTTAAACACTGATTATAAGTAGCAGTCCAGTTAAACAGACATGAGCTCATGTTTTTTTGTGTCTTTTATTCAGCAATCAGTTATTGTGAGCCAGTGTTACCCAACAACAAGCTTCAGCTGAAAACTGTCACAGATTTATTGTTTCTTGTAAAAATGTGCATATGACATTCAAAAGATAGAATATTAACAATCAATAACAAACATGTAAGTTTAGTTTATTATAAGAAACTAAACAACAGAACAACATACACACCGTTACTGTATCACACCGAGTCAAACTTTAACGTCTGTGTGTAAATTAAACTAATGAACACACGACTCTTCTCATTAGATCATCAAACTGTCTCTTTGTTGAAACTCATAAATCCTTCAGACAGACATCAACTGTGGTCATATTGCATCTTTTCAGCTGCTTTTTCTGCTGCAGCCGACCAACACACACACACACACACACACACACAGTCTGCAACAGCTGAGGAGTTTCAGCTCCATTAGCAGCGGACATGTTGCCTGCACATACCTCTGCAGTGACTCGGCTGGCCTACATTCTCCTCACTCAGCTATAAATACGAGCATTATGGAGACTGTTTGTCCAGAGCTGTAAAACTCTGCAGCTCAGAGGTCACAGAGGTCACAGAGGCGACGGACGTGAAGCGTCGCCACAGCCGGGAAACTTTTCTATCTGCAGCTCTGATGATATTATTGTGTGTGTCAACATGTCGGGAGATGAGCTCTTTGTTTCATATGTGCAGAAACAGGACTGATGAAGGAGTCAGAAAAGCTGCAGACAGGTTTTTATGTTGAATCTGTTCTCATCAGGAGAAGTTTAGTTTGTATGATGAGGATTAATCAACCACACATGTCAAAATAAACTGAAATAAGAAGGTTTGTGTCCTCCATGTTAGAGAGGTCAGAGGTCAGAGAGTCGTAGCAGAGAACAGACTTCACGTCATCAGTGAAAACTTTGATGATAAAATATTCATCTACCTTTTTTTTTGCACCTGAGACAAACTAAACGAAGGTAACTTCCTGACCTGTAACCATGGTAACTGCACACAACAAAGAGCCTCAAAGTGCTGCAAAGTTCAAAACGCAAGACGACAAAACGGCACAAATTTCACTAACGAAGCGTCGAAGCCAACGTTCAAAAGTTAAAACCGTTTTCATCCGTCTGTCGTGTGCGGCGTGTTTTTATTCTGACGAACGTCACGCGGCACGTTGTGGAAGTCTCGTCTTCCTGTCGGGACGCGCATCACATGTAGCGACGTAAAGCGTTGACCAATAGGAGCTCAGGTGAACTGTGAACGCGGCGAAAGAGGAGTGATGTCGTTGGCGGAGCTGGGAAACAGACAAAAGGTTTGTATCGCTATGGCAACCAGACAGCCGCTTTGGACGCCATTGTACTGTCATGCTAACACTGTACTGATAAAGTTTATTCAAGCTGGACGACGAGTTTGTGCGGATATGAAAAGAGACGTCAAAAGGTCAAAAAGCTGAAAACATCAGTTTCAACGTGATTGATCTCTTGATTAAAAGCAGCTTTTATGTTTTTCTGAGTGTTTCGGCGTTCAGTTGTCACCTGCTGAGAGCTCTGTGTGACCACGCCCACTTCTCAACAAGACCCGCCCACTGTATGAGAGGCCACGCCCACAGTTCACACCTCTTTTTACCATGTAACATCGGAGGAAGAAACTTCAAAATGCAAATGTAAAAGTAAAGGAGGAAGGAAAAAAATGCTGTAAAAAACATTTAAATAAAAATAAAAACTGTAAAATGATCCTTCTGGAAACATGAGAAAGTGTTTGTTGTTGTTCTTCCCGTTCCAGACGTCTTCCCGTCCGATCAGAGACGTTCTGTAGCGACGTCTCACTCTGACGGCGGCTCCACACTCACAACCTCTCCGTTATTTATTTCAACAGACGAGTTTTCCATCGTTCCTGAGAGCTGAGAGAAGAGGAGCTCTCATAAACACGCCGCTGCGCTAACCCAAACACCGCCGACGCCACGCCGCCTTTTTAGGCCAAAGCACTTCCAAGTGAGAGCCTGGTACCCTCATGTCACTGCGTCCCTCCATCCATCCTCTCCTCTACGCTCTGTGTTTACATCTATATGTTTACATCTATATGTTTCACTTCTATGGACATAAACTGCAGCGGAGGGAAAAGAGGATGAGCAGCTGGTTCAGATCATTTATTGTTCAGAAACTAAACTGAAGGTGTGTTCAAGACAGGAAGTGAATTTCACACTGCGTGGAAACAAAGGAAATAAAACAAAGGATTTATTATCAGACTCATCAAAACACTGAAATAAACTGATGATATTACAAAGTTATGAGTGGAGAAGCATCTTGAAGCTTTATAATATTCTACAGTCACAATAAAACATTTGATTCTGCGTGTTTCTGCTTTCAGCTCCTTTAAATCACAGTATTTATCTCATGTGTTGTTAGAAACCAGTGAATCAGAGTTAAATGTGTTTCATGCAGAGAATGTTTCACCAGCATCGACAGCGATCAGTGTATGAACTCCTCTCTGACTGTAGTTTGAGCCGCCGCCCCCCCGACATTCCACAGAAAGTGGCGTTGAAGAAAACCAGAGACAGAGGTGAGCCCCCCCCCCCCCCCTCCTCCTCACCCCCTCCCTCTCTGAGTAGAGGGGGGGGAGGCGATGGTGGCGTTTGATTTTCAGCCCAGCTCACCTCAGACCAGCAGAGTGTGGGGGGAGAGGAGGGAAACATCTGTGCACAGCTGCAGAGGGAGGGGTCAGAGGTCCTGGTTAGCCTAGCTTAGCATAAACACCAACAGCTAGCTTAGCCTTTTTCTCTTTCTGGAAACATTAAACTTTTTTTGTCTCAAAATATTTCAAGTGTACAAATTAATTATTAACTTTTTTCTCTGAATATTTACTGAATTTTAAACTTTTTTCTTGTAAATATTACGACTGTTTTCTCGTAATGTTTTTTATTTTATTCTCATAAATATTTCGACTTTATTCTCTGAATGTTTTAACTTTATTTTTGTTGGTATGTTGATGTTCAGGCTGAAAACGACTCGGTGACATCACTCACCGAGTCACCTGATTCACGCTCTTCTTTTATGTTTACTTCACATCGGAGCTTTCTGCTGGATCCAATGGGCTTCTTGACATAATTTCTGTATAAAAGCAGCCTCCTCATGGACACCTTCTTCTTCTTCTTCTTCTTCTTCTTCTTCTTCTTCAGCCTTTACAGATGAAAAGCCGCCATGTGAAGGAGGTTGAGGGGGAGATGAGGGGGGAGGAGGGGATTCCTGCACAGTGGAAGCTATGTTAAAGAGCAGATGATATTAACATCCTATTACCATCCCATTCATACACATTAACATGACAAGCCGCCTGAAGGGGGGCCCAGATGCACTCTGGGACGGCAGGGACAAAGGCGCTCCGCCCAGAGGTCAGAGCAGAGAAGAAGAGCGCAGATAAAAGAAGAAGAAGGAGAGAGAGCGAGGCCGAGCGGAGGACAAAGAGGCGGTTTGAGGAGGCGGGTCGAGAAACCTGAGAAAGTTTCAGAGTCCTCGTTCAGACTTTAACCCTTTCTGCATCCGGACTGCAGCAGAGACACGTTTACCCCGCAGACCCTGAACGGGAAGGTTGTTTCTTCTTCACTAAAGAAGCACAACTAACAGGACACATCACTACTTATATTATTATTATTATTATTCTCACTTATTTTTATCATAAATTTCTTTCTTTTTTATTTTATTTTGTACGACACCAAACAACCTGCACGTCAACAAAGCTGTTAATGTTCTCTGCTCTCTAAAGTCTGTTTAATGTGAAACAAATCAAACTCGTTAAAGTTCATTTAATTTGTGTTTCTGTAGTTTTAAACTTTAAAATCTCATCACAAGTTTAATTAAATAACTTTTATTATAAACTCAGTTTCAGGTTCGGATTGTTTTTCTATTAAATGAGCGACTGATCGTTAATTAAACTGATCGTTAATTAAACTGATCGTTAATTAAACTGATCGTTAATTAAACTGATCGTTAAACTCGTCTAATAAAGTTATTTAGGAGCCTCGTTAGTTTATTAGCATACACTACCCAGCATGCTTTGCAGCATTCTGCAGGAATACTTTTGTTTTTCTGATATTTTGGGATCTGAGTCGTTCAGTCACTGACTTCTCATCATGTGACCTCGCCCCTCCCCCCGAGGGGTCAGCGGGGGTCAAAGGTCACAGTGGAGGAGGTTTCCTGGAGAAGGAGAGAATCACTGACGGATCAATAACTGCAGATCAGCAGCTGATTCTCATTAAACATATAAAACTGAATGTGATTGATCAGCTGGGATCGATGGCCGATCGATGGAGCGTCCAGCTGCTTTGTTGCGTTCTGCAGAGGTCACATGATCGAGTCATGTGACCTCTGCGTTCCTCCTGTTCCTCATGTGGATCTCATCACGCTCTATTAGATTTTAGTCTCATTAAACAACAACAGCACCGTCGTCGTGGCGACCGGGCAGCCCGAGGTGTGTGTCACATGACGTACGATCAGCTGCTCTGTGTGGCAGCGACGTGAACTCAGAGAACATCTTAATGTTTCTTTACTTCTAAACTATATTTAAAAAACTTCTCTAAACTTCTGGAGCCGTCTTAGAGGCTGTTTGACCTTTGACCTTTGACCTTCTGACAGGACTGAGAAGAAGAACGGACTGAGCCGTTAACACAGAAACATCAGGCGGACATGAGGCGAATAAAGATGATGTCACTTCCTGTCGCAACAGAGAGACGACCAGTAAAGAGTCAACATGTAAACAGACTGTTGTTGTTATTTTATCATCATTAAAACCTGATTTGTTTTTGTTTGTCTTTCATTTCATTTTATTGATTTCTTCTATTATTGTTTGTTTCTATTAAATAAAACTGTTTCTCACTTTATTATTAAATTATTATTATATTATTATTATTATTATTATTATTATTATTATTATATTATTATTATTATTATTCTTTCTTCGCTTTGTCAACATGTCAATAAAGTTTATTGAATTAAACTGAATCGCTGCTTTTTATCAACTCAACATGAATTAACATGAAGTCCCGAGTGTGAGTGATTATTCAAACATCTCTGATGAATTCAATTTGTCTCCGTTTAGAGTGTGTGTGTGTGTGTGTGAGTGTGTGTGTGTGTGTGTGTGTGTGTGTGTGTGTGAAGAAAACAGCAGAAAGCTCCGGTCACAGCGTGAAGCTAATGAGACACGCTGAGGGCGAGAGACACAGACACACAGAGAGAGATTTAATGTGTTTAAATATGTAAATGTGTTTAAATACTTTAATTAAACTTTATATATTTATATAAAGAATATTATTATTAAGTCTTATTAAGAGAACAATAGTTTATATATTATTACACACAAACATCACAAGTTTATTTAATAAAGGGTTAAACGTGCTGCTGCAGTCAAACTTCAAACGGCTCAGTGTTCTCAGTTATTATTGATTATATATATAAAGTATTGATTACATCTAAAGTTCTATACATTTATGTGTTTGTTGTTTTCTGGATGAATTAACGTCTCGTTTGTGTCGCATGAGAAAAACATCAGAAACATTTTCAGACGAGACGAACAGGAAACTCATCTGAAGTTTATTTTATTATATTATAGAGCTTTCATATGTTTTCATTTATATGTTTATGTCATAAAATCTCATAAAAATTAAAGTCAAATAGAAGTTAAATATGTTATAAGTTTATTTGACATGTCACACACACACAGCGCTGACCTCTCGTTGACCTCTCCACAGGAACTCTGGGAAGTGGAGGCGCTCAGACGACTAAACACAGTAAACCTCCGTGACCTCAGGTGTGTGTGTGTGTGTGTGTGTGTGTGTGTGTGTGTGTGTGTGTAAAGCTGTAAATCAACATGAAGCTCTGCAGGAGAAAATCATGTCTCACAAACGGCTGTAAATAAACTCACTGTGTGTTTCTTCCTCCTGGTGTGAACGTCAGTCAGGTCATTGAACGCCTCACAGCTGCCCGGTTCGACCATGTGACCTCCTGTTAACCCCCGACTGCACATCCACAGCTGAAATAAACACATGACTCATCAATTAGTCAATTAAAGTCATTTTAAATGTAAAGAAAAGCCTGAACTTCTCTGACAGAAGCTGAATATTTTCCATCTTTGTGTGATCGAAGACTAAATGTTCACTTCAGATGATCGGCACCTTAAACACGATCAATCACCGGATTATTAAGACAGTCCTGCGATGACGGAATAACACGACCTGTTAAA
Organism: Euthynnus affinis; assembly: GCA_029490765.1. Classification (NCBI taxonomy): domain Eukaryota; kingdom Metazoa; phylum Chordata; class Actinopteri; order Scombriformes; family Scombridae; genus Euthynnus; species Euthynnus affinis. Next base: position 18,431,983 of record CM055861.1, read on the forward strand.
ACTATTTAATTTATTATTTATTGTGTTTCAGCTTTAAAACGTCACAAGAACCAGAAATAAAAACCAACTAATTTACTCACTTTTAACTGTTTCCTGTCGTTATAAAACATAAATCTAAAACAAGCTTCCTGCTGTCTCACCTGCAAACTGATGATGAAATATCGACCAATCAGGAGGAAGTCTTTAACCAAACAAACTGATGTTTTCGTGGTTTTTATTTCACTTATTGATAAAGAAAACTTCACTTAAAGCGTCTAAAATGATGATATGCAGCAGATGAAGAAGCCGATTCCTCCTCACAAACGTTTTCTTTGAGCTCTTTGTCTGTTTCTGTTTCTGTTCTGACTGGAAAATACAGTAAAATATAAATAAAACTAAAACTGTCAAAAAGCAGATGGAGTCTGGTGCGGAGGGAATAAAAGTTAAAAAACAAAAAAAACAAAGAAAAACAGTTTGGAGATTAAAAATAACAAGTTAAATTTGTCAAATATCAGATTCTTCAGAGGCCGAATATCAAAGGCGGCTGAGCGTTTTAATTTATTTATGATGATTTTGTTCAAATGTCATGAATGAATTTTCTCTCATCAAACGGTTTCAGACACGAAAACACAAACAGACGCTTCAATAAATTCTCTTTTATCTGCAAATCAATCAAACGTCATCAGATTTTCCTGCCAGTCAAACTGTTTTTCTGTCTTTGTGTAACTTTTGTTTTTCTGTTGAAGCTCAAACATTTGAATTTTAAACAAACCGATAAACAAATTAGATTTAATGAACAAAAGAAAAACAACATGAAAACAGGCGGATGACGGATTTATAGGAAAAACTTTAACATAAACTTTGTGTTGTTGAAATAAACAAAGTTTCTGTGTCACTGTCAGCAGCGTTACGTTCAACACTTTACATTAGTTCATTATTATTTATTTATTTTGTGAGTTTACGGCTCAGTTCTGGATGCTAGCAGAGTTTAAGCTAACGTTAGCAAAGCTTACCTATTAGCATACATTAGCTAAACCTGTCTGTTTCTTTTTCTCTTAAAAAATTACACAAGCTGTTTGAAAATATGATAAATAAAGCTCAAATATAACTTTGTTTATTTTCTGTTAGCTTCCTGTCATGATGCAGATTTACTGAATCATTTGAAGTGTTTTTACTCTGAAATGTTGCTGGTATAACTTTTCTGATCATACAGTATATATTTATATTTATACGCTAAATTATAATAAATCAAATGTGATTTGAGACTCAGCTCGTTTAAACCACACGTGTGTCGTTAGCTTGTAGCTCCAGTAGCTACATGATGCTAACGATGTTGGTAGAAGTTCTTGATCTTTTTTTCTCTAAATTAATTCATAATTGAACAAATAAACTCAGTTTCACTTGGAAACACGTCACATTAGAGAAGCTGAAGGTGAGTGCTAGCAGTGTTAGCATCTAGCACGTAGCATCAGTGCTACAATATAACAAAGTCCATTTACTGAAGTAGTTTTACGGTATAGATACATGAATATTTTCATTTCATGCTAATACACTTCATTTATCTGACAGCTTGAGTTATTTTTCATAAAGTTTTCTTCAGATAACATAATGATGATGTCATAAATGACTGAAGATTAAACCAGATCTCACCAAACTACATCTCTGTGCCTCTCTGTCGTGTTTCAGACTCTGAGTTGTTTGCAAAGAGTTAAAACTCTACAACATCTTAGAAAAATGCAAAGACTAAAGAAAAGTTCTGAAAAAGAAAAAAGAATTTATGTTGCAGAACTTTGTTGCTCTTCTTTCGATCTTCTCATCATCTCTCAGATTTATCTGCTGACCCTCAAACTGGCTCCGCCTCCAACAGCTGCAACAATAAAAGCGTCTCTATTAATGTTGCACTTCGTTAAACTGATTTAAAGTCACAGAGAAACCAGGACTTTAAACTGTGAAGTGACCTCACAGAGTTCATCTTCACCTGTTTGTGTCGGCTGAACTGATCCTGACGGGATTTCCAGTCCCAGCAGCAGCTCTGCACTGGGAGCACTGGGAGCACTGGTGTGACATCTTTGTGTGTGAGTGGGATTACACAGCGAGACGCTGAGATTAAACACACACTCGTCTTTAACCGCAGCAGGAAACCTGGATTTAAAAAGGTTTTTGGGGGATTATTTGGGTTTTTTGTCTGATCTCTGATCTGCTGTTCAGTTTCTCGCCGTTCGTTCTTTCTTCAGTTTTTAACAGAAAACGTCAAAATAATGTGAAATAAAAACACAAACACATTATTACAACATTACCTGTGTATGTTTATAGCACTTTAATATTTTTCTATGTATTTTCATGTTTTATTTTCTTATATTTTAATGTATTTTGTTGCTGCTGAGATGAATCATAAAGTCTCAAAGTCGTAATCTGGATTTAAAAAGTCTTCGTGTTGATTTAAGATAACTGTGATTTAAAGTTTTAATAATCCAGATTTAATATCTAGGAATCTTCTTTTCTTAACTTTCCACCCACTTTTTCTTTTCCAGGTTTCCAAATAAAAAAAGAAGAAATATTTATACATAAATCCTGTTGTTCCAGTCTGATGGCTTTTATTTTGAAGTCCAGTGTTTGCTGAAAGATGAAATTAAAGAAATATTAAACGGAATAGATGGTTTTTAAAGCAGTTTGTGTGAATGTTCAGCTGTGAGACAAACAGGTGATCCTGAACTATGAAGATCATTAAAACACATCAGCTGCAGTTTAATGAGCTCGACTCAAAGAAGTCTGTAAAGGCAGTAAAATGAAGGAACTTATTCAACACTGAAAAAAGAAAGAAGTTTGTTCTTCATAGGAAACGAGCTGAAATATAATCACATGACTGCTGGAGAAGAAGAAATAATACCAGATATTCAAAGTCAGGATTAAAATAAACATGTGAAGGATGATCTTCAGTATGAAGTGAGTATCTGACCATCAGAAGATCCTTCATGAAGCTAATCTGAAGCTTCAAATGAGTCAAATCCAGTAGATATCTTTCAACGTTACAGTCTTTTTAGTGGCAAAGTCCCTCTTTTTGTTTCTATACTTCCACCTGCAGCTCAACAGGGAAACACAAAGAGGAGAATTTGATGCTAAAAAGACTGTAAATGTGTCAGATATCCACTTGATATGACTAACTCAGACTGATGAAGCTGAACAGAAGCTTCACACACACTTTAAATGTCTATCTGGACACACTGTGGATGAAGGAGATCTTTTAATATCCAGTATGAACATGAGGAATGATTACAGCCAGGAAAACACCTGACTGCTGGTTTCACTGGGAGCACTGGGAGCACTGGGAACACTGGGAGCACTGGGAGCACTGGGAGCACTGGGAACACTGGGAGCACTGGGAGCACTGGGAACACTGGGAGCACTGGGAACACTGGGAGCACTGGGAACACTGGGAGCACTGGGAACACTGGGAACTGGTGCTTTAATTTGAAATGATGAAGTTTATCTGACTGACATGTTGTATTTATACTGATGGGCCGCTGTAGCTGGAGGGCTGTTGTTGATGTTGGCCTCCCGATGGGCCTCATCTGGGTTCAGTTTCACTGAGGGGGGGGGGGGGGGGGGGGGGGGGGGTCAGTGTGTGTGTGTGTGTGTGTGTGTGTGTGTGTGTGTGTGTGTGTGGAGGGGGTTGGGCGGGGGGAGTATGCTAATGGTCCCTGCAGGCTAAATGGGGGGAGGACGGAGATTCCTTTACAGCTGAAGACCCCCAACACGCCATCACACCCCTCCCACCCCCACCGCTCTGTGTGTGTTACAAAAAGTCACTGCAAAAAGGAAATAAAAGAAAGAATCCACATTTTGTCCTCAGATGTCACATTTCTGCTTCGTCTGTCAGTTGAAGCTGCAGATATCAGGTTTGTTATTAATTCATGTGTTTGTGTTTGACGTCTGCTGAAAGGACGACGGTTCAGTTTCTGCATCTGATTGTTATTCAGTCAGATGATCTGCTTTCTTTGTTGTCTTTATGTGATTATGGTGTGTTTGTAGAAGTCAGTTTGCATCGCTCTGCAGCTCCTCACAGCCAATCAGACATAATTATAATAAGTGTTTTTATTTTCTTTGACTAAATGTTTTACAGACTTTATTTTTATCTGACTGACTTCAGTTCAGACTCAAAGTGAAACGTTTCAGTGTTTGTTCAGACGTTGAGGTTCATGTAAAGAGCTGCAGGTGAGAGAAGATTCAGAAACCAACTGGTTTAACACCTCAGTGTCATCTGACACGTTTCCAAATAAACTCCTCACACTGCTGTCAGCTGTGCTTTAAAGTACATTTACTCAGTTTAGAGCTTCTTCTGCTTTACTGGAGGATCTCCTACTTTCTACATTTCAGAGGGAAATATTGTACTTTCTACTCCACTACATTTATTTAACAGCTTTAGTTACTTTTCAGATGCAGATTTGACACAATGGATAATATAACAAGCTTTTAAAATACAACACATTGTTAAAGATGAAACCAGTGGTTTCCAACCTTTTTGTCTTTTGACGTCTTACAAAAAGCAGTGTGTAGTCGGGGTCACATTTCACATGTCTATGAGTTGTTAACAGCTCCACCAAATAGTGATTTTTCCCTCTAAACTTCTCACATGCTTTCATTTCAATAAATGTCCAAATGATCCAATATTTCAGCAAAAATCAAAGATTAGAGAAAAAGTCCAGAAACTGAAAACAGATTTGTGAATCAGAACTTCGTTTTTTCTTCTTTCCTCTCCCATTAATCATCTCACGACCCCTCAGATTTATCTGCTGACCCTTTGGAGGGCCCCGACCCCTAGGTTGGGAACCAGTGGACTACATCAAGCTCACAATACTTTTACTGCAGTAAAGTATCTGAGTTCTTCTTCTGTCACTAGTATCATTTATCAGATTCATGACTCTCATCATTTTTGAGCTTTAGAACAAAACTTTATTGTCCTGCAGACTAAAACACTGTTTGCTGTTTCTCACCAAAACATACAGAATGAATGTAGCAACAACACATCAACATCTAAACAACAACAACAACAACAACAAGTATAAAACATCACAGTACTCACAGAAAAAGAAAACAGCTGCAGCTAAATGTTGTCTGGACCTGGAATGAAAGACATGTTGAGTTTCCTGCAGCGCCTCCCAGAGGTCAGAGGTCACACTGATGAAATAAAGGATGTGAATGAATGAATGAACTTATTGATCCCCACGGGGGAAATTCACATGTTACAGCAGCTCATTAGAAGAAAATAAGATAATATCTGACAGGATGTTTGACTTTCTTCTCTGCTCAGTGTTAAACTCTCCGTCGCTGTTTTTATCAACCGCTTCTTGAAAATATGTTTTTCCTCAGAAGCTGATGATCCAAAACTGATATTTGTTAGTCTGATTGTCCAATCTGGCTAAAAGCTCTTCATATCTCAGCTTCCTGTAACCTTCCTCTGAAGAGAGAACACATCACTGCCTCTTCTGAAAACACATTTCATTCAAAAAGAATCTGAATAATCTCTTTTAAATAGTTGATTTAATAATAAATTATGGTTTATTATTACTATGATTATCATTTGATGGTTTCAACAGGTCGGTTTTATGGACTGTATGAAACATGTCAGCTGGTTAGTGGCTTTAGTGAGTTAGTTAGTTAGTTGTGTGGAAGCTGGACAGAAAGATTTCCATCTAAACATCAGAAGAAGAAGAAGAAGAAGATTTCCAAAGCTACAAATAATGTCCTTTTACCAACAGAAACATTGAACCCTTATCATCTGAACGTTGCCTTTCATTCCCACACTGTGACTGAGGAGTCGGCCGTCCAGCTGTGATATGTGAGGAAGCTTCTCTTTCACCTTTGAAGGTGTTCAGACGGTTTCTTCTCCTCTGCTGTGGTCTCGTCAGGTCTTCGTCACCAGCACTTGACGGCGGGCAGCAGGGAGGGTTTGACCTGCCGGCCGGGGTTGAAGATGTCTCGGACCTCCGTCTCCAGACGAACGCCGGGCACCTTGAAGATGGACACCGCTGAAAAACAGACGGAGCGGTTACTGAAAACAAATCTCCTGTTTTCTTGATGCCATCACTTCTTTTATTTATAGACTGATTATTTTTCTTCTTTGTCAAAGCATGTAACTATATTTGTTTTTATTTATTTTTTGTTATTTAGCTTGTTGTTTGTTGTGTTTTTTACTCTTCTGTTTTGTTTTGTGAGTGTTTATCCTGATATGACACATTTCTGACATTTAAAGCTTCTAAAATCTGAGCTGCGGATCCTCAAAGTGGTTCAGATTTAATATGTTTAACCCTAACTGAATGCTTGCTATCCTTAAAGCATTAAAAGGTGAAAAAGTGTTAGCGCGTTAGCATGTGTAGCTGTTTTAGCATATAAGTCACAGGCTAGCATGTTACCATTTATCAGGCTAAGTCATGTTTGCGTAAACATGCTATGTATCCTATGTTAGCATGTGGCTATATACAAGGTTAGCTCGTTAGCATGTTGAAAGCACCTGAAAACAGTGAACATCAGTTCTTACTGTCTCTCAGGTGCATGATGGGAGGAGGCAGCGTGCTGAAGTACAGGTGCTGCAGGGAGTCCTGAGCCGAGATCCGGTCTGCAGGTCTCAACATCAGCATCCTCTGGACCAGGTCCTCGGTCTTATAGGGCAGCTGGTTCAGCCTGATCCAGATCATCATGGTGTGAATTCCTCAAGTTCATTTTTATTTTTTGTTCAAACAGAAATAATTTGTTTTCTGACCTTTTCCAAACGGTGCGAAACTGTTTCGGCTCTGTGTGAAGGAACCACTCTGTGAAAAGACGACAAACACACTGTTGGTCTCTAAACTAAAGTCCTGAATCATCCTCAAACACCTCATCAATCAGTCACAGACACATTTGAGATTAATCCTTAATGGAGCAGAGAGAGTTTAGTGTTACAGTCACACTGTATAATGCAACAAAACCTTTGGATGGAAATTATTGAATAAAAATGTTTTTAAATTTGAGGCTAACAGAAAAGTGTTTAGTTTAATGTAAAAGTAGAAAAGGGTCATTTAGACACTGAAGAGTAACTGAAGGTTCATGTCAAAGTTCAACCTGAAGGAAAAAGTTAGAAGGCAAAACAACATGAAAGTTAATCTAATCTGTAAAAGAATGTACCGCCGTCTGCTTAAAGTGTTTTATCATCGGTCTGTGGGCGGAGGTGGCAGATCTCACAGGGAGGACGCCGCAGTTTTTGGGAAATCTCTCCCAGGATGCATCTGAGTAATGATCCAGCTGTGAGCAGAGGAACGAACTCCTCGGAGGAGTTTACGGTAAAAAAAGAAAAAATGAATATTTGGTTTGATGATTAATGTCAGACTTGGCTGCTGATCTCAGTTTTAACTGTAACAGCTGATAAATATAGCTTTTATTCTGTTGTTACTTTGACTGGTTCACTTTAAATATCACCAGCCTGATTCCTCAAACCTGAGAAAATCTGCAGCAGAATATTTCTTTACTCAACATGCAGCCTTCATTTGGGTTCCAGTTGGTTTTTAACGATCTTTTAGCTTCAAGTTGCTTCTTAGCTTTAGGTTGTAGATCTGTTTTTTAGATTAAGTTCATTATCAGTCCTTTTTTAGCCTCCAATTTAGGTTTTAGTTCCTTTATGAGCTGCTTCCATTTGGTTTCCAGATGTTTTCAGCTTCTAGTTGTTTTTTAGCTTCTTTTTTAGATTTTAAATATTTTTTAGCTTCCACTTTTTGTTGTTATCTTTGGTTTCCACTCGCTGTCCAAATTCTGCAGCACAAACACTTTTCCTCCATCTCACAAAGGTCTGAGTTGTTGCAGGCAGATTTTTGTTAGCTGAGTGAAGTGAGGAGTGAAAGTGATGGTGTTTAATTGTCTTGGCTCTGGTTTTCCTGAACTTCTTGGCGTTGATCTGGACTGTGTGTGCGCTCAGGTCTCTATCAGACCATTCAGACACATCTGGAGGGTTGGGGGGAGGACGTGGTGTGGAGGGATGGGGGTTCAGGGCGGGCACCACCCAGGAGAGGCCGGCAGGGAGGAAGATGTGGAGTTCAAATCATGGACGTACAGAGTTAACCCTTTCAGACCCTCCACAACAGCAGACTGCTACAAAATGTTTAAGTGAACCAACATCAACAATCCTGCTGCTGAGCACTGAAACGTCTTCATCGCAAAGCAAAACCTTCATCATGACTAACCTTTGAAAACCTAAATGATGATGTAGACACATGTTGTAGCTCCTGACAGATAAATGTTTCCTCTGCAAAAATATCTTCCTCACAAGATCATTTAACAGTGTTCAGTAACGTCTCTGCTACTAATGTTAGCATTTAGACAAATGTTACTGTGACATTATCGAGGTCTGTGCACGTTAAGTTAACAGTACTTTCAGTTGGCTTGATGTTTATTGTGCAACCGTCTCAATCTTAACATCACTGTTACTGTTATCTGGTGTTTGGAAGATAAAAACAAGAGTTGGAAGCTAATATGGGAGCAAAGAAACAACTGCAAATCAAATGGAAGCTACAAGAAAGAACTAAGAGACAAGAATAGAAGTTCAAACAAGAGCTAAAATAAAAACTACAAAACATCTTGAAGCTGAAATGGAAGCTAAAGGACGTCTGAAAGCTAGAATTTAGGATGAAACTAAAATAAACTGCAAAACAACTGGAAGCTAAACTGCAGGCATAAAAGAAAGAAATGGAGGATAAACTGGAAACTTAAGAAGCGACAGTTTGACGCTAAAACAGAAGCTACAAAACAAATGGAAACAAGATGGAGGCAAAGACTAAAAGAAAAACAAACATCTGACTTTGACAGAGAGAAGAAAGACTGAAGCTGACACACTGTCGAGTCTACAGCTCACATTCAGCAGGATTACAGTTCATCCTGAGGGCGACATTAACATTAACATCAGTCCATCCCATAGTTATCAGGATGTTTGAACTAAAGCAGATCAAAGTGAGTCATGCTGGAAACTTATATTATTGTTTCTGTCAGCTGATGTTAAAATCCTGCACATTCCTCTGTAACAAACAGGAAACTCAGACTGAGACTGTCCTGTACCGTCAGTGTCGACAGTTTGAACCCCACCTGTCTCTACCAGACAGCAACACAGAGCTTCAGTGTTTCTGCTGAAGTTCAGTCTGTGGCTGATTTACAGTGAGCTGGCGCCTCCTGGTGGAGACTCACTGCAGTAAAATGTTTTATACCTGCTGAACAGCGGCAGTCTGACAGCTGACATCACTGAGATAAATGATCTCTACATTCAGCACACAGAAACACTGCTGTGCATGGAAAACGCTGCACTTCGACTCGCCTGCTCCTCCTCCGTCCCACACAATAAGAAATATGAATAGAAATATAAAAAAAAGTAAATAAATGTTTAAAGAGGAAAAACATGAAAATCATGATACATTTCTTTAAAATGAATGAACAAATAAATAATGATTTTAAATAAATATGATAAATAATTATAAAATAATAAAAATAATTGTAAATAAATAAATAATTCATTTGGCAAAATAAAAAGAATTAAACATAATAAATGACTAAATTAATAAGTATAGTAATATAATTTCAAAACCACAATTTATAAATATTTTGGAAAATGCTACATTAGTAAAAATATAAAGATATAATAATAAAATAAACAAATAAATATTAAATAAATAATGTACAATTAATAAATAAAAAATATATAATTTAATAATATATATAATTAAAAAATACATTTAATAAATGAGTAAATAAATTGTGTATCACAAAAAAGATTGATTGATTGATTGATGATTATTGTCTTATCTTATTTTGAAAATCTTCCTGGCTCCTCCTCAGTGATAAGTGGCTGTTGAGACAGGAAGTGGGCGGGGTTAACAGACTCACCTGGTTTATAGTTGGGCAGCTGGCTGATTCCAGGCCAGCAGTCCTCAGACGGGACGCCGAGGACCTGAACCCACATTTCACATTTTACTACAACAGTCAGTTTAACATAAACAAGTGTTTTGTAAAAATCTCTGGTGATACAGTTTGTAAATTTCACTCACCGTCCATATTTTCTGCAGCTGTTCGAACACGTCGGTGACTCCCGGGAACGCCGGCGCCCCCTGCAGCATCTCTATGAAGATGCATCCGGCTCCCCTGTCACAAACACACAAACTGCTCAAAACCTACAAACTAAACCAACACTTCTTCTTTTACATTTCATCTCTAAATGTCAGCGCTGACCACATGTCCAGGGCGGTGGAGTAATCCGTGGACCCCAGCAGGACGTCGGGGGGGCGGTACCACAGCGTCACCACCTCAGAGGAGAACGTCTGGCTGGGGATGGACTTGGATCGAGCCAGACCTGAACACAGAACCAGAGAACAGGAGAACGGGCTGAAACCAGCAGAATAAAACCTTCAGCTCTTCAGATATAAAAACACTCGACTGTGTTAAATTCAGAAACCATAAAGTTTTAATCAAGTGTTTTTAAATACATTTAAAGTTGCAGCGACATGACAACGTTTCTCAAACCTTTGCAAACCGTCACTATTCCCAACCCTAACCAAGCATCCAAACCTGGACATTAAACAACAAGTCCTGCTTCATTTGGAGAGCTTGTTGTTTAATATCCAGTATAAACAGGAGGAATTATTGCTCATATGGACCCGTCCTTTAAGGTTCACATGACTCAGACGGACTCTGGAGCTTCGTCCTCACCAAAGTCAGCCAGTTTGAGTTCTCCGAGGTAGCTGATGAGCAGGTTCTGAGGCTTCAGGTCTCTGTGGAGGATCCTCCTGCTGTGGATGTAGCAGAGACCTCGCAGGAGCTGGAACATGAAGATCTGCGGGGAAATATTGATTTGGTTTCATATATTGATTGACAGGATGATTGATCTCTGACCTAGTGGAGGTTTGTGGAGGAACGTACCCGGACGTTATGTGAGTGCAGACCTCCGGGGTGTTGAGTCAGATACTGAGCCAGGTCTGTTTGCTGCAACCACAGAAGAAGAAGAAGAAGTCACCATCAGCTCTCAGCTTTCATCACTCAATAGAATGTTGTTGGAGATGAAAATAAAATGATTGCGATTCTTCTTCCTTGCAGGAAGCGTAGTGCAGCGCCCCCTGCAGGACACCTGAACATGTTCACCTGCTGCGAGTCTCACCACGTATTCAAAGACGAAGGTGAGCGACTCTCTGGTGTGGATGATGTCGTGCAGGAGGACCACGTTGGCGTGTTTCAGGCCTTTGAGCAGAGAGGCTGGGAACACACACACACACATTAATACATGTATGTGTGTGATAAGGGGAAAGCGTGTGATTGGCAGGATGTTGATTACCCTCTCTGATGGCAGTGAACGGGACGCCCTCCTCCGTCTTCATACGAATCACCTTCAGAGCCACCAGCTGCCCGTTGATCCTCGACAGCAGACGCACAAATAACAATAATTTCACAAAATAACAGAAAAATTAAAGTGAATAAAATTCACCTCACTGTATGTTCTGATTTCAAACAAATAAAAATTAAAGAAATATACATTAATAAATATCTAAACCACCATATTAAAAACTGCAGCTAGCGGTTGTCATGGTAACACAGCACATCTTGTATTAAAAAATATCTGCAACTTTTTTTAGTTTAATGTTCCTTAAATTGAAGAAAATTAAACCTGAACCTCAAAACAGACTTCATTCACTTATTTGTTTATTAATAATGTTAATATATATCTTTAACATAAAACTTAAAAAGCAACATAAAACTTTCAGTTATTTTACATAAAACCTGCAATAACTGATTTTTAGTTTTCATCAGAAACAGTTGGTGCACAGAACTCGAACACATCTGCTGTTAAGTTGAACAAACATCCAGCAGCATATATGATGTCTAATAATTAGTTGTGGGGTTCCTCAGGGTTCTGTTCTTGATCCTTTATAGTTTTAATCTGGTTAAAGTTGCTTGCTAAACACAACACCTGTCATATTATCAACTCAAAATAGCTGCTGTAGCCAAAAACGACGCTATGAGAGCCGCTGAGAGTGAACACACAGTAAAGTTGCAGCTGGACAGATAAACAACGAGCTGAAACTATAAAGCTCCGTAAAGCCGAGAGGAGCTGCAGAGACACTGATGATTCTCTGTAGGTTCATCACTACAAGCCACAACCAGCACATAGCACAGTGACAGATCAGACTGTGGAGGAGAGAAATACAGTCTGATGTCTGTGATGTATGAAGAAGATTTTCAGACTGACCTGCTGATTCCTTTGTAGACGGAGGCGTACGCTCCTTCACCCAGTTTCTCTAAACTCAGGTAGGAGTTCGCTGTTCCAAACTTCAGACCTGATTTCTGATCAGAGTACACACATGTTACACGTCATGCGATGTCGTATTATTCAAACATACTGTATTTATTACCACATTATGTTAAATGTTAAATATCCCGTCACGTCATGTTCTGGATGTAGAGGTCTAACGCTCTGGATTGAACACAAACAAAAGTAAAAAAAAATACAAAATAAACATTTCTTGAAAGCATTGTTTACTAATGGGGAATGCAGTCAGAGACTATAAATGTGCTGCAGATGACAGTATCACCAGTTCGAAGAACAATGATTTAGAAGAGGAGGAGGTAGAATGGGAAGATGGGAGGAATACAACCCAGAGCACGATGCATCATCTTCACATGAAAGAGAGACATTTTTGTCAAGAACAGCAAAATAACTCCGCCATTGTCACCATATGACAACCAGGGCAGGATAACACCACAGAATGTCATAAAGATAACAACAAGGCTCACAAGGCATGAGTTGCATAATCCCAGGACATCGCAACAGCCTTCAAAAAAGAATCAGCCTGGAGATGACAAATTTTCTGTAAATATGAAGACAATTGGGAGAGCATGGATGAGATTGACCTGTGTACCTACATAGGGCTGATAATCTTAGCAGGTGTGTATAGGTCCTGAGGCAGGCGACATCTAGTCTTTGGGATGCAGAGAGCGGAAGGATGATTCTCAAGAATGCTACGATTTGATGAGCCAGGACCTGCAAGATGTGTGAGACCAGCTGTTGGCCATAAGAGAGGTCTTGGAGAGGAAAGTGGAGGAAAGCTGTTCAAGTCAAATAGACTTATGGTGTGAGGGGCGTGGCCTTAATTACAGCGCCTCCACCTGGCTGATTGTGCTCATATTTCTTAGGAAGCACATGAACCTCATTTCCAGTTATTGTACCAAGTTTCATCTTCTCATTCCAGCACACGGCATTTTGAACCGTGGCAGAATAAAACAAATAATAATAAGCCAGCACCATCTTAGAAAGGTTCTATCCCCTTAACTTTAGAAAAGAGAACTATTATGACAGATGGTTTGTAAATAAAAACCCAGATATTCACAAAGTTGGTGATGGGCGACAGGTTGTTTCTTTGTGCAAAATAGATTTGGGGTTAAAAATTCAATTAAGCTGCTTTATTTTAGGGGTTTAGTGAACATTATTTTTTTACTTTAAGGACAAGGGGAGTATACAGAATATTAAGACTACACATGGGTTAAATAATTGACAAATAATTGAGTCAGCTGACCCAAGTGAACTCATCCTGTTGGCTGCATCCTCTCAGTGGGTCACTGTTGCTTCGTCCTCGCTGTACTCGAAAGCGTCGGACCTGCAGAGTCTGGAACCAGTGAGGTTGGGGCCCAGAGGGGGACGAGCCAAACCGGTACACATCCAGCTGGGACACAAAGAGCAGTAAGTGAACATTTCTAAACATATAGTTTATTAAATGATTCTGAAAAAATGAATTGCAATTGAAAAAAATGAAAAGCAGGATAAGTTGCAACACAGTGTAAAATAACAACAAGGGTTTACAGTGCAAAACATGAGCCGAACACACTTTTAAACCTAAAGTCAGGACCACATAGTGGGAAAATACAACCAGGTAATAAACTATAAAAAAATGACAATGATGGGATGCACTGTAAAGAATACAACCGGGGAAGACACTGTGAGAAGTTGCAACAAGGATTCACTTTAAACAAACAAGCAGAATGACAATCAGGGAAAGCACTGTAAAAAAAATGACAACAACAGGAAGCTCTGTGAAAACTGTCAAGGAGAAACTATAAACTGATGGGGGGTCACATGCCTGCCTCTGTTTTTACTGTAGTTTCTAAATCTTTAAAAGCAGTTCACAAACATTTAGTTTCAGTTTTTAAAGTGTCAGAAACAGTCGAGTGTTATCGTCATACCTCAGCAGGTGGGAGAGAAGTCGAACTCCTGCTTTTTCTGAAGCTGAGCTCCTCCATCTTCACCTCCTCCTCCTCCTCCCTCCCCTCTTTCTCCTCTTCATCCTCCTCTTCTTCACCACAGCAACAGCTCCTCACCCACCACCCGGCGTCCCTCACCCACCGGGACAGGTCCTCCATCTTTTCTCCTTTTCTTTATTATCCACTTCTCCTCTTCTTCCTCTGCTCTATCGCTCATATGACTCACATGGGTCAGGACGAGCAAACAGAGTCCCATGACTGTCTCTCGCTCTGCCCCCCCCCCCCATGACCCTCCCTCCCTCCATTTAGAACAACAGCATCCATTCAACACAGCCTGTGTAATCACTGCTCTCTGGTGGTCACTGTCAGTAACTGCAACTCTCCACTTCATTTACTGCATTATTTCACCTCAAAGTTCACCAGTCTGATAAAAACAAACATAAATGCAGTTACAATTACACCCACTGTAAAACATAACTACAATATGTACTGTAAAAAATTAACTACAAGGTGAATTGTTAAGTAAGTAAAACATAGAAACTTTATTCACAGAAAGATGGCAACAATATGGGGTACTGTACAGAAATTTGATGCAATGCTAAACTACAAAGTAATAACAATATTGATATGATCAGTTTCATATAATGATAATTCAATTAAAATCAATTCAATTTTATTTATATCGAGTTTTCACATCAAGCAGGTCTAGACTGTACTCTTAGATACAGAGAAACCCAACATTTCCTCCATGAGCAACAGTGGTAAGGAAAAATTCCCCTCTTAACGAGAAGAAACCTCAAGCAGAACCCGACTCTAGGTGGGCAGCCATCTGCTTTGACTGGTTGAGAAACACAGAGAATCACAACAACAACAATAACAACAAGAATAATAAATAGAGATATGACTAGTAATAATAATAATAATAATTATAGTAATAGCCAGAGAAAACTTCAGGCCCCAATAACAACAGGACTGTAGCTCAGATCCAGAGGACTTCTGCGAGACGAGGAAGCACAAAAAACTCCAGCAAAGAAGCAAAGTTAGCAACATTCAGTGATGGTACATGAATGCATAGAGAAGAGAGGAGCTCAGTGCATTATGGGAAGTCCCCCAGAAGTCTAGGCCTATAGCAGCAAAATTAAGGGCTGATCCAAGGTGAGCCTGGCTGGCCCCAACTATAAGCCTTATAGTTATTATATTATCCATCTCTGGACAACGTGGTTGCATGGTGTTTATTTGATGAGTTTTAGTTTTCATTTCTTTATTTTGCTGATTAAAAAAATGATATTACATACTGCTATATACAGTGTATGTCTGTGTATGTGTACGTATAGAGTAGACTATTCAACAATACATATACGTATGTATGTGACTGACAAATTGTCAATCATGTGGAAACCATGCTGGGTTTAGACACTGCATTTACAAGCAGTGAGAGATCAGGTTGGTACTAAATAACATGAGAAAGTTTCTCTAACAGGAGGAGACTCTCCCTCCTACAGATCACACAGAGACACTGAACCAGACCAACTTGACCAGAACCCAAAACCAGGATACAGAGGTTCAATGAATGCAGTGTTGAAGGTGTGGAGGTGGATCAGTGTGTCAGAGGAGACTCTGTAGAAGGACAGAGTGCCAGCAGGACAGTCCACATACACTGCTACTCTGTTACTGACAGAAGAGGAGGAGGAGGAGGAGGAGGAGGAAGAGGGGGAGGAGTGAAGGATGATTTTTCCTCTGTTATTGTGCCAGGCACAGTAATCATCACCAGAGCACTCCAGACTCCAGGACTGATCATTCCTTCCAAACCTGCAGTCATAACTGTCACCTCTCCTGCTGATTCCTCTGTAACTCACTGATATATCAACCTTTCCCTCCCACTCGACCTCCCAGTAACAGCGACCAGTCAGATCATCTCTACACAGCAGCTGAGGCCAGTCATCAAATCTGTCTGGATGATCAGGATATGACTGATTGTCCTTCACATATGTCACCTTCCTGTTGTTGTCAGACAGTTTGAGTTTTGTGTTTGCTGTGTTTGGATCCAGTGTGAGTTGACAGAAATCTGATGGAAAGAACGAGACACAATACAGCTACAGTTATTGATCTATCATCTGTTTGATGATATCATCTCCATCCTGAGTAGGAAGTGAATGAGTGATGTCACAGTTTGAAGTTTGCTTTGTTTTTATGAGTCAAATGAAAAACACACTTACACTTCCTAAGATGTGGTGTCAACCATCGGACTCCAGCAGGATGCAGCCTGAAAGGAGGAGGGGGGTCAGAGCAGCACGTTCTCTTTCAGCATGCAAACATCAATGTTACATTGCTCTAGTCTACTGTTTGAGTGTTCTGTTCAAATGTGGGGTTGGGCTTTGATGGACTTTGATCCAATCTGAATCCAGTGTCCCAATCCTTCTGATACCCTAATTGAATCTGACCAAGTTTAACTTTCAACCTTTACAGGAAACTTCAGTTAGAAATAACAAAAAATCAAAGATTCAGTTGAGATGTGTGATCAGCTCTGACAGAGAAAATGTTTCTCCATACCTGAGAGTGTCCAGTCTCCAGTGTGGATCCTTCAGTCCAGCAGACAGAAGCTTCTCTCCTGAGTCTCCTGGATGATTGTAACTCAGGTCCAGCTCTCTCAGATGGGAGGGGTTGGAGCTCAGAGCTGAGGCCAGAGAAGCACAGCTTTCCTCTGTGATCAGACATCCTGACAGACTGCAGAAAGCACAACACACATCATACAGTCTGAAAGTACTGTGGTGTGCAGTCAGATACAACAACAAACTGTCTCCAAACTAACTAACCAAAAGACGAACTGAATCAGGGAGCTCCAGAAAGATGAGCATCCAGCCAGATGGGAAAAGTCACCAGCTGAGGGGTGATTCAGCAGCATGTCTTTACCTCGTCATTGTGATCTAAATGTTAAAAACATTCTGACGTGTTCATGAAGAGTGAAGCTTTTGCAAAAAGGAAGAATACAGATGTACATTTAGCAGAGTGCTGTGTGCATTTTTCAAGTCTGGTATGTTGAAGTTAACATGTAACTTCACTGTAGTTAAGCAAAGTATCCAACAGACAGAGGCCATTAGTCTGCTCTTTAGTCTGCAACTGGTGCTCAAGGAACCTCCTGTAAATACTTGGCTGTCGAGGTCAAACGGTTTTTAGACACATTTCAAAGAAATCTGTAAAATGATCTGTGGTATTTAAGAACAAAAACAAAAGAAAACAATTAAAGCTGCATGAATATCTAATGTTGCACGAATTAAATTAAATATCACTTCTTGGCACTAGAGAACATCCACTAATTATATGTCAAGTTGCTGTATATCATGTGTGGACCACACCATGTAAATTTCATGTAAATGGGATATTTGTCACATGAGGCTGACTTCCAGGTGCTATAAATATGACTCAGTATTTATATGTAGATGTCTTCAGACCCAGGCTCTTATCAAGCATATGATATTTGAGACAGATTGGACAATGTAAAACTGAGTTATTGCCTGTTTCATGTTTTGTGCAAAACGGACTGTCACTCCACACCAAGGGTGTTCTAAGAAAACTCAAAAGCTTTGCAATTTAGCAGTGTAAGTGATATGACCGACCAAATATGAAACTGCTCAGGTTAAACTCCAGGTGGGGTTTGTTAAAGTACAATGCCTAAAAATGGCTTCACTTTGCCTTAGGGCATGGATTTAAGAGGTGCCAGGTACCATTGGGCTCCTGGTACTTTCGTGCTTGGGCCCTTATACAAAAACTGAAGGGAAAGTAATTCTCTATTGCTTAAGTTAAGGAAAAACTGGTTTGACTAATCATATTAGCCTCGAATACCATTCCGATTTTAAATGTTCATCTGTTGAACAGGTTGATGAATCCTGACCTGAGAGTTTCCAGTGTGCAGTGTGGACTCTCCAGTCCAGCAGACAGCTGCTTCACTCCTGAATCCTGCAGGTTGTTGTTACTCAGGTCCAGCTCTCTCAGACTAGAGGACTGGGAGCTGAGAACTGAGGACAGAGCTGCACAGCTTCTCTCTGAGAGGTTACAGCCACTCAGTCTGAAGAGGAAATATAAAGGAGAAATCCAAGTGAGATGTTATTTATATTTCTGCCCTGTTCGAAAGATATAAAAGTATTTAAATAATTATGAAATAACCAATTGTCTGTGTACTTACAGAGCTTTGTTGGAGGCTTTGACCACTGGCAGCAGCCTCAGAAGAGCCTCCTCTGAAGCAGAGTATTTCTTCAGGTCAAACACATCCAGATCTTTTTCTGATGACAGTAAGATGAAGACCAGAGCTGACCACTGAGCAGGAGACAGTTTATCTGTGGAGAGACTTCCTGATCTCAGGGACTGTTGGATCTCCTCCATGAGAGAGGGATCCTTCAGTTCATTTAGACAGTGGAACAGATTGATGCTTCTCTCTGCAGACAGATTCTCACTGATCTTCTTCTTCGTGTATTTGACTACTTCCTGATTGGTCAGCAAACTACTTCCTGTCTGTGTCAGCAGACCTTGTAGGAGAGTCTGATTGGTCTGCAGTGAAAGACCCAGGAGGAAGCGGAGGAACAAGTCCAGGTGTCCATTTGGACTCTTTAAGGCCACATCCACAGCACTCTGGTACAGATTTGTCTCTGCAGATTCTTGTTTAGTTTCAGACTTCTGGGATGTTGTTTGTTCTTCTACCAGCAGATTGACTCCAGAGTTGATGAATGTCAGATGGACATGAAGAGCAGCCAGAAACTCCTGAACACTCAGATGGACGAAGCAGAACACCTTCTCCTGGTACAGCCCTCTCTCCTCTTTAAAGACCTGTGTGAACACTCCTGAGTACACTGAGGCTGCTCTGATATCGATGCCACACTCTGTCAGGTCTGATTCATAGAAGATCAGGTTTCCTTTCTGCAGCTGCTCAAAAGCCAGTTTTCCCAGAGACTCAATCATCTTCCTGTTCTCTGGACTCCAGTGTGGATCTGTCTCAGCTCCTCCATCATACTTGATGTTCTTCAATTTAGACTGAACCACCAGGAAGTGGATGTACATCTCAGTCAGGGTCTTGGGCAGCTCTCCTCCCTCTCTGCTTTTCAACAGATCCTCCAGAACTGTAGCAGTGATCCAGCAGAAGACTGGCATGTGGCACATGATGTGGAGGCTTCGTGATGTCTCAATATGTGAGATTATTCTGCTGGCCTGCTTCTTATCTCTGAATCTCTTCCTGAAGTACTCCTCCTTCTGTGGGTCAGTGAACCCTCTGACCTCTGTCACCATGCTGACACACTCAGGAGGGATCTGATTGGCTGCTGCAGGTCGTGTGGTTATCCAGAGGCGAGCAGAGGGAAGCAGTTTCCCCCTGATGAGGTTTGTCAGCAGCACATCCACTGAGGTGGACTCTGTAACATCAGTCAGGATCTCATTGTTGTGGAAGTCCAGAGGAAGTCGACACTCATCCAGACCGTCAAAGATGAACACAACCTGGAACTCTTCAAACCTGCAGATTCCTGCTTCTTTGGTTTCAGTAAAGAAGTGATGAACAAGTTCCACCAAGCTGTACATTTTCTCTTTCAGCACATTCAGCTCTCTGAAAGTGAATGGAAATGTGAAGTGTATGTCCTGGTTGGCTTTGTCTTCAGCCCAGTCCAGAGTGAACTTCTGTGTTAAGACTGTTTTCCCAATGCCAGCCACTCCCTTTGTCATCACTGTTCTGATTGGTTCATCTCTTCCAGGTGAGGCTTTAAAGATGTCTTCTTGTCTGATGGTTGTTTCTGGTCTGTCTGGTTTCCTGGATGCTGTTTCAATCTGTCTGACCTCATGTTCATCATTGACCTCTGCAGTCCCTCCCTCTGTGATGTAGAGCTCTGTGTAGATCTGATTCAGAAGGGTTGGGTTTCCTGCTTTAGCGATCCCCTCAAACACACACTGGAACTTCTTCTGCAGGTTAGACTTCAGTTTAGACTGACAACCTACAGGAGTTCCTGAATGAACACACAAGAAATAAGATATTTTATTAATTAATAAAGAATAGCTGATTCCTCTAAAGAATGCATATAACAACACATCCCCTCCATCTCTTGAGACATCATGTTAAATCTTTATAGAAATCCTCTTACTGCTCTGCAGACGGTCAGCCAGCTCCTCCTGCTTCATTCTCCTCAGGAAGTGCAGTGTGATCTTCAGAAATGCGTCTCTGCTGCTCCTCCTCTGCTCTTCCTCCTCACCATCCAACACCTCCTCATCCTCCCTCTGACTCTCTAAGCATTCTGGGTAATCTGGACTCAGAACCTTCTGCATCTTCTTCAGCTCGTTCTTCACAAAAGTGACGATGTTCTCCTCCAGCAGCTGGAACAGAATACTATATGAATGACACAATCAAACTGAAACCATGAGGCAAACATCAGATCCATGTTGGACAGACTGACAATCCACTGGTCTACAAAGTGCAGCATGGAGATGATTGTGAACAGAATAGATGTAAAAGTAGTTGTTGTACATGTACAGACCATAAATATGGAGTCCAGGTGTGTTTGATGCTGCTGGGCAGACTGACCACTGGGAACCTCTGAGCTCTCCTGGTCCACTCTGTGGAGGAATCATGAAGAATGAGCTCACATTATGTCTGTCCACACAGAGACAAACAACAGCTCTCACCAACCCTCCATACAGCTCTCCCTCCCTCACTGTACACTGCTGAAGTGCCCTGGAGCAAGGCAGCTAGAGCCAGTGTGTGGTTGTGTCAGACTGGTCAGCTCCCAGTACAACCAGTATCCTGTTTTTCACTTACTCTTTCTGTGAAGAATGTTGATTTTTGAAGAGTAATGGTGAATGTATTGATTCATCACTTCTGAAGGACACACAGCTGGGTTCAGGTTTGTCCAGTTTCCTCCTGATAGAAACACAAGATGAATTCTGCTCAGCACCCAGAACACACTGAGACTCTGTCAGTGATTTAATACACCTACTGTACAGCAGATCAGTTAGAAATAATGCAGGGAGCAAGAGTACAAGCACAAACATCCACAGTGAAATCCCTCACCAGCCGATGTCAGCTTAGGCTGAAAGTGGAACTACTGAGTGTTCAGAGTAGTCTGAAGCCAGTACTTTTTGCACACATGGATTACTGCAACATACCTTTACCTCAAGGTTTAACATTAACATCCAACACTGTGACATTATAAATATATGACTGAAAATAAGGGAAAGCATAATAGGTCCTCTTTAAAACTCACTTTGCTGAAAGCAGTTAAAGCAAAAGGAGTTCATAAAAGAGATTTGTGTGATTAAAGTGTGGAAACAGTAGAAATATTGTGGATCTCAATGTAATAAAATAACAGCAGTAACACAGAAAATCAGACATATCCATTAGTCCATTGCCCCAATGCATGCTGGGAGGGTTCACAAAATACCTGCCTTCTTTAACAGCAGTCACATGATCAGCACTCAGCCAGTTATATGAATGCTGATCATTGTTTCAACTCTCTGCTCATTCTGCCTTCATCATTCAAGATAACTTCATCCAGGATCAATAATCAGTCCTAAAATTGTCTCAAAAACCAAATTATCTGGATCAGAGTTAACAGGATTGTTTAGCCTGATAGCAACATGTTAGCATATTAGCCTTGATTAGTTAAACCACATCTGAGAACAAGACCCCAATCTACACTCACCTTTTCTGTGAAGAATGTTGATTTTTGAAGGCTAACGGTGGCTGCATCGATTCATCGCTCTTGAAGGACACACAGCTGGGTTCAGGTTCAGGTTCAGGTTCAGGTCCAGCAGAGTCTGGTCTGTGCTGCCTCCTTGTTCTTCAACACAACACACACAGAGTGTGAATAATGATGGTGGAGAACAGTGATGGACAGTTAGAGATCCTCATCTCACCTCTGAGCTTTGGTCTGGCTGTCATGTTCCCCACACAGAGAGCTTTTAGAGGGAGGGACTCCCTCCTCTCTGTCCTCACACTGATCCATGCTGCTGAAGTCACATCCACATCAGTCACACACACTTTCTACCTTCATCTGGAGAGGAAACACAAATCATCCTTTACATCATTTCTCCTGTCAAATCCTAAATATCAGCTGCTCCTCCTGTGATTGGCTGTTATTTTCTGTTATATATCAGTGTGAATGCAGCCAGACAGCAGTGTGAGTGAGAGAAAGCTGCCATCAGCTGCTGTACTTCTACTATCAGTCCACTAGATGGCGTCATGAAGCTGCAGTGAAGTGAAGAGCAGCACACATGATGCCTGGAGGAGGATTTATATTCACTGACTCACACTGACTCAATCTGAGAGGAAGTTTCATAATTTTCCACAAAGTAGAGAAAGCCATTTCCCTTAAATGTAGAGAAATCAAACTCCACTTACGGAACCTTTTGTCATGAACTAGAAAAGCAGCTTTTTGCTTCAGTTAAAGCTGCATTTTCATCAAATTCATTCAACTGATGCAGCTTCTCGTCCTTCATCAGTATGTGTGTGTGACGGGTTGAACTGAATCTCAGTGAAGTTGAGATGCCAAAGTGTTATTAATCCTCACATACTGTTCATACTCTGACCCGTAATTAGTAATAGTGGAGTAAAGAGTCAAATATCTGCCTCTGTAATGTAGTGGAGTGGAAGTATAAAGCAGCAAGAAGAACAAGTACTTCAAGATTGTACTGAAGTTCAGTGCTGGAGTGAATGAACTATAAGATACAAAAGCAGATGGATCCTTCCAGAAAACTAGTAAAGAGCTCCAAACTAAATGAGTGAGTCTCAATAAAGAGCTTCCAAACATTTGATGGCACATTTCCATAAAGAAGCGACACTAGTCCATGTTGGAGGAGTGCCAATAAGATGAGTGCTGTCTTTCTGAATACTACAGTATTTATTGGATGAAAGAAGTGAAGCCCCTCACCCCCCTGCTGTCTCCACATCAGTCCTGTAGTAGAAATAGAAACAGCTCTATATTCACCTGCAGACACAGAAAGTCAAAGCTGTTCTCCAGCGGCTGTCCGGCCGAGCGGAGCCGCGTTTAGTGTCTCAGACAGCGGGGAGAGCAGAGCAGCATCTCCGCCTCCTCCACAGACTGATTCAGGCAGAAAAACCTGCCGTCAGTCATCAGTAAGAACAGCAGTCAGCTCATTGTGTTCAACTACGACTGTGCATCAAGTAACTGTGCTTTACTTTTACTGCCATGTCACGGTTTGAATACTGAACCGCCGACACGGGAAGTGGTTTAAATAATGGCGGTTACTCACTGCACCTTGTTCTTGTTCTTTGATTATCACAATTCTTAACGATCAAACGGCAGATTTCCGCTGTTTCTAGAGGGGCTACGCTAACAGCAGTTAGCACTAACAACATGAACAAAGAGCCATTAATGAGTTAAATACTGAAACTGTCGGTTACATTACCTTCAGATGGAGAAAACAAACTGCGCCACCACGTTAGAGGATATGAAAGTAAGTGTCCTGGAGGGTCACATCAGGTCATTCAATTGATTATTTTAATATTAAGGGAATCAGCTGAATGAAATGAAAGACATCAATAAATAGTCATTTACACAAAGTCCTGCAGAATGTCACCAGACTTTATGACTGTTAAATTGATTTTTGAGAGAAATTTATAAAATCTACATGCATGTAAATAGTCATTTTATCAAAATGAGATTGTTTACAAGATATTCAACCTTTTCACATCAATATTCCAAAAACAGTGTGACTATATTGTAAAGTTGAAATGTAGTTTTTAGAGGACAGTCACAAATACAGATTGTTCCAACAGGGTCAATAAAATATACAACTATCAAAAAGATGCTTTAATGATTCTGCATCAGAACTGTGGAGGTGAATATTACACTTGAATTGATCAGATGGACTGAATGTGTTGATAGTTTTAAATGGACTTGTGTTGCAGCTAAAGTGGAGACAGAGCTGTCGACAGGATGATTGAGGAGCCTCAACACATCTTTATCTTTATTATTATCACATGTGACTCACTTACAGCTGCCTTGTCTTTTATATCATAACTGGAGGAAGAATGATTGATTATTGATCAGTACACTTAGAATGTGTCTAATATGTGCATTAAAGGTGGAGTATTACTCTTCATTGATAAAGCTTTGGCGCAAGGACAACATGGGGGAAAGGGCACAAATTGTTTGACATGCTATTCATATTTATAAGAGACTGATTTAATGGATTCATTGCAGTAAATAGGTGCAAGGCAAAAAGACAAGATAGAAGATACATAAAACATGATTATATGTCTATGACCATATATGTGTTTTCATGTACCCTTTTTAATGGCAGATTTCTGATGCTAGTCCATTGATCCATTGTGCTGTCAGTTAACAATCATTGATAATCATCTGTTGGTCTCCTTCTGTCCTATCTGAAAGTCATGAAAACTACATAAATCGTTAAGATTACATAGGCCCTCAGTTACCATGGGATTAATGAAAACGCCATGAATTAAGGAAATGGAAGAAAAGTATTCTAATCTGAATTTTGAAACATCCCTTCCTCTCCCTTTAAATATTCAAATATAGCATTGACCATTAGGATCTGACTGCGCTTGACTACATGAAGAAACACCTGAGATGGCCTAAATGATAAATCCACAGACAAACATTCTTTCTCCAGAATAGTTACACCCGCCTATCTGCAAGTTACCATAAAAACTGTGTTAAAGTGAACCGAAGAGACTGCTGATATTTTAAAGGCAAAGCTGCTCACAACAAATATTGACTTATTTTAGGTTTCTCCTGCTTACTCAACTTTGTAAGAAGTTAATTGATAAATTAAAACAATCTGTAGAAATATTTTGTAAGCATTCTCACTTAACTTTTAGTGCTTAAAACTTTTGCACAGCACTGTATGTACACACACACACACACACACACACACACCTGATCTTTACTAAACTAAATAACATGAGTAAGTTTCTCTAACAGGAGGAGACTCTACCTCCTACAGAGAACACAGAGACAATGAGGAACCAAACAAACCAGTCCAGCCTGACCTAAACCCAAAGCCAGGACATAGGGGCTGAGTGAATGTGGTGTTGAAGGTGTGGAGGTGGATCAGTGTGTCAGAGGAGACTCTGTAGAAGGACAGAGTGCCAGCAGGACAGTCCACATACACTGCTACTCTGTTAGAGACAGAGGAGGAGGAGGAGGGGGAGGAGGAGGAAGAGGAATAGGGGATGACTGTTCCTCCGTTATTGTGCCAGACAGAGTAACCATCATCAGAGCAGTTCAGACTCCATGACTGATCATTCCTGCCACATCTGCAGTCATTACTGTCTCCTTTCCTGCTGATTCCTCTGTAACTCACTGATACATGAACCCTTCCTCTCCACTCGACCTCCCAGTAACAGCGACCAGTCAGATCATTTCTACACAGCAGCTGAGGAAAGACATCAAATCTGTCTGGATGATCAGGATATGACTGATCCTCCTCCACATATGTAATCTTCCTGTTGTTGTCAGACAGTTTGAGTTTTGTGTTTGCTGTGTTTGGATCCAGTGTGAGTTGACAGAAATCTGATGGAGAGAACAAGACACAATACAGCTGCAGTTATTGATCTATCATCTGTTTGATGATGACATCATCTTCATCCTCAGTAGGATGTGAATGAGTGATGTCACAGTTTGAAGTTTGCTTTGTTTTGATGAATGAAATGAAAAACACACTTACACTTCCTCAGACCTGGTGTCAACCATCGGACTCCAGCAGGATGCAGGCTGAAAGGAGGAGGGGGGTCAGAGCAGCACGTTCTCTTTCAGCATGCAAACAGGGACATTACATCACTCTAGTCTACTGTTTGATTATTCTGTTCAAATGTGGGGTTGCGCTATGATAGACTTTGATCCAATCTGAATCCAGTATCCCAATCCTTCTGAAACCCTGACTGAATCTAATCTGGTTTATCTTTCAACATTTACAGGAAACTTCAGTTAGAAATAACAAAAAGTAAAAGATTCAGTTGAGATGTGTGATCAGTTCTGACATAAAATGTTTCTAGCTATCCCTCCTCTAACAAATATTGTCTCTCCATACCTGAGAGTTTCCAGTCTCCAGTGTGGATCCTGCAGTCCAGCAGACAGAAGCTTCTCTCCTGTGTCTCCTGGATGATTGTAGCTCAGGTTCAGCTCTCTCAGATGGGAGGGGTTGGAGCTCAGAGCTGAGGCCAGAGAAGCACAGCCTTTCTCTGTGATCAGACATCCTGACAGGCTGCAAACACACAAAACAACTCGCATCAGACAGTCTGAGAGTCCTGCTGTGTGCAGTCAGACACAACAACAAACTGTCTCCACAATAACTAACTTAAAGATGAACTGAATCAGGGAGCTCCAGAAAGTTGAGCATCCAGCCCTATGTGTGCTTTATCATATTTTTTAGCATGTCACTGCATCTCTTCTATTGTATATGTTTGTGTATCTTTATTATATATGTGTACTGAATTATTCTTGTTTTCCTTGTGTCCTTAATTACAAACCCAATAAAACAGTTTAAAAAAATCTGCATGGAAAATAATTCTGTATTGTAATGCTTAGTATAAACTTGTTTGAAAAATCATATGAGCAAAGACAGTCCTTGACAGGTTCGATGTTTATCCCCTAATATCATTCATATTTTAAATGTTCATCTGTTAAACAGGTTGATGAATCCTGACCTGAGAGTTTCCAGTGTGCAGTGTGGACCCTCCAGTCCAGCAGACAGCTGCTTCACTCCTGAATCCTGCAGGTTGTTGTTACTCAGGTCCAGCTCTCTCAGACTAGAGGACTGGGAGCTGAGAACTAAGGACAGAGCTGCACAGCTTCTCTCTGAGAGGTTACAGCCACTCAGTCTGGAGAGCAAATAAAAAGGAAAAAACAAGTAAGATGTAGGATTGGGCATCAAGAACCAGTTCAAAATTAGAGCCAGTTCCAAAATTCTGATTCCAAAGTAATCATTAAGAAGTTTTCATTTTGATTCTACTTATCGTTTCCCAAACATGACAACACTTTATTATAGCAAACAAAGGCTACATATCTGCAAGGATGTGGATGTCTGTCAGGACCTGTCTATAATATGCATCATTGCAACAGTGTGTTGCGAGAAAGAAAGAGAGCATGTGTGATAGTGAGGCTGGTGATCGGAGAAGAGAGTATGAAATCAACAGTATAGCTATGAATGTAGCAGTGCAATATGTGCAGTTTAGGCTATTATCTAGCTGTTATCTCAATATTGTACCTCTTTTTTATCATATTGGAATTGAAACTGGGAAGCTATAAGAAATGGAATTGATAAGCATAATTGGGATCGGGATCAGAATCATTATAATTCATAAGACACCCAACCCTAGTAAGACGTTATTTATTTTTCTGTCCTGTTAAAAAGACAGCAGCATATTTAAGTAGTGACGAACAATTCTAACTGTTTATTTACTTACAGAGCTTTGCTGGAAGCTTTGACCACTGGCAGCAGCCTCAGAAGAGCCTCCTCTGAAGCAGAGTATTTCTTCAGGTCAAACACATCCAGATCTTTTCCTGATGACAGTAAGATGAAGCCCAGAGCTGACCACTGAGCAGGAGACAGTTTATCTGTGGAGAGACTTCCTGATCTCAGGTACTGTTGGATCTCCTCCACTAGAGAACGATCATTCAGTTCATTCAGACAGTGGAACAGATTGATGCTTCTCTCTGCAGACAGATTCTCATTGATCTTCTTCTTGATGTACTCGACTGTTGCCTGACTGGTCTGTGAGCTACTTCCTGTCTGTGTCAGCAGACCTCGTAGGAGAGTCTGATTGGTCTGCAGTGAAAGACCCAGGAGGAAGCGGAGGAACAAGTCCAGGTGTCCGTTTGGACTCTTTAAGGCCTTGTCCACAGCACTCTGGTAGAGATTTGTCTCCACAGATTCTTGTTTAGTTTCAGACTTCTGGGATGTTGTTTGTTCTTCTTCCAGCAGATTGACTCCAGAGTTGATGAATGTCAGATGAACATGAAGAGCAGCCAGAAACTCCTGAACACTCAGATGGACGAAGCAGAACACCTTGTCCTGGTACAGCCCTCTCTCCTCTTTGAAGACCTGTGTGAACACTCCTGAGTACACTGAGGCTGCTCTGATATCGATGCCGCACTCTGTCAGGTCTGATTTATAGAAGATCAGGTTTCCTTTCTGCAGCTGCTCAAAAGCCAGTTTTCCCAGAGACTCAATCATCTTCCTGCTCTCTGGACTCCAGTGTGGATCTGTCTCAGCTCCTCCATCATACTTGATGTTCTTCAGTTTGGCCTGAACCACCAGGAAGTGGATGTACATCTCAGTCAGGGTCTTGGGCAGCTCTCCTCCCTCTCTGCTTTTCAACAGATCCTCCAGAACTGTAGCAGTGATCCAGCAGAAGACTGGCATGTGGCACATGATGTGGAGGCTTCGTGATGTCTTGATGTGGGAGATGATGGTATTGGCCTGCTTCTCATCTCTGAATCTCTTCCTGAAGTACTCCTCCTTCTGTGGGTCAGTGAACCCTCTGACCTCTGTCACCATGCCGACACACTCAGGAGGGATCTGATTGGCTGCTGCAGGTCGTGTGGTTATCCAGAGGCGAGCAGAGGGAAGCAGTTTCCCCCTGATGAGGTTTGTCAGCAGCACATCCACTGAGGTAGACTCTGTAACATCAGTCAGGATCTCATTGTTGTGGAAGTCCAGAGGAAGTCGACACTCATCCAGACCGTCAAAGATGAACACAACCTGGAACTCTTCAAACCTGCAGATTCCTGCTTCTTTGGTTTCAGTAAAGAAGTGATGAACAAGTTCCACCAAGCTGTACTTTTTCTCTTTCAGCACATTCAGCTCTCTGAAAGTGAATGGAAATGTGAAGTGTATGTCCTGGTTGGCTTTGTCTTCAGCCCAGTCCAGAGTGAACTTCTGTGTTAAGACTGTTTTCCCAATGCCAGCCACTCCCTTTGTCATCACTGTTCTGATTGGTTCATCTCTTCCAGGTGAGGCTTTAAAGATGTCTTCTTGTCTGATGGTTGTTTCTGGTCTGTCTGGTTTCCTGGATGCTGTTTCAATCTGTCTGACCTCATGTTCATCATTGACCTCTGCAGTCCCTCCCTCTGTGATGTAGAGCTCTGTGTAGATCTGATTCAGAAGGGTTGGGTTTCCTGCTTTAGCGATCCCCTCAAACACACACTGGAACTTCTTCCTCAGGCTAAACTTAAGTTCACGTTGACACCTGCCAGCAGGAGTTTCTGAATGACCAAACAAGAAATAGGATCAATAATTATTGATCAAAGAAAGAAAATATAACAATTTAAAGAAAGCATTTATGAACACATCCCCTCCATCTCTTGAGACATCATGTTAAATCTTTATAGAAATCCTCTTACTGCTCTGCAGACGGTCAGCCAGCTCCTCCTGCTTCATTCTCCTCAGGAAGTGCAGTGTGATCTCAAGAAATGCGTCTCTGCTGCTCCTCCTCTGCTTTTCTTCCTCACCATCCAACACCTCCTCATCCTCCGTCTGACTCTCTAAGCATTCTGGGTAATCTGGACTCAGAACCTTCTGCATCTTCTTCAGCTCGTTCTTCACAAAAGTGACGATGTTCTCCTCCAGCAGCTGGAACAGAATACTATATGAATGACACAATCAAACTGAAATCATGAAGCAAACATCAGATCCATGTTGGACAGACTGACAATCCACTGGTCTACAAAGTGCAGCATGGAGGTGATTGTGAACAGAATAGATGTAAAAGTAGTTGTTGTACATGTACAGACCATAAATATGGAGTCCAGGTGTGTTTGATGCTGCTCTGCAGACTGACCACTGGGAACCTCTGAGCTCTCCTGGTCCACTCTGTGGAGGAATCATGAAGAATGAGCTCACATTATGTCTGTCCACACAGAGACAAACAACAGCTCTCACCAACCCTCCATACAGCTCTCCTTCCCTCACTGTACACTGCCGAAGTGCCCTGGAGCAAGGCAGTTAGAGCCAGTGTGTGGTTGACTCAGACTGGTCAGCTCCCAGTACAACCAGTATCCTGTTTTTCACTTACTCTTTCTGTGAAGAATGTGGATTTTTGAAGAGTAATGGTGAATGTATTGATTCATCACTTCTGAAGGACACACAGCTGGGTTCAGGTTTGTCCAGTTTCCTCCTGATAGAAACACAAGATGATTCTGCTCAGCACCCAGAACACACTGAGACTCTGTCAGTGATTTAATACACCTACTGTACAGCAGATCAGTTAGAAATAATGCAGGGAGCAAGAGTACAAGCACAAACATCCACAGTGATGATGGTGTTTGATGAAGAGCTGCAGACAACCAGCACACCTCCAACATTTAAACTACTTATTTTACTTTGCTCTTCTGTTTAATGAAAAAAAGCACACAGTGTGCCAGCTTGACTCCAGTCATGGCTTGGCGTCACTTGCCCCAAACCAATGCAGCAATGCCGTAATATTAGCGGAGTGGAGCAGTGAACTGGCACACTGTGTGTGGAGCACATGACCATATAAAGAAATCCCTCACCAGCCGATGTCAGCTCGGGCTGAAAGTGGAACTATGGAGTGTTCACGGCAGGCAAGGCAAGGCAAGTTTATTTATATAGCACATTTCAATAACAAAGCAATTGAAAGCACCTCTTCAGTAGTCTGAAGCCAGTGCTTTGTGCACACATGGATTATTGCAACATACCTTTACCTCAATATTTGACACTTTGGCCATGTTTGACATTAACATACAACACAAAAAACACATCTGAAGAACAAGACCTTGATCTACACTCACTTTTTCTGTGAAGAATGTTGGTTTTTGAAGGCTAATGGTGGCTGTATCGATTCATCGCTCTTGAAGGACACACAGCTGGGTTCAGGTTCAGGTTCAGGTTCAGGTCCAGCAGAGTCTGGTCTGTGCTGCCTCTTTGTTCTTTAACACAACACACACAGAGCTTTGAGTGTGAATAATGATGTTGGAGAACAGTGATGGACAGTTAGAGATCCTCATCTCACCTCTGAGCTTTGGTCTGGCTGTCATGTTCCCCACACAGAGAGCGTTTAGAGGGAGGGACTCCCTCCTCTCTGTCCTCACACTGATCCATGCTGCTGAAGTCACATCCACATCAGTCACACACACTTTCTACCTTCATCTGGAGAGGAAACACAAACCATCCTTTACATCATTTCTCCTGTCAAATCCCAAATATCAGCTGCTCCTCCTGTGATTGGCTGTTATTTTCTGTTATATATCAGTGTGAATGCAGCCAGACAGCAGTGTGAGTCAGAGAAAGCTGCCATCAGCTGCTGTACTTCTACTATCAGTCCACTAGATGGCGACATGAAGCTGCAGTGAAGTGAAGAGCAGCACACATGATGCCTGGAGGAGGATTTATATTCACTGACTCACACTGACTCAATCTGAGAGGAAGTTTCATAATTTTCCACAAAGTAGAGAAAGCCATTTCCCTTAAATGTAGAGAAATCAAACTCCACTTACTGAACCTTTTGTCATGAACTAGAAAAGCAGCTTTTTGCTTCAGTTAAAGCTGCATTTTCATCAAATTCATTCAACTGATGCAGCTTCTCGTCCTTCATCAGTATGTGTGTGTGACGGGTTGAACTGAATCTCAGTGAAGTTGAGATGCCAAAGTGTTATTATTCCTCACATACTGTTCATACTCTGACCCGTAATTAGTAATAGTGGAGTAAAGAGTCAAATATCTGCCTCTGTAATGTAGTGGAGTGGAAGTATAAAGCAGCAGGAAGAACAAGTACTTCAAGATTGTACTGAAGTACAGTGCTTGAGTGAATGAACTATAAGATACAAAAGCAGATGGATCCTTCCAGAAAACTAGTAAAGAGCTCCAAACTAAATGAGTGAGTCTCAATAAAGAGCTTCCAAACATTTGATGGCACATTTCCATAAAGAAGCGACACTAGTCCATGTTGGAGGAGTGCCAATAAGATGAGTGCTGTCTTTCTGAATACTACAGTATTTATTGGATGAAAGAAGTGAAGCCCCTCACCCCCCTGCTGTCTCCACATCAGTCCTGTAGTAGAAATAGAAACAGCTCTATATTCACCTGCAGACACAGAAAGTCAAAGCTGTTCTCCAGCGGCTGTCCGGCCGAGCGGAGCCGCGTTTAGTGTCTCAGACAGCGGGGAGAGCAGAGCAGCATCTCCGCCTCCTCCACAGACTGATTCAGGCAGAAAAACCTGCCGTCAGTCATCAGTAAGAACAGCAGTCAGCTCATTGTGTTCAACTACGACTGTGCATCAAGTAACTCTGCTTTACTTTTACTGCCATGTCACGGTTTGAATACTGAACCGCCGACACTAAGATGGGAGAGAAACGCTTTAAATAATGGCGGTTACTCACTGCACCTTGTTCTTGTTCTTTGATTGTTATCACAGTTCTTAACGATCAAACGGCAGATTTCCGCTGTTTCTAGAGGGGCTACGCTTACAGCAGTTAGCACTAACAACGTGAACAAAGAGCCATTAAAGAGTTAAATACTGAAACTGTCGGTTACATTACCTTCAGATGGAGAAGACTGTCTGCCTCACCACGTTAGAGGATATGAAAGTAAGTGCCAGCAGCTACACTAAATGCCATGGGGGGGTCACATCAGGTCACTCAATTGATTATTTTAATATTGAGGGAATCAGCTGAATGAAGCAAAAGACATCAATAAATAGTCCTTTACATAAAGTCCTACAGAACCTCATCAGACTTTATGATCAATTGTAGACTAATAAGATTTTAGAGAGAAGCTCAGTTCATGTTTTAATGCTTATTTATTAAATCTACATGTATGTAAATAATCATGTTAACAAAATGAGATTGTTTACAAGATATTTAACCTTTTTACATCAATATTCCAAAAACAATGTGACTATACTGTAAAGCTGAAATGTAGTTTTTAGAGCATACAGATTAGAGAATACAGATTTTTCCAACAGGATCAATAAAATATATTAAAAGCAGATGATAAATATTGAGTTGAATATTAAACTGGAGCTTAAAGAATTGATCAGATGGACTGAATGTGTTGATAGTTTTAAATGGACTTGTGTTGCAGCTAAAGTGGAGACAGAGCTGTCGACAGGATGATTGAGGAGCCTCAACACATCTTTATCTTTATTATTATCACATGTGACTCACTTACAGCTGCTTTATTTTACCACTACTGTTTATCATCATATCATCATAATAATGATATGATATATGTGAACACACATATTATTAAATTATAAATACTAATCTCAATAGTGATACTGATCTTTCTAAACTTACTGATTTAGATTCAGAGTTGCAGCAGTAAAAGAAGCTGTGGTTAACAGTATGACCAGCAGAGGGCAGTGTTAAACAGCTCTAATCAGCTCTAAAGTCATTTTTAAGCAAAAAGACCATATATTGACTTCCAGCCTCTTACATGTGAATATTTGCTGATTTTCTTAGTTTTCTGTGGTAGTAAACTGTTCCTCTGGTTTTAAGTTTGGGCCTTAACTTTGTTCCTCAGTAGTGGTAGAAGAGCGTCCAAATATAGCCAATATTTAACCAAATTTCCAGAAAATGCTCAAAAGACAATGTTGTGAATGCTTGTTTCCATCCATCACAGTCATGTGAATATTACAAGTTGGTTCATCAAGACTAACAGCTGTTTTTCTGTCAGCAACTGATGTTTTGACAACGTTTCAGTGTTAAAATTTTGAATGTGCGATGTCTTCAGAGAGCATCCATGGTCATCCCAGGGAGTGGCTCTGATGTGTCTGTGAGGAAAAACGCAGATTGAAATTGGATATTCATTGCTGTCACTGTGGTTTGTTTTGTTTTAATGTACAGATATCACCAGATTAATAAATATAATCTTAATAATATATTAATAAAATATATCAAGTTCACACACACACACACACACACACACTGTCCCATCCAACCCGTTCAATGACTTCCTCTCCCCTGCTGCTGTTGGACTAAGATGAAAACAGGCTCTTTTGTTCCCAACTGTTACAATACTTTACAATACTGGGAGCTCTGGTCCACTCTCTTGCTTCCCAGGGAACAATGTGACACTTACACACACACACGCACACAAACATGCAGATAAAGATTTAACATAAAGTAACATATCATAAGCTTTTAAAATACAACACATTGTTAAAGATGAAACCAGTGGTTTCCAACCTTTTTGTCTTTTGACGTCTTACAAAAAGCAGTGTGTAGTCGGGGTCACATTTCACATGTCTATGAGTTGTTAACAGCTCCACCAAATAGTGATTTTTCCCTCTAAACTTCTCACATGCTTTCATTTCAATAAATGTTCAAATGATCCAATATTTCAGCAAAAATCAAAGATATCAGAACGTTGTTTCTTCTTCTTTCCTCTTTAAACAGTAACAGTGAGTAAAAGGTAGATCTCAGCAGCTGAATAACAACAACCTGCAGGATTCAGAGGAGCAGCTGCTGCAGACTGATAAGACCTTCAGAAACGTCACATTTCAGCAAAAAATCCAAAAACTGAAAACAGATTTGCGTATCAGAAATCACGTTTCTGTCACATAGATTCAGATTGCAGAAAGCTGTTCGATCAGTTTCAGAGTCCAGAGAGGCTTTTATCAAAGTTATATTAAATTCATTAAATTATGTAGTTGGGCATATTTGTTTAAGTTCAGATTGGTTTCAACCCTGCAGGGTCTCCATCGAGGAGACAAAATGTAAAAGCAGTTTCCATCTCGTCTGTGACTCCTCCTGCTTTTCACACACATTCCCTGGTGTTAAAGTCAAGTTTAGCAATATTCAAAGTGCTTTATTTAAAACATTACATGCATTAAAAAGTAACACAATGCAACATAAAAAGACAAAATAATAATGTTTTTTTAAAGAAGAAGATACAATAAGGTAAAATAGAATAAAACAAAGCTAAAGAGCTTCAGTTTCTTCAATAAAACACAAAATTAATTGATAACACAGTAAACTGTCAACATATAATATTTAACCTACTACTATAGTAATTTCACTCTTATAATGTTTATACTGTTCCCTCATAGTTCCACATATAACTTCCTGTGTGGACATAAAAGCAAAAACACAAAAACAAACTACAGAAACCAGGATCCAACAAACTCACAGTTCATTAAATTAAAGACTCTAATTTGTAGAAACTTTAAAAAATAAAAAAAAAATGACAAAAAGTGATTAAAAATGAGAGAATTGATTATTTAAAAAGTAATTTGCATGTTTAATATATAAAGAAATTAAATGTATTTCAGCTAAAGTTGTGAATCTGTCGCCGTGGTGTGGAAGTGAAAACGAACATGAAAATATCAGATCAGGTTATAAATGTTTTTGTTTGATGTTTCCTCCTCATGTCAGTGATTTTTGTGTTTATTATATTCTAAAACACAATAATGACTCATGGGTCATAACATTATTGCAAAAAGTGTCACAACTCTGTAAAACATCTCACAGGAACGAAGTGGAATCAAATGATCTGAACGTAGATTTTCATTTTCAGATTATTTCAGAATTTATAAACATGAGTTCATTTCAATTAATTTTACACACATTTTTAAGTCAGCAGCTCAAATTTACAACAAATCACGTGTTTTTTTTTTTATTTTTAATTCTTTTCTTTTGCCTGACTGTCTCTGTGATTGATGTGACAGTAATGGAGGGATCATTTTGTGTTTGAGGCCCTTTAAATTTCAACTCTTGAACCATTATTGTTTTATTATAATTTTAATAACTAACAGGTTAAATGCTAAAATTACAACTGACTGAAGCAAAAAACTAAATATAAAATAACCAGAAAAAAGTTGCAGAGTGAAAAACAACAACCAACGAAAGAAAGAAAAACCATTCTAAAATAGTCTCAAACTGTGGCGTTCATAAATATATCATTATTATTAAATATATTCATAAAAATCAAAAGCTAACACATTAAAGATTAGCTTGTAGTGAAACTTAGAGCGGTGATTTGATCTGTGGGTAAAGAGTTTCAGAACCTCCAGACAAAAAGCTTTATGGATGATTTATGACTTTATTTTTTGTTTTTATTCTCTGTTGTTCTTCGAGGTCGAGTCCTGTAGATAAGATTTCTTTCCTTCCTCCTTTTCTGCTATAGTTTGTGTTCTTATAACAGAATAAACATGCTGGGACATTAAACTATATTTTCATTATTCCTTTTCAGTGAGGTCACGTTATGTGAGTGGACTGATGAAATAACAGCACTGTTGGTACAGTTTAAAGGTACATCTACTTAGATCTGATGGATGAAACTACAAAAAAACTGTTCTTCAGGGTTTCATGCTTCGATTGTCAACCTGCAGAACATCTGAACATAATTTATTGGATTTGTAAGAAAGGTTCGGAGACGGGAAGTTGTTGTAAACCACCTGGGACCTGCTTCTACATCCTGACGTCTGTCGGCAGTGCCTGCACCTCATGTTTGCCAGCGTTGGCAGAGCGAGCTGCAGTGGCCAACCTTTCCCTATTTGGCTTCATGATGAGAGCAGTTGAGGAACAATGTGAGGGCGAGGGGTTCACGTCCTGTCAGGGCCACATGACGCACCCACCACCCCCCAAATCAGGTTTTTTCCAAATCACCACTCTATTGTCCCGAAAAGGAAAAGAGTAATTAAAGAGAAGCCGGAGGGCTGTGTGGTCCTGCAGCTCCAGCTTTCATGTTTGGTTTGAGTGTATGTTACAATGTGTGTGTGTTGTGGAGGAAAGAGGAGCGAACCAGGAAGATGCAGACACAGGCGTCAGATGGGGAAGATCTCTTATGTTCACACACAGCTCACAACAACGTAGACACAGAAAACATGACATTCCAGAACATGACGTGGCTTTTATACCAAAACCAGGCGATATGTGTGTGTTGCATGTGTATTGCATGTCAGCTAAATCTCTTGTTTTTCAGACTTCTTGGCACCTTTTAATTCTAAGGAAACACTTGAGTCTTGAGTGTGTGTATCACACACGCACCGTGAAGGCGTTTTCCTGTTGTTTTGGTGAGATAACGCATATCAGTAATAATATGTCACAAACCTTGCTCCCCATCCAACTATGCTAACCACTTCTCATGACCTGGTACTCAGCCAGGTCATCTGACTCCCACACACTGGTCCAAACTCCCACATGTGTTTATGTATCACTGTGAGGACAGACCTGCGTTCTGTAACTGTCTCTCAGGGAAACACATCTGAGATATGTTTGGAACTGTCAGATCAGCTGACTCCCATTCAAAAAGCTCAACTCGTCTCTACAAATACTAAGTCAGTCATTGTTTGAGGTTTCTTACATCCTTCTACTAGGTCAAAGGAACCTACAAACAGCTATTACATCAGTCTGTCGCCAGACAAGCACCAGATTTATTTTGCTCGCTACGACAGCACAAATGTTTCAAGAACTAATGAACATGTACAGGCTGGGCTTCAATGTGGCTCCAATCAAACGACAACTGATGTCACACCTCGCTATCTTAATGTACTAACAAGTCCTCCAAATTACACGATGACCATGTGACTCCAAAACAACACATGGAAGTGCTAATCTGGCGCCCCGATTAGTTATCCAGTTTCCAGTGTGTCTATAAACCAGCAGTCAGGTGTCCATATGAGCAGTGAAAGGTTTTCCTGGCTGTAATCATTCCTCCTGTTCATACTGGATATTAAAAGATCTCCTTCATCCACAGTGTGTCCAGATAGACATTTAAAGTGTGTGTGAAGCTTCTGTTCAGCTTCAGCAGTCTGAGTTAGTCATATCAAGTGGATATCTGACACATTTACAGTCTTTTTAGCATCAAATTCTCTTCTTTGTGTTTCCCTGTTGAGCTGCAGGTGGAACTATAGAAACAAAAAGAGGGACTTTGCCACTAAAAAGACTGAAACGTTGAAAGATATCTACTGGATTTGACTCATTTGGACGCTGAAGCTTCATATTAGCTTCACATCAACTTTTAAATACATTAATAAGGGATTCTCTAATGGCCAGTATGAACAGGAGAAATGATTACAGCAAGAAAAACATGTTTCATTGCTCATTTGCCCGTCTTTTATTTGCAGGTTTGATTTGATCTGAGCCCATAACAGTGACCTTAATGGATCTTTTTTAGGCAATTAAAAAGTGTGACATGCATATTTAGTTTCATGCAGAAATAATTTGACAAAAAGGACGAAACATAAAGACAGTTGGAGACTGGAACTTCACCTCATCTAGAAATAATATAATAATGAAAATCAGTGGGTGGATCATGTCTCTGGACGTTGAGCCTCTGTATGAAAGTCACATGACACGGTAGCTGTGGTCGACTGATGTGGAGCCAACCGTTGGCTGGAGGCAGATAGTGGTGGTGGTGGTGGGGGGCATTATGACATAATGAGTGTATTGTGAAAGCACAACAAAGGCAGCTTTCAGCTGCAACATGGAGGCAGGCGGAGGAGCTCCGACCAGCCAACATCAGGAAACATACATACATACACTGAGGAGGAAGTCGAGTTGTCTGCAAACATGTTGTTTCTTCAAATAGTTCAGTAAAAGTCCATCAGTATTGTGAGCTTGATGTAGTTAAAGTGTTGCAGTAAAAGTAGTGGTTTGGTCCCTCTGACTGATATATTATTATATATGACATCATTAGATTATTAATACTGAAGCATCAGTGTTAGAGCAGCATGTTACTGTTGTAGCTGCTGGAGGTGGAGCTAGTTTACACTACTTTATATACAGTTAGCTAGTTTAGTCCACTGGTTCCGAACCTAGGGGTCGAGGCCCTCCAAAGGGTCAGCAGATAAATCTGAGGGGTCGTGAGATGATTAATGGGAGAGGAAAGAAGAAAAAACAAAGTTCTGATACAAAGTTCTAGTCCAAGATGTCTGATTTCACTTTGATCCTCCAATTACAGATTTGACAGTAGAAGGCTGACATTATGATGATCCACAATAACACAATGACAAAGTCACTCTGCTCATTTTAGGGAAAAGCTCATTGATGAGGACATAGTTGGACTATAAATTACATTTTATCTGCATATTTTATTCTTTATTGACATTTGGTGACTGCAGTTTGTCAGAGATCAGCTGTGCTTCTCTGGCCTCAGCTCTGAAGTCCAACCCCTCCCATCTGAGAGAGCTGGATCTGAGTGGAAACAAGCTGCAGGATTCAGGAGTGAAGCTGCTGTGTGCATGTTACTGTTGTAGCTGCTGGAGGTGGAGCTAGTTTACACTACTTTATATACAGTTAGCTAGTTTAGTCCACTGGTTCCCAACCTAGGGGTCAGGGCCCCTCCAAAGGGTCAGCAGATAAATCTGAGGGGTCGTGAGACTTTTTCTCTAATCTTTGATTTTTGCTGAAATATTGGATCATTTGAACATTTATTGAAATGAAAGCATGTGAGAAGTTTAGAGGGAAAAATCACTATTTGGTGGAGCTGTTAACAACTCATAGACATGTGAAATGTGACCCCGACTACACACTGCTTTTTGTAAGACGTCAAAAGACAAAAAGGTTGGAAACCACTGGTTTCATCTTTAACAATGTGTTGTATTTTAAAAGTTTGTTATATTATCCATTGTGTCAAATCTTAATCTGAAAAGTAACTAAAGCTGTCAGATAAATGTAGTGGAGTAGAAAGTACAATATTTCCCTCTGAATGTAGTGTAGTATAGCTGTGATGTCATTAATCCTGCAGGTACGTTGAGGTGTTAAACTGAGATTTAAGGAGAAAAGGAGGCACAGACAAGAAGAACAAACACGAGCTCATGAGTTTATATCTATAATATAAAAGTAGAATGTATAGTATTACTGTTGTGGATCATTTTTGTTGTTAATAAAACAGAGGTTTGTTTTCAGTGTGACTATATTTCAGTTTGCTGATGAACTGCTGCTTTGTTTATGAATCCACTGCTGCAGAGGAAACCAGCTGTTTCTGCTCTGATCAGGTAGTCATGTACTTGTATTTTACTGTATTTCCATATTATGCTACTTTACTCCACACTGTAGAAAACAAAAAGGAAATGAATGGTAATATTCTCACAGCTCGGCGCCAATAATATACTGTAAAACAACAGAAAATAATAATCTCATAAACATACAGTAATTTTCCATAATTAAAATATAGTTTAGTTTCAGAAGAAATATTCAGTGTTTTTGTTTTTTGTTTTTTTTGGCTTTATCATGATGAATAAGGATATTTTCACCTATAAAAACTATTATATTGCCTATAAAAATGTACAGTGACGGTATAACACAAAGAATGCACTGTTAAAATTGACTTAATGTAATTTAATGTAAAATCTTCTCTACTTATCTATATTTATATTTTTAGAGTGAAATACTGAATTCATCTGAGAGCTGGAGCTATTTTTTGATCAAAATCCAGCTGTTACATCAGATAATAAAGAGGAAAGCAGATGTTTCCTGCCCACAGTGCAGTTTGCATTTTCTGCATGTGTCCTGTATGTTTTTCAGCAGATATTTAAGGAGAACATTAACAGTAAATTAAAACACAGACCAGCTGCTCCTCATCCTCCTGCCCATCTTTACTTCTCAGCAGATATTTAAAATCTTTACACTGAGCAGAATCACACAAACACAATGAAATAACTTTTTATTTTATTTTCCGGTCATTATTATTTACACGCTGCTCGTCTTTACAATCGTCTGCTAGTGATGTTCACAACTTGATTCAATGCATTTATAATAATCATAATAATATGTTCCAAAGCTTTCCTCTGGATCTGATTGAACAGGAAGTGATTTTAAACAAAAACACATCAGCAGCATCTTCTTCTCTCTGACAAACACAATATACAAATATACGTATATACACATTTCATTCTGACCTTTTTAAACACTAAAATGTATTTTCTTTACTACAAACTGAACTCATTAATCACCTTCAATAATCAGCGTCCAAATGAGTCAATAATACTTTTTTTTTAGCATTTTTCATGAATTGAATCAATAAATCATCTTTTCTTCTTTCCCTCCTCACTGCTGAAGGTAAGACAGGATGAAGTTTTGCCACCAGACAATCAAACAAAGAGATTTAAACATGTTTTAGCTGCACACACAAAGAGAAACGCAGATAAAAAGAAGCTCCTCTGTGTCTTTGGCTCCATTTAAACGTGTGAAGAATCATAAACAAAAACATCTGAAGGACTGAAAAAAGGCCAATAAGACTTTAAACCTGTGATATTTTGAGATTAGGAATCTTGAACTATAATCCGAAATACTTTAAACTTTGTTTAAAACTCTGGTTAATTTAGAAAATAAGCATTTCTATTGCAGTTTTATGATCTTCCTGGATTTTGATTTACAAGTTTTGCATCATTTCAGACATACTTCCCAAAAAGTGGTTTAGCATCTCAAGTAAAATTTCTGTAGAAAAACTTCTGTAGATTTTTAAAAGCAGGAGTTTTGAAAGACCAACATCCAGAAAATGTTGCATGCTTCAAACTTTAACACTGTTTTAATGTCCAGACCTTTCTGATGAGGAGATGAAAACAAGCATCTGCAGTGCAGTTTGTGCTCAGATGTTACTTTTGGACCAGACTTTGTTGGTGAAGCATCAACTGTGTCTTCATGTCTCAGTGCTGTAAACATGTCGACCTTTTAAAGAGTTAAGAACATGCAGATGATTTGATGTTCTGTTTGGACCGAGACGAGAGGAGGAAGCTTCACATCAACATTTCAGCCTGATGTTTGGAATCTGTAGACAATTTAATATAAAGTTCTCAACAATGTTTTTTTTTGTTTGTCTCATGGAAGATTTCTAATTTAATATCCAGAATCTGTCAATTAAAACAAATTTTAGACATTTTAAAACATTTAAACTGTGTAAAACTCTGTTGTTAAGAACTAAGTTGAGAAAATAAGCATTTTATTGCAGTTTTGCGCTTTTTTTAATGTTTGAAAAAAAACATGAAACAACCTAAATTTGTTTTTTTTTTTTAGAAAGCATCATTTTCTCAAACTTCAGCCTGAGATCACCAATTTGGGAGACTTCTGATCGAACATCCAGAAAAAGTCCAGCAGTGTTAAATTTTAAACCTTTTAAGGAGTTAAGACTTCCGTTTGGACTGAATTTATTTGTGATGAAGGACACCAGAGGACTAATAAGACAGAGAGCAGGTTTGGACTCAGACTCAGACCCTGACGGGGTCTCAGACATACTCAGACCTGGTCCTGGTGGGGGGTTGTCCTGGCTGCACCCTGTCCAACGGGATGGATGAGTTACAGTTTTCCTTCTGCCGACATAAACAGGAAGTGAGCAGCAGAGTTCCCGCCACCAGGTGCAGCACACCTGCCGTCCAGCCACAGAACAGCGCGTCCCCAAACTCCCAGCGCGGCAGCAGCTCTGGCAGCGTCTCATCGAAGTACCGCAGCACGGTGAGGTGGGCGATGTAGGACACCGGGACGAGCCCCAGGACCCCGGCCACCAGGCACAGCACCCCCCCTGCCATCTTCATCGCCCGCTTGCACCGAAGGTCCTCCAGCCGGCCGGCGCAGCTGTTGACCACGTGCATGCCGGGGATGGCGAGCAGCAGTGCCAGCAGGCCGGCAGCCAGCGTCACGCACATGAGGATCCGGGCCAGCATGATGTCCGGCGGCAGACCCAGCAGGCTGTCGTACGGCCGGCACTCCAACGCCCCGTGCTCCTGCACCACGCAGGTCTCCCACAGGCCCAGCTCGTAGCTCTCGGTGGGGAGCAGGTCTGTGGAGAGCGTGAGCCAGGTGGACATCAGGGTGGTGGCCAGGGAGCACAGCCAGGCCCCCCCGCAGAACAAGACCCCCAGCAGCTCCAGAGTACAGATACTCGGTTCCATGACGGCGCCGCTCCAAGTCTGAGGATCCCCAGGTCTCCTGTTCGTCCCACTCTTTACCTCGCTGTCAGGAGGGGGGGGCTCCTTTCCAGGGCATCAGTCCGTCAGAGTGATATCCTGTGAAGGCCGCCAGACTCGGATAAAGCCGGTTCAACATTCAACACTCGTCTCCAGCTGAGAGGAGAGCTGTGACTCTGCCAAGCCTCACCCCCCCAGCACTTGCCAGTCCCCAGAGGGGACGTAGTGCAAACAACAGCATCATTGAGCCGCCTGCAGGCAGGATGTCGTTGGATTGAGACAGGATGTTATCGAGGCTCAAATCTCCGTCTGAAGTTCTCGGCATCTCTGCTTCCTCGCTTTGTCTCCCCCCCCCACCCCCACCGCCACCCGCACCCTCCCCACCCTGCCCTGCCCCCCCACAGCGCTGCCAACAAAAGTAGACGATTTTTTCTTTTTTAATTTTTTTACCTGATGTCTGTTCAGGAACTCTGTTCAGGACGGAGCGCAATTAGAGCTGAGAAAACAGGAGGAAATTTCTCTGGTTTCCATGGCAACACAGACACAACATCCAGGCCTGGAAACCAGAGAGAGACGCCGGATTTCCATCTCTGTATTCACAGATACATAAAAGAATAAAATGACAGTCAGGAATATTTCAGAGATCTGTTCGTAGTGACTTCAGATTTCTGATCTAACATCCAGAAAATGTCAATTTATACAAACTTTGAGATACTTTAAAACATTTAAACTGTCTAAAACTCCACTTTATTGAAGTTTTGTCTCCAGATGTTCATTTTGCACTTTTGATCACCAAAAAAAATCATCTTAGAGACACATCAGCCAAATATCAGCCTGAGGTTTGAGATCTGTGGACAATCTGAGATCATTGAGAAGTTTTGATCAATGTTTG
The DNA here is from genome assembly GCA_029490765.1 of Euthynnus affinis. Taxonomy (NCBI): domain Eukaryota; kingdom Metazoa; phylum Chordata; class Actinopteri; order Scombriformes; family Scombridae; genus Euthynnus; species Euthynnus affinis. The sequence goes on from CM055861.1 coordinate 18,475,920, forward strand.
ATTTGTTTCATGGAAGATTTCTGATCCAATGTCCAGTGGTGTGAACTTTTAGGCTTTTTAAAGGGTTTAAAACATTTAGACTGTGTGATGCAGTTACAATGACAATGCTCTTCCCAGATGTCAAGTTTCAACTCTCAATCACCAAAAACCTGCATTTGTTTGTGTTGAAGCGTCACTCTACAGATTTCTGTGTCTCAGGTAGAAAGCTTCAGCAGTTTGAGTTCCTCACAAATATACAGATTTTACAGGAGCTGCATTTGTCTTCAGGCTCTGCTGATGTAAATAGAGCCGAGAAGAAAGGAGATTTTGTGGTTTCCGTGGTGACCGCAGACACAACATCCAAGCAGACACCAAACAGAGATACAGGAAGTCTTTAAATCATTAACTGAGGAAAAGTTATAAGTTTAATGCTGCATTTATCTCAGACGTCAGTAGATCTCACAGGTTGTTTCATTCACTGCCGTGTTAAAAGAGGCTTATATTGCAATTTAATTTAACATTTGAGCTTTGAATATTTGAAAGATTTTATTGGACATCTTGAATGTTGTTTTCTTGCTGTAAGTGTTTTACAGAATAAATGTAAAGCAACGTTTTATTTGTCTGCTTCTCTCTTTTCTTATCTTTTTGCTGATCCGAAGATCGATCCGATCCGTGACTCAAATACATGATACGAACCGAGCTTTGTGATCCTTAAATGATAAAATCAGAAACAAAGAAATGAAACATGAGGGTTGGAGAAATGGAATAAAAACAAACAATAGATTAAAAGAAACGGTCAAAATGAAAAAAGGTCATACTCACACAAAAATACCAAATAAACAATCATAAATCAAAAAGAATCGAGTCATCAAGTTTCCTTAAAACAGTTGCTGTTGCTGCTCAAATGGCGCCACCTGGTGGACACCAGCAGGAACTACAGGCAGAGCTGAGACACATTTGAAACTGACGGAGCTTTTTAAAATTAGTTTCTATAATATGTTCTGCATATTCATTTTATTTTATGAAATATTTGTATTATTTCATTTTATATATTTTTTTCAAAATATAAAAACATGTAATTTGTGTTTAATTACGAGGAGAAAAAGTACAATATGTTTATGAAAATAAATAAAAAGTGTGGAGAATAATTAAATATTTACCCACAAAGTAACATGTTTTACTATTTTGTCAACAGAAATATTTGTTTGTTTTTGAAAATAAATATATCTAATTTAGATTGACGTTTTTTTTTAAAGAAATAAAATTAAATGAACTTTTAAAAATAATAATAAATAAATAAATATGTAAAATGTAGTGCAGACAAATTAAATATACAATTTAAAACAGTTTAAAAGCGTCCTCTGGTGGTTTCAGCGTCTCCTGGATGAGTTCTGAGCTCAGATGTTTCATGTTGAGAATCAATCTAGAAAACACACCTGAAATGAATTAAATTAATCAGGATATCAAACGATCTCAGTTTAGTTCAGCAGAGTCGTTGGACATTTAAATATTTCAACTGTTTGTTTTTTGTAGATAGTTGGAGTTATTTTATTATTTCTACGTGTCTTCTGTGTATTTTTCTTACAGTTATTTATATTTATTCTTATTTTATCACGGTAACTTCCTCACAGAGTGTTTGGACACTGAGCGACCTGCAGGTGGCATCATCACGTCCGCCGGCTGCCGTAAACGTCACAGTAGAAGAAGAAAACTGCGTCACACGTCTGAGACAACGGCGAGTGACGTCATCACGCGGAGCCCAACACACACGCGCGTCAACAACAGACGCTGAATTGTTTACATCTCTGTCTTCAGACACATTTGTGTCCAGTTCTCGGGTGAAATGTCGGTGTTTCACGACGAGGTGGAGATCGAGGACTTTGAGTATGATGAAGACACGGAGACGTATTACTTCCCGTGTCCCTGCGGAGACAGATTCGCCATAACTAAGGTAACCAATGCTAACGGCTAACAGCTAACTACCGGTTAACGGGGCCTGTAACGTTAATACGAAGCAGCTGCAACATATCCAGGATTTCTTCTGGTTATCAGGCTTCACTGAGTCTAACATTGTCCGTCCAGAACCAGAACTATGAAGCTGTTATCAAGCAGCTCAGTAACTTCTGTAAACACACAACAAACACATAAAACACATAAAACACATGCAGGGATTCATCCATGTGACTGAAGAATACAGGGACTGTTTAAATAAAGTTAAAGTAACGTCAGACTGTTTGTGTGTAAAAGTAATTAATGACAGAGTTTCGTGTGAACCTGTGTGACGTCACTGTCAGCGCGTCCAGCTGCTGTTCAGATGACATGGAGGAGTTAAACATCTGTAGACGTGTTTGTGTTTGACAGGAGGACCTGGAGAACGGAGAGGAGGTGGCCACGTGTCCCAGCTGCTCGCTCATCGTTAAAGTCATCTACGATCAGGTTTGTGCTCAACAGCAGCGAGCCAGGCGGGAGCAGACGGTCCGTTACACCTGCTCGCTCTGCCTGGAACACCTTTAACAAAGTGTGAATAATAAACACAGCGAGCCGCTCTGCTCTCAGATGAGAAGCAGAAATGATCCCGACTGAAATGTAGAAATGAATCTGAAGAGCTGCAGTTTATTCTAACGTTGTTTCGTGTTTCAGGAGTTGTTCATGTCCGGAGAAATCATCGAGGCTCCATCGGAGAGCAAACTGGAGCTGGCTCAGTCCTGACCCGCCTCCTCTGCAACAACCACCCACTGCTCCTTTAAAAAAACACTTTATTTATGCACAACAGACGACGCCTGCCAACCCGATCAGAACTTCAGGAGCAGCTCGTTCAGATTCACACGGAGTTTTTATCTCTTCTTCTGTGGTTTTAAGGCGTTTTAGCTCAGTTGATCATTTGGTTTTTTTCTCACTTTTGGAGAGAAGAAACTTCATCAGAGTCTCTTGTTCAGTTTAAAGCAGAAGTGATCTGAAGAGACGGTGCGTTCAGGAGCAGCTGGGAAACATCAGAGTCGTCGGTGAACAAACAGCTGCCTGAAACGAGTGGAAACGTTTAGTTTCTGCTCTCTCTCTCCATTAAACGTTGTTTTCTGAGAAAACATCTGTAAATATGTCCCACATTAAAATGATATTCAATCCTTCTTCTGTCAGAATCTGTGCTCATTTATATTCCAGTTTTATTCATTTTTGACTCAAATGTTTTTTAAATTCAGTTCATTTGTGAGTTTTGTTTAAAAAGAATGAAAATAAAAACAAATCCTGGATTTAATTCTATTATTTATCAAATAATAGATGAAAATGCTTTCTATCACTTTTAGATCACATCTGTTCATATTGTGCACTTTTGGGGTTTTATATCATGTTTTCTTCCTGTTAAACTAAATCTGACAGTTCCAACCAATCATGACGTCCACATCAATCCATCAGATTCATTATGACACGCCCACTTCTCAACGCTCCAATCAGAGTCCTCTGAATGTTACGTCTTATCTGTCGGTCCCTGAAATGCTGTTTGTTCTGAAGCTGCTTCAACATATTCAGGCTTTGTTTGTGTTTGCTGCTCGATCAGAGATCAGCAGCAACATGACGGTGGAGATCATCAACTTTCTTTCTTAACTCTTTCTGCTTCAGTCTCGCGTCCCCAGAAAAAAGGAGCGTTTTTCTCTTTGAATCATATCTTTTCAACAGAGGTAAAAATGTGCTGCTGTGTGTTTCAGGTGTGTTTGTTTGATGTGACTCAGTGTTCCAGTTAAACATTGACTCATAATAAAAGTCTAAAAGTAGAATCCTGATATCAGATCCTGATGCAGAAACTGGACTTTGATACTCAAGTTGTTCTCTGAAGGATCATAATTCATGTTTATTGAGGCGTCTGTAGATCAGTGATCATTTCTATCAGTTATTTTATAACACAATGAAGTCAATGACCTGTCAGTTAAATGTCTTAAATCTGATGAATCTAAATGTAACGTTCAGCTTCTCTTCACATCAACCTCATGGTGACTTATTTTATTTCTTATTGTCATGAAACAAGAGTCGAGCTTTAGTGCATTTATTGTCCTTCATCTCCCGCCTGTTGGGGGTCACTTCATCCTCCTGCCTGGACGGGGAGGTGAAGAGGAGGCGGGGCACCTCCTCCCTCCTCCCCCTCAGGTCAGAGAGCGACTGCTGGACGTGGCTCAGAGTAAAGTTGTAGAGTGTGTTTGGAGGAGGCTGCAGGTACCTGGTCAGAGCTGCAGGGCTGCTTGAGAACGGCTCATCTCACCACGGAGGTTTCTGGGACACCAGTACAGGTAAGAAGACTCACACACAGGCCCGCTGCTTATTATCGCTTTGTTTCATAGAAAACAGAGAGTCTGACATCAGTACCAGCACTGAGTCGTCACAAACAACCAACAGCCAAGCGTGTTGGAAACAGTACGGAGGACCAACGCCTCCTAAACTGACAGCGTTTAGAAGTATGGAAGGCCTGGACGCTTAAAACCATTTCAACACCACAGCTGGCTTCTTCTCATATTCAATAAGCTCATTTATATTATTTCTTCTTCTACATCTTTTTTACTGCAAATGTGTTTGCTTTTGACTTAAAAAGTGAAGCAGTTGTTTTTCTCATCAGAACCAGTAACTTTCTTCTTCTAATGAAAAGTTTTTCTCTCGTTTCCACAAACTCAGCAAACATTTCTCTCTCATGGTGGCAGCAATACACTCCCATAGAAACTATCAGCCATATGCAAGGTCAAAAGGTCAAAGCACAGTGGTGTTTTTAGCTGTAGGATGCTGTTTGATGTTTCATCTCTAACTCACTACAGTTGTACATGTGCATATACAGCAGCTGTCATTTCTATGCAACAGATTGTGGAGAAGCAGGTGATATGATTGAACTGATGCTTTCAGCTCTGCTCACCGTGTTTCCTCTACACATGAAGCTAGAAAGTCTCTGTGAGCTGATGTGAATCTGTCACATGATTGATTTTGGATGATTGGACGAGCTGCCACTTCCTGCTCTGACTTGATATAGTAGAGTGTAAATAGAGGAAGTGATTCCTGAGCGCCTCCATCAAATCTACATTTGATTGTTTGCAGTGTGAATTCACATCTTCAACATAAACAAAGGTTGATGTTTGCTGTCAGAGATCAGGAGGTTTATTTGTTGGGAGGTTTTTACAGCATGTTAGAGTCGCAGCAGGAAGCAGCTGCAGGTTACAGATGTGTTTATATTACAGCAGCTGATCTTTGAGCTCTGAGCTGCAGGTTCCAGCAGGTTTATGGTTTTACTGGTGTCCAGGTTTAGTGTTTCAGTGTGACAGCAGCCTGCAGACACAGAGGACTGATGAAGCTCTCAGATGAATGAAGCTCTTTTTCTAAACAGACCTGGTCCAGACAGCAGAGAGCTGCAGAGAGACCACGTTCATGGGAAGAAGTTGAGTAAGTGGAACTTTGTTTGCTTTGAATTGTCTTCATCAGCATCTCTAATGTTTCCTCTTCCTCACAAACAAGCTGCTCTTTGTTTGTTGCTGTGTTGACTTCCAGAACAGAAGAAGACTCTCATCATTTCATCACTGATTTCTCATGTCTTTGTTAATGACTCGATGCCACAAAGTTCATCCAACAGCAAACAGTCAGAATGACAGCTGGCTGCCTTTAAATCACAGTCTAGATGTACAAACACACATTTGATTTGCTGATGACTGAAGAATAATAATGAAGCTGTCTGTGTGTCTTCATCAGGTGCTGCAGGTTACCAACATGGAAAGGTATTACACTCAACACTTCACATTACAGCTGATACTGTTTCATCTGATCTGTGATTCAGTTAAACATTGAATAATAATAAAACTATAAAAGTAGAATCCTGATATCAGACCCTGATCCAGAAACTGGACTTTGATACTCAAGTTGTTCTCTGAAGGATCATAGTTCATGTTTATTGAGGCGTCTGAAGATCAGTGATCATTTCTATCAGTTATTTTATAACATAATGAACTCAATGTCCTGTCAGTTAAATGTCTTAAATCTGATGAATCTAAATGTAACATTCAGCTTCTCTTCACATGAACGTCATGATGACTTATTTTTTCTAACAGCTCACAGTTAAACACTGAGAAACCATCAATTCAACAATAAATCAACAAATCTATGAAGAATAAATGAGTGTCAAACATCCATAAAGTGTCATCATGTTGTGAGTCTTCCTACCTGTCCCTCCTCCTCTACAGGTGGAGCTCTGACTGCTTCCAGGAATCAGCTCACCTGTGGCAAACACTTTTCTGACAGACGTGGAGCGGAGAGTCTTTGTCTTCAGCAGTTTGGACGTTAACTGTAAGTTTGCTTTGTTTCACAGTTGAACTTTCTCTTTAGTAACTTCAGGGTTTGTTTCTTGCTGTGTGATGTTTTTATTTCATCAGAAAGTTTGGAGAGCTCTCATGTTGGAAGATAAATCTACATGTTGTTAAATGATTGATTTACTGGAATCAATCAATATTAATGAACAGCTGATGATTATTTCCTTTCTTCAGCTCTCACAAATCAAACTAAATCTGCTTTTTGAAGGTTGTTTCCAGCAGCATAAAGTCAGACACTACAGTATCGGCCTGCTACTGTTTCCTGTCAAAGCTTTAAATCAAATGTATTGTATTGACTGATGTGGAGGGACAGTCAGAGGACGTCATCAGGTTCAATGTTGCTACAATAACAATGTGTGACAGCAGTTAAGATCTAACATCTGCTGCTGTTTAACACCTTTGTATTTCCTGTAAAAGAAGTCCTATCAAAGTAAAAGTGCCCTGATTCTAATCATTGAATACATGTGTGTTTGTGCGTCATGTGCACTACTAATGTGACAACAACATCAAAGAAAACTAATAGACAACTGAAACTATTGACATGTTGTTTATTGCTGTTGAATTGACTGAATATGAATGAAATGGAGTCAGTGTGAGTCAGTGAATGTAAATCCTCCTCCAGGCATCATGTGTGCTGCTCTTCACTTCACTGCAGCTTCATGTCTCCATCTAGTGGACTGATAGTAGAAGTACAGCAGCTGATGGCAGCTTTCTCTCACTCACACTGATATATAACAGAAAATAACAGCCAATCATGTAAAGGATGATTTGTGTTTCCTCTCCAGATGAAGGTAGAAAGTGTGTGTGACTGATGTGGATGTGACTTCAGCAGCATGGATCAGTGTGAGGACAGAGAGGAGGGAGTCCCTCCCTCTAAAAGCTCTCTGTGTGGGGAACATGACAGCCAGACCAAAGCTCAGAGGTGAGATGAGGATCTCTAACTGTCCATCACTGTTCTCCACCATCATTATTCACACTCAAAGCTCTGTGTGTGTTGTGTTGAAGAACAAAGAGGCAGCACAGACCAGACTCTGCTGGACCTGAACCTGAACCTGAACCTGAACCTGAACCTGACTGTGTGTCCTTAAAGAGCGACTGGTCAAAGGATGATTTTATTTTTTTTAAACAACAACATTCATCTGATGAAAAGTAAGTTGTTTTCAGTATTAAAATCAGGACAATATGAGCTAAAATCTAAATCAGGATTAACAGTTGTCAGTTGGATCATTTGAGATTGAAGGTTTTGCTCTGCAACACTGCAGTAAGAAATAAAATATTTAAAATAGTAATAGATAAAATAGTATAACAATTAGTATAAAATGAGTGTACATAAAGCGCAGTGTTCATGTGTTGCTGTTTCTATTAAAACTGTTCAAATTTGACACATTTTAAAGATGAATTTACTGAATACGTGAGCTTTAATAAAATTATAAGTGGTGTTTTTCTACCAGGATCCATCAGAGACCAGATTCTGCTGGACCTGGACCTGGACCCAGCTGTGTGTCCTTCAAGAGCAACCAGTCAAAGGATGATTTTATTTTTTTTAAACAACAACATTCATCTGATGAAAAGTAAGTTGTTTCCAGTATTAAATCAGGACAATATGAGCTAAAATCTAAATCAGGATTAACAGTTGTCAGTTGGATCTTTTATCGATATTTCTGATGTGAGTAAGACGCAGAACTCAGAACTCTGATGTGATCTTTGTTATTGAAGTTCTCCAAAGAAACGTTTCGGCACTCTTCCCTCAGAGAGTCTTTGGACGTTTCACTTCCAGCAGTGAACTGAATTTACTTTCAGGTGACTTTTGTTCTCATGTTGTTGTGAGAGGGCGTAGAGGACGGTTCGTTCCCAGCGTCAACACTGTAGCTGCAGTTTGAAGCTTTCATTATGTGCCACCAAATTTTATTTATTTATTTATTTACATTTCTTCAGGCTGCTCTGAACACTAAGTTTCCAATGGTTTTTTCTACTTTGGGTCCGAGCTGACATCAGTTCATGACGGATTTCTTTATTTGAACATCTGCTACGTGCACAGCGCACAAGTTCACTGCTCCACTCTGGGAGTGGTTACACTAAGCCACGACGCCGTTACACAGCACAGCAGAGTAAAATAAGTAGGTCTGCAGTCTGCTGGTCGACTAGTTGGTCGATATGCTCTCAGACTAAATTCTCAATGGTCGAATAATCTCCTTGTTACTTTCATAAGGAGTAAAGTCCATCAGCATCTTTCCAGGATGAATCCATTATTTCCTGCAGCGGGGGGACAGACTAACAAACACCCCCGCTGTTTTCTCCTCTTTGGACTCTTCCAAACTAACGGAGACTTCTGGGTCTAACTGTTCTCAACGGTTACTGAACGTTTACTAAACGTACTGAACGTTTACTGAATCAGTGTTTCTCCTACAATTATATCATCGAGAACCCGCCAGGACAAAAAATATGTTTTAATGCCAGAATTAACAACAAATATCCATCATTCAGAGATATTTAGTGTTTGGGAGTCTGTGCAGCTGTTCAGGACGCGAGTGAACCTCTGTGTCGTTGCCTGGGAAACGAGCGTAACTCTGTTAAGTAATACGTGATTGTGTAGTGTGTTTGCGTAGCGAGTTGGACGCAGAGAAAGTGACGGTCGATACGAGCGGAGCAGAGGAAAAGGTTAGCGGTAAGTTGTCAGTCTGGCAGTAAATGTACAGCACAGACTACAGTGTGTCAGTTAAATGATGAAAAGTCACGTCTGTTGTTTCTCCAAGTGCTGGAAAAGTGAAGGTTAGCTCCAAAGTTAGCAACGATGGGTTAGCCTAGCCTGAAGACGCTAAACAGGGAAATACAGACTGCTGAGTTCACTGTAGTCTCTGTCCCGTTACCATGAAATGAGCATAATAGATCCTCTTTAAAGTTTGTGTCCCAACTGTCTGATACAACCACACACTGGCTCTAACTGCCTTGCTCCAGGGCACTTCAGCAGTGTACAGTGAGGGAGGGAGAGCTGTATGGAGGGTTGGTGAGAGCTGCTGGGAATAAACCAAACTATCTCTGAGCTGAAAGCTACAAACAGACTGAGCTGTTGATTCTCAGTGGGATCAGCAGGACTAGTAAAGCTTTACCACTACAGGGAGTCATCTGATTCTCAGGGGCCTGTTTCAGAAAGCAGGTTCAGCAAACTCTGAGTCTAAATGTGAACTCTGAGTTGTTGAACCTCAAGATGGGAAACTCTGAGTTTTCGGTTTCAGAACAGCTGATCAGAGTCAGTTCAATCAACTCTGAGTATGTTCACTTTGAGTTAAGCTCGTGTGTGATGAATAAAACAAGCCATTATCAATGGAGCTCCGATACAACGAGTCACCATGGCAACAGGTAAACAAAGGGCAGCGCCTCCATTTTTAATTAGGTGGACGTAGAGATACGAATGCGTGTTGCAAAAAGAGTCAAAGCGGGAAACGTGTCGTTAAGTTAACACAATGATGTTTTGAGTGTTGTCCATTCATCCATCATTTAGCATGTTCATGATAAGTAGCTACATTACATTTTAAATATATTTGTTCCGCTTTAATCTGATGGACAAAACACAGGAAGCAACTGAAGATGAAAAACATGGATATAAAAACGTATAGATCAAAAACAGAGACGTGACTGCAGCTCTCAGTCTGATCAGTAATAATGTGTTCGGCGATTTGTAGCTACCTGAAAAGCCGTCAAGGTGAAAATACAGAATATTTTAAATGTTTAGACATTTATTTGTATTTCAGTTTTTATCTCTGCTTCAACAAATGTAGTAAATCTAAACATTGTCACTGAAATACTTAAAACGCATTAAGATTATAATCTTAACGTGTTTTTAAATAGAGAGCATATAACTTTTTATTTAAAAATCTCACTTTCAAACTACATTCATCAGCTGCACCACAATCCTGCTCACTCAGAAATATTAACATATAATCTATAATATTATAGGAATGATGTTCCATCAGTGGACCAATCACATCATGACTGATAGAGATAATTGATCCCACGTGTCTAAAGCTTCTTCCCGATATTTCACATTTAAACTGAGATTAAATATTGTGTTCTAATAAAGAGCAAAATGTAATAAAGATTGCAGGTCAGGAGCTGCTCTTACAAACTAACAGCTGTCAGTTTTATTCTGAGCTGACGCTGAACTCACGCTGTTTAATAGTCATCTGACTGCGAGAGAAAAATGACTAATGCCCATAAAAGTGGTAACTTTAGAAAGTTCTGAGTAACTAAATTATTATCCAACCAGGATTTAGATGGTAAAACTCTGCTAATGATGCTCTGATACGGACTGAATGAATGAGGAAATGAAACTGTGTGTTAAGAGGGAGGAGACAGAGAGAAACTCAGGGTTTGTTGAAGAAAACCTGCCAGCGAGCAGGTTAGCTTCACAGAGTCAGTTGCCATGGTAACTGACCCCAAGTTTAAATTAAGTCTCTTTCTGAAACTGAAAACCCAGAGTTTCCCTCATCTCAGGGTGAACAAACTCAGAGTTTTCACTAAACCTGCTTTCTGAAACATGTTCACATCCAAATATCACTTGATGGACCTTTAGCTTGTGTTGGTCTCTGTGTGGACAGACATAATGTGAGCTCATTCTTCATGATTCCTCCACAGAGTGGACCAGGAGAGCTCAGAGGTTCCCAGTGGTCAGTCTGCCCAGCAGCATCAAACACACCTGGACTCCATATTTATGGTCTGTACATGTACAACAACTACTTTTATATCTATTCTGTTCACAATCACCTTGAATCACAGGTAAACAAATGGCTTTCTTGCAACTGGTTCATTTGTAGCTTTCTCTCCAAATCCACCATGAAAACTACAGACACATACACACACAGTATGAAGACAGTTAGTGAAAATAAAAGACTTTGTGGAAAACTGTTAATCAAAGAAAAATAAAGACAAAAACAAATTGGCTCATTTGCTGCGTTCTGAAAATAAGGGAATTGTCCTTGGTCCTTAAACATTTTAAAACCACTTAAATAGGTTGATATTTAGCATGTATCTTAGCTGGAGCACATGTTCATCTTTACCTGCTCATTTCTCCCTTCTCACACGTCAGACCAGCGCAACTCACCTTACTAAATAAAAGTGGCTGTTTCACAATAAAAGCTATGTTCTTAAAATAATACAAAACTAAGATTACTGAAATATATTATAAATGACTTAAATGTATTCTAAATGACAATACTGACATTACAAATTACAAACAGTTACACCTGCAGCCCGTCTAGCCTCTACATTATGTAGATGGGTCCTGAGTTCTTTATCCTCATTTCCTTGCTTCTATTTACTTTGATTCATTGAATGATTTTAGTTTGGCTCACTTTGAAAATCCTTCACCTCTTATAGAACTTATTGTGAGACCACAGTGTAACAAACAGTTGAGTGTACTAACCCTTTAACACAATAAAATACCACAATCTAATAGAAGTAGCTGTAGAGTATGAAGGCTATATATCCTTTAACCTCTGAAATAACAAACACACTCGTTACACATTTAAAGTTCAAAAGAATCATTTCCTCCTTTAATTCTAGAGCAAATTGAAATGAACATAATATCAAATGAGATATCAGGAGAACCTCCAAACCTACTGGACTCTTACTCCCCCTGTCTGCTACACACACATCAGACAAGTAACACACACACACACACACACACACACACACACACACACACACACACACACACACACACACACACACACACACACACACACACACACACAGAGCTCAGGAACAGACAGAATGAACAGACTATTCAACAGAGACTGAACTGAAAACTGGACTTAAATACAGACAGAACCAACGAGGGAACAGGTGACTAGGCAGGAGAACAGGAAGGAAGCCGATTGGCTGGGAGAACAAATGGAAGAGGGCTGACGAGGCTGATGCAGGGCAGGTGTGGAGGGAAAAGCAGGCTGGGGAGGAGTACAGGAACACAGGAGGGACACACAGAGCAAACACACAACCAAAACCCAGAAAACACAGTGAGACCAGACAGGACTGTGACAGGACAATGACAATATGTGTCAGTGGTTTCACCACACACTCAATAATATTTAACCACAGTCAGTCAGTTCCATTCAGTCTGTAGACTTCTTACTCTGAAATGTTTAACAATGTCCATCACTTCTGTTTCATCTGTTCTCCTTATTAACATGGATTGTTTATTTACATCAACAGTTTTAGTTTCCACATCATCTTTACTGATAGACTTAATAATCTCCTGAAGCTAAATTAGATCCAATATTAACAATAAATCATTAAATTAATCTGCAGCTGAATCTATTTCATTAATAGTTGTATTGTGTTTGTCAGGAAATATGTTGGTTAACCTGCTTTTCCAGTTACATTGTAATAATATCAATCAATACTTCAGTGTTGGTGATCCAGAAAATTAACAGTTTAATTGTTAATCAAATACAGATTTTTGTCATAACTTTCAGACGTTAGCAGGAGAAGAGATGGCGACACCTACAAAGGTCCTCTTGGAGTGTTTGGAGGATTTGGAAGAAGATGACTTTAAAAAATTCAAGTGGTATCTGTGTCAGCGTGGGGAGCTTGGAAACTTCAAGCCAATCCCAAAGAGTCAACTTGAGAAAGCAGACGGAATGGACACAGTGGATCAGATGGTCAAGAGCTACTCTGAAGAAGGCGCCATGAAAGTGACCAGAATGATTTTGGAGAAGATGAAGGAGAATGCTCAAGTATCTAAAGGTAAGTCATGTAAAGATTATAAATGTGATATTACAAAGATATTTAAAAGAGCTCAGTCAACAGTCGGTGGACTTGTTTTAGATTCTTCAAGGTGTTTCTCCTCTCATCCAAAAGTCTTCTTTAGTTCTGACTGACTGGTGGGAAGTCACAGGTGTTTAACCTCTGCAGGGCTGTTTACAACTTAAAGCTGTGTTCACACACGACACAAAGACAATTTTCACCTTGTGTTACTCTCACAAGTTTTACTGCTGGATCATTTGTGTTTATTTGACCCAACAGCCAAAATACCAGCTGTACATTAGCTGTTAGCCAGCTAGCAACAGACACACCAAGCGTGTCTTTGGGAGTGTGCCTCTGTGTGTTTGTGTTTAGTTCAGCCTCTGACTGAACTCAGAACTCAGCAGGAACTCTGGTTCTTTCTATTATTTCCCTCCAGTTTCTCCTTTTTCTCTCTCCTCTCTGTACGTTCATGAAGTACATTCATAAAGTCCAGCGATACGCGCTGCATGAAAAATACACTCTGTGTTCTGTCTGAACTCACCATTATTAAGCCACATGTGGATCATTATTCCATCTGCCTGTCAGTCCTTAGAGTCCCATGAGTCCAGGTGTGAATGGTTCTTAAGGCTTCAGTGTGCTCCAACTGAAGCACTTGTTGGATAGTCAGACCTCCTCTAGAGGGCGAAGTCCAACAGTTTGTGTTGAACTGCTCCAAAACCAACAATCACACCCACTTTACTCCCTGATTGGTCAACTGTGTGGAGGTGTGACAGCAGGCAGAGTTTACTGTATACTGAAACTAACTTCCCTGCCATGTTTGTCTGAACTCATGTCCTGCATTATTAATTACTGTGTTAAACCAGCTGTTGCATTCCTTCCTCTGAGAGAACCTGAACTTGGATTCAGTATCATTTAGGTTCAGGAACTGGTCCTCAAAGTGAGGGGAGAACAGTGGAAACACCAGCAGAACCAGTAACAATGGATACATGTTAAGTTCCTGTAGTGGAAACAGCATCTGTTCCCTTTGGACACCAACCAGGCTAGCTGCTTCCCCTTGTTTCCAGTCTTTGTGTTGCAGGCCGTCATAGAGTGAGGCAGAGACATGATAACTGTTTAAATATGTTGATTAAAGTGAACATTCTCAGAAAGTCTCTCCTGGATGGGATTTATGGTGTTGCACTCACATGAAAAGTGACAGAAGTAGCTGTGCAATCAATTTAAAAAGAAAGCTGTTCAACCATCCAACAAGCAGTTCTGATGAACTACACTGACACTGGAATAGACCCTCTGTTTGTTGAATATTATTAAAATATCTTCCCATAATGAGATGTAAAGAATCTACACTTATATGAAAATATTTTAATGATTAATATTAACTGTCACATCTTCTCATTTCTCTTAATTGTTGTTTATTCATTCAGAGATTCTTGCTGAGTGCCAGCGCAAACTCAAGTCTAACTTGAAGAAAAAGTTCCAGTGTGTGTTTGAGGGGATCGCTAAAGCAGGAAACCCAACCCTTCTGAATCAGATCTACACAGAGCTCTACATCACAGAGGGAGGGACTGCAGAGGTCAATGATGAACATGAGGTCAGACAGATTGAAACAGCATCCTGGAAACCAGACAGACCAGAAACAACCATCAGACATGAAGACATCTTTAAAGCCTCACCTGGAAGAGATGAACCAATCAGAACAGTGATGACAAAGGGAGTGGCTGGCATTGGGAAAACAGTCTTAACACAGAAGTTCACTCTGGACTGGGCTGAAGACAAAGCCAACCAGGACATACACTTCACATTTCCATTCACTTTCAGAGAGCTGAATGTGCTGAAAGAGAAAAAGTACAGCTTGGTGGAACTTGTTCATCTCTTCTTTACTGAAACCAAAGAAGCAGGAATCTGCAGGTTTGAAGAGTTCCAGGTTGTGTTCATCTTTGACGGTCTGGATGAGTGTCGACTTCCTCTGGACTTCCACAACAATCAGATCCTGACTGATATTACAGAGTCCACCTCAGTGGATGTGCTGCTGACAAACCTCATCAGGGGGAAACTGCTTCCCTCTGCTCGCCTCTGGATAACCACACGACCTGCAGCAGCCAATCAGATCCCTCCTGAGTGTGTCAGCATGGTGACAGAGGTCAGAGGGTTCACTGACCCACAGAAGAAGGAGTACTTCAGGAAGAGATTCAGAGATGAGAAGCAGGCCAACACCATCATCTCCCACATCAAGACATCACGAAGCCTCCACATCATGTGCCACATGCCAGTCTTCTGCTGGATCACTGCTACAGTTCTGGAGCATCTGTTGAAAAGCATAAAGAGAGGAGAGCTGCCCAAGACCCTGACTGAGATGTACATCCACTTCCTGGTGGTCCATTCCAAACTGAAGAAGGTCAAGTATGATGGAGGAGCTGAGACAGATCCACACTGGAGTCCAGAGAGCAAGAAGATGATTGAGTCTCTGGGAAAACTGGCTTTTGAGCAGCTGCAGAAAGGCAACCTGATCTTCTATGAATCAGACCTGACAGAGTGTGGCATCGATATCAGAGCAGCCTCAGTGTACTCAGGAGTGTTCACACAGGTCTTTAAAGAGGAGAGAGGGCTGTACCAGGACAAGGTGTTCTGCTTCATCCATCTGAGTGTTCAGGAGTTTCTGGCTGCTCTTCATGTCCATCTGACATTCATGAACTCTGGAGTCAATCTGCTGGCAGAAAAAACACTCTGGTGGTCTAAAATAAGAAGAGAGAAATCAACATATTTCTACCAGAGTGCTGTGGGCGAGGCCTTAAAGAGTGCAAATGGACACCTGGACTTGTTCCTCCGCTTCCTCCTGGGTCTTTCACTGCAGACCAATCAGACTCTCCTACAAGGTCTGCTGACACAGACAGGAAGTAGCTCACAGACCAATCAGAAAACAGTCGAGTACATCAAGAAGAAGATCAGTGAGAATCTGTCTGCAGAGAGAAGCATCAATCTGTTCCACTGTCTGAATGAACTGAATGATCGTTCTCTAGTGGAGGAGATCCAACAGTCCCTGAGATCAGGAAGTCTCTCCACAGATAAACTGTCTCCTGCTCAGTGGTCAGCTCTGGTCTTCATCTTACTGTCATCAGAAAAAGATCTGGATGTGTTTGATCTGAAGAAATACTCTGCTTCAGAGGAGGCTCTTCTGAGGCTGCTGCCAGTGGTCAAAGCCTCCAACAAAGCTCTGTAAGTACACAGATAGTTAGATTTATTCATCATTATTTAAATACTCAGCTATCCTTACAAAAATAAATTCTTACTTGTTTTTTTTTTCTTTTATTGTCTCTCCAGACTGAGTGGCTGTAACCTCTCAGAGAGAAGCTGTGCAGCTCTGTCCTCAGTTCTCAGCTCCCAGTCCTCTAGTCTGAGAGAGCTGGACCTGAGTAACAACAACCTGCAGGATTCAGGAGTGAAGCTTCTGTCTGCTGGACTGAAGAGTCCACACTGCACACTGGAAACTCTCAGGTCAGGATTCATCAACCTGTCAAAAAGTTGAACATTTTAAATCTGAATGATATTAGAGGATAGTATAGATAAGAGGGAATTATAGGATAAACATTAAACCTCTGTAGGATTATCTCCTGCTAATATGATCTGTCAAACCAGTTTTTACTAAACCTCTGCACTAGAGAATTTGTTTACATGCAGGTTTTCATTGTTTTGTTTTTTTTGTTGAATTATTTCAATTTACAGGTCTGCAAATTTATTTTATTTTAATTACATGATAACTAGCAAGTAACCTCTTTGAATTTCTTCAAAATTACATTACATTACTGTAAATTACCTTTCTCTGTGAAACAGAAAACTCTGAGTTTCCCTGATTTCAGGATTAACAAAATCTTAGTTTTCACTAAACCTGCTTTGTGAAACGGACTCCTGGACTCTCAGACTGTCTGACATGTGTGTTGTTTTGTGCTTTTTGCAGTCTGTCAGGATGTCTGATCACAGAGGAAGGCTGTGCTTCTCTGGCCTCAGCTCTGAGCTCCAACCCCTCCCATCTGAGAGAGCTGGACCTGAGCTACAATCATCCAGGAGACTCAGGAGAGAAGCTTCTGTCTGCTGGACTGAAGGATCCACACTGGAGACTGGACACTCTCAGGTACACTCAGAAATATTTAGGCCTAATATGTAAGACTTATGTATTTAAACTGCATATCAAATTTCCCGCTATTTGAATTGCAGAGTTTTAACATTTACAAACTAATAAACTTAACATGAAGGATTTTTATAATTCAAACATAAATTAAACAAACAGGAATGAAAGGTTATGTGTTATTAATAAATCCAGTGTGTATAAAATAAATAATAACCAGGTTTATGAAATATCTCCAATTAAATTAAAATGCATCAAATTAATGTATTAAATAGCAGTTAAATGAATAAAACCAGTTTATTTAAATTTATCATTTTGAAAACTATGAACAGTGTTTCCTCTCTCTCTCTCTCTCTCTCTCTCTCTCTCTCTCTCTCTCCCTCTCTCTCTCTCGCCCACCCAGAGTCGGGGTCTGCTTTAGGTTTCTTCCCGTTAAAGGGGAGTTTTTCCTTCCTGCAGTCACCAAGTGCTGCTCATGGGGGGAACTGTTGGGTTTCTCTTCCTGTAAATTAAAGAGCGTGGTCTAGACCTGCTCCATGTAAAAGTGCCCTGAGATGACTTTGTGTTGTGATTTGGCGCTTTATAAATAAAATTTATAAGTAAAATTGAATTGAATTGTATAACAGTATGAGCCGCCAGACCAAAAAATGTTTAAATTCAAAAATAATGCCAAATATCCATTAATTCAGAAATAGCATTGAGGTAGCGCGGTTTCAAAACATGAGTCAACATCTGTGTCGTTGCCATGGAAACTGTAGGTTGTAGCTCCTTTTTAAGAAAACAGCAGCACATGAGCGAGTGTTGAACTTTTCTCAGCTGTGTCCACACTTGAAATAGTAACACTCTTTTTTAAGACAGGGAAGCAGCTGATGGGTCAAACTTGAGACTCTATTAAACTAGTAAGTAGCAGCTAATGTCGCTATACAGGTAAGAACCTGAACTATCACTTTGAACATGCAACAAGCAGAAACAGAAGATGAGCTGCTGTGGACAGGGCAGCAACACAACATATTTTACACGTAAAAAACAGCTCCATCTAAAACAAACAATATTAGATTAAGTGTACATTATAATATTTTCACTGCTTTACTTTACCGTCAGACTTTACTGAAAGGAAACTGCCTTTGCATCATAAAATATTGCCCTGTCCAAGCAAACCAGACTCCATAGCCTCCATAGCTCCATAGTGACTTCAGTGTTTTAAAAAGGACACTTTAGATTCACCAAAGTCAAACAATAACTCAAACTGTACTGAAAGGAAAGCAGATGTGCTGCAGTTACTACAATTACTGATTTAGCCTTTGAGGTTTGGTTGTGGTGATTGTTTTTGATTTTTATGAGAGTTAAAGGTGCTATATATATTTGTCTGAACAGTACATCCTTCAAACATACAGGTTATGGTTTCATGTTGCTTCATGTTGATCTACATGACTAAAATAGTCCTTCTCTGTTGAAAGTTCCTGGCATCCACACGCCTGACAAGAAAATGTAGTGAACTGAACATGTGGTGTTTCTAGATTCCTGTGTGTTTGATATATGTGACTCAAAAGGTTCTTCCACCTTGTCAACGTACACGGACAATCTACATACACACACAGATACCGGTAATTACTGCCATGGAGGAAATGTTTGGTCCTAAAATGTTTTAGCAGCTCATACCTAGTAGATAATGACATTATTATAATTGAATGGGGGCGCTGGCCCAGAAAAGATCACTGTTCTAAGCTCACCTCTCTTTTTTGTGGACTTTCTCTGGTCTTGGTCATATGATGTGGAGGTACATTCCTGCAGGGATGTCACGCTGACCTCACCTTCTGACCCCTGTGCTTCTGGCATACTGGCATCTGGGTGCAGAAAAAAGTGGATTCAAATATACAAGACAGATGTAGCTCGTTAAAATATGAAGCAGCTGTCAGTAAAGCTGGTTGCATTAAGATCTTTATCATGCATAACTTTTCTAGTCATTGTGACAGCACTGATCATTTTGCAGTGATCAAGAGTATAGATTTGATAAAATAATAAATATATCATTTAGTATATGGCATGTGTGTCTCTTAACGATGAGCAACAACAGTTTAAAGTCATTCCATATTGTTTCCATAGTTTCTACAGTATAGTGGTAGACAGCGCAGGCTTTTCCTCCATTTTGCCAGTATGGTTTAATGCACTGTGCTGGAATGAAGTTTACACACAAACACAGGGGCTTCCTCCATTTGGCCTTCACATACTTGGTTGCTTTAACAGAATCTTTTAGTACCAAATTATAGCTGCCATATTTAAAGACTTGCTGTATGTTGCCATGGAGAAGTGTGTGAGATTGTCTCCAGGTCATGTGCTACCATTGTGAGTGCTAGTCTGGTTCTGCATGAAGTGGTTGGATTTAAAGCTGCGCTGTCTGTCTACCCCTGTATTGTAGAATTATGCAAACAATATGTAAGGACTCATTTTCCCCTTTAATGTTGGAACAGTGGTTTGCTCGTTGGGGCAGGAGGATGGCTTAGTGGTCAATGTAATGTAGTCCTAATACACCTTTGAATCCTGCTGAAACAGTTCAAAGCTTCCAGTTAGAGCGTAACAAAGATAGAAGCACTGCCGTGGAGGTTCAAGTTTGTGGGGAGTTCACAGGTTCTTTTCTTTAAAGTGGGAAATGTGTGGATTGACATTCATTTCCACTGACAGGGAGTTCCTGACAGTTTTCCATGGTTGGAAACCTGATGAGGACACCTGAGTTAACAGAATTCTCATCTACACTGATTGACACTGAATACAAAATAGAAGCTGGCTTGAAAAATAGCAGAATTATCCTCTGACTTGCAATGACTTAATGGATGACTTGCATACATTGTTTTTTGAGGAGCTCCTCTAAAGTTTCTGGTTGCTGTGTTTGTGTTTCCTTTGTGTTCTCAGCAGTGTTACAGTGAAACACAGTAGTGATGGGCAAAGCTCTTCTTTTCAGTGTACTGAACCTTTACACAATCAGTCATTCACACTGGCATTAATTCACATGAATCATTCACAGAGCTGAGAGCTAACAGCTGCTGAAGCTGAAACTGTCTGTGACTGTAACTGTGAAAATAAACCAAGTTAAACACAGACAGGTTGATTTCAAAACTCATTTTGGCTTGTTTGAATGTGGTTGCTGTTCTTCTTCCTCTCAGTCTGTGTTGGCTGTAGCTACAGAGGCTAGCCAGTTAGCTGGGTGTATTATAGCTGCAGACGGCTGCGGCTCTTTTTAAATGCGGGGAGGGCCGATAGTTTCACAGGGAGGGACTCGTTTGAACGCACATGAACGTGCAGCAAGAGCAGCTATTAAAAGAGAGAAGAGAGAGGCTCAGATAACAACACACACAGAGGGAGTGTGAGCTCATTCTCTTGTTACACTTCTATTTATTTTTATTTTACTTCTATTTTCATCGTATTTTATTTCTCTCATGTTTTATTTACAATGTAAAGCACTGCATAGTTTTGACAGGCGCTTTATTATTAAATAAAGTTTACTTAATATCTGCTGGAAACTGATAGAATAATGACAAAACTGGAATTACAACTGAACTTCATACTGAAAGTAAACCGCTGTAAAAGTCACTGCAAGATGACGACCGGTTCCCTGAACGCCTCACACGCAGGCTAGCTGTAGACGCTGTGATTTGGTTGATGTTAGCAGTAGATGCTAGATGTTAGTGGTAGATGTTAGCAGTAGATGCTAGTGGTTAGCGGTAGATGTTAGCAGTAGATGCTAGATGTTAGCAGTAGATGTTAGCAGTAGATGCTAGATGTTAGCAGTAGATGTCAGCAGTAGATGCTAGATGTTAGCAGTAGATGTTAGCAGTAGATGCTAGATGTTAGCAGTAGATGTTAGCAGTAGATGCTAGTGGTTAGCGGTAGATGTTAGCAGTAGATGCTAGATGTTAGCAGTAGATGTTAGCAGTAGATGCTAGATGTTAGCAGTAGATGCTAGATGTTAGCGCTAGATGTTAGCAGTAGATGCTAGATGTTAGCGCTGGATGTTAGCAGTAGATGTTAGCAGTAGATGCTAGATGTTAGCGCTAGATGTTAGCAGTAGATGCTAGATGTTAGCAATAGATGTTAGATGTTAGCAGTAGATGCTAGATGTTAGCGCTAGATGTTAGCAGTAGATGCTAGCAGTAGATGCTAGATGTTAGCGCTAGATGTTAGCAGTAGATGCTAGATGTTAGCAATAGATGTTAGATGTTAGCAGTAGATGCTAGATGTTAGCGCTAGATGTTAGCAGTAGATGCTAGCAGTGAAATAAAAAGACACACAGTGTTCATCTCAAGTCTCTTATTTCATGTCTCCTCGCTCCTCGCCTCAACAGGAAGTTGATGCGTCCCAAGTCTCTTCTTCTGCTCCGAGGAGCAAGGAAACATGAGAGCAGACTTCCTGGAAGTCTCTTATCGGCCGACACGCCCCCTTATTGGATATCAGTTATTGATTGGACGCTGCAGCTGATCAAACTGATCTGATCCATCACTGCAGTTTCACACTGAAGTGGAGACAGATAACAGATTAAACTGAAGTGTTTCATCTTTTCTTTGTTTTCTGATTCATCACAGAGTTAAAAATCTGTTAATTGACGGTCTGATCAACAAAAGAAGCAGAAACAACTTCATTTATTAGAGATTTTTCTTTTCATGATGTTATTTCCTCCATGAAACTGTTTCTGGCTGACAGACAGACTCTTCCTGACTTTACTTTGATCCATAATAACAGTTAAACATCTTTATATTTCACATCATTTATTATTTACATTCAGTCACATGATGTCAGCTTTGATATGAGTTACATCATTTCAACTTTCCCTGAAACAATAAATACATATTTACAGTGTTCAGAAGACACTCTGATCATATTCTGGGTTATTGATTGATTAATTCACTATCAGGATGATCAATAAATACAGATGCAGATAATCAATAAATAGTATAAACATATTCTGCCAGTAGAAATGTTTCCTGATCCTCTGAGCAGGACTCAGTATAAATGCAGAATGCAGGTTGTTATTCCGGAGAATGTGAGAGGGCGGGAAACTACTTTGGCTAATCAGAGGCTGACAAACATGTCAATCAAAAATGAATGACAGCGATAGGCCTGAAGCAGCTGTCAATCATGGGCTGATAATTGTTGCAGGAGAAGTAGGAGGTTGGACAGGAAGCAGCACGTTAGTCTTGGACTGTGCAATGTGGTCGATTTAAAACACGCTAAAAGCTGTTAATATGTCACGTTATTCAGTTTTAATATGTTTTCAGGCCAGAAGAGAATCTGATGAACTGATCTGTGCAGCTCTTTGCTGATTTACTGCTGCTCTAATGTCACCGCACTATTTATATATGATATATGATCAATATCTGTATTATTTATATATTATATATAAACCTCATTAGTTTGTGTGAAGTGAAGCCTCATGGTTTTATTGAACAGAAGAACAGAGCTGCCTCTGGGGCTCTATATGTACAGATATCACCATATTTCAATAAATATAAATGTATTAAAATGATCTACCAGCTACCATCATAAATCCACCTCCACTGGAGCTTTAAGGACATATTTCATCCGCTAAAATGATTCACACTAAATATAAAAAACAACATTTGGTTCTAAATATATCTCAGTATTATTTATAAAGTATTTTTTCTCTTTTCTTTGGAAAAAATCATTAATGAAATTCTGTTTAAACAACGACACTTAAATTTAGATTAAAAAAAGAATATCATAATTTATAATGAAGAAAAACTGTTTTAAACTATATTTAATACAAATAAATAAAGTAAAATAAATTAAAATTCATATTATTTTATGTTGTAATTCATAAAATTAACATTTTTATAACAAAGCATTAAAGTTACTTTTTTAACATTTTCATGAATTTGAAAACTCAAAACAGTAAAAACTGACTCTGACCCCTTTAATTATTATAATATTTGAGTTATTTGTCAGTGAAGTTAATAATCAAACAGTAGACTAGAGCGATGTAACGTCCATGTTTGCATGCTGAAAGAGAACATGTTGCTCTGACCCCCCTCCTCCTTTCAGGCTGCATCCTGCTGGAGTCCGATGGTTGACACCAGGTCTGAGGAAGTGTAAGTGTGTTTTTCATTTCATTCATCAAAACAAAGCAAACTTCAAACTGTGACATCACTCATTCACATCCTACTGAGGATGAAGATGATGTCATCATCAATCAATGATAGATCAATAACTGCAGCTGTATTGTGTCTCGTTCTCTCCATCAGATTTCTGTCAACTCACACTGGATCCAAACACAGCAAACACAAAACTCAAACTGTCTGACAACAACAGGAAGGTGACATGTGTGAAGAAGGATCAGTCATATCCTGATCATCCAGACAGATTTGATTACTGGGATCAGGTGCTGTGTAGAAATGATCTGACTGGTCGCTGTTACTGGGAGGTCGAGAGGACAGGAGACGTTGAAATATCAGTGGGTTACAGAGGAATCAGAAGGAAAGGATACAGTGAGGACTGTAGGTTTGGATGGAATGATCAGTCCTGGAGACTGACCTGCTCTGATGGTGGTTACTCTGCCTGGCACAATAAGATAGAAACATCCATCTCCTCCTCCTCCTCCTTCTTCTCCTCTTTTCGCTCTAACAGAGTAGCAGTGTATGTGGACTGTCCTGCTGGCACTCTGTCCTTCTACAGAGTCTCTTCTGACACACTGATCCACCTCCACACCTTCAACACCACATTCACTCAGCCTCTGTATTCTGGGTTTGGGGTCTACTGGTCTCTCAAGTCTGGTTCCTCCTCAGTGTCTCTGTGTGATGTGTAGGAAAATGTAGAAAATGCAGTTTCTAAACCAACATGGTTTCCACATGACTGACAGTTTGTTTGTCAGTCACATATAAAGACATTTAAAAAGGTGTAAAAAAGAAGCTGATGTTCTCAGAGCAGATAGCTCAGTCTGTTAGAGGACTGTTTGGAGGTTCAGAGGTCCTGGCTTTGATCCTTATGAGTCTCAGTGAACCTCAGAAGCTCTCAGAGAGAAAACCACCAGCGGCTGAAAGTTTACTGAAACGTCAAGTTGTGACCAAGGTTTTTAAAAATGTTGGAAGAGTTTTGCCAACTAACTATAAGACACATAATGACAGTAAGTATCCGCTGGCCTATAGAGGCACTTTGTTGTTTTTACTCTTATTTCTTGTTTTTTAATCATATAGTCAATTCAGAACCCGACATGTTTTTATGTGTCTCTACTGGATGTGCATGTAGAGCTGTAAATAAACATTATGATTCATAGATTCATCACTTCATGCTTTTGTCTAGAAAATGTCAGGAAATTGTGTAAATAGTGTAAAATGCTGGTTGTAATTTCACAGAGTCAAAGGCGACGTCTTTAAATGTCTCATTTTGTCTGAACTAAAGTCCAGAACAGTCAAATATTCAGTTTATTATCATGGAAGACAAAGAAAAGCATGAAATCTTCACAGCTGAGAAGCTAAAAGCAGAAAATGTTTGCTTCCAAATGACTCAAATGATGATGAAGTGTTGATTTAGTGTTGATGGATAATCAATGAATGGACTAATTGTTGCAGCTCTGGCTGTATGTGAACAGAATATTAGAGGACAAACAGCTGACAGTTTAGCGCCTTACTAAATATCCACAATAAAAAGCTCATTTACAGGATCATCAATCTGTTTACAATCTGTTTGAAATGTTTCTTATTTCCTGTTTCTGTGTTGTACCAAGTAAAGTTGATCATTTGTATGTTTCTGTTACTCAGGCAGAAATAAATGGAACTGCAGTATCACCTGTTACGTCCAATAAAAAAGCATCATAAATAATAATAGAAGCTTTCATTTGATCTTTATTGTCAGATTCAGAAAAATGGCACTCTGATAATAAGCTGAAGATTATTAATAGTTCTGTTGTTTATTCACACACAGTTTAGCGCAGGGTCAGTTTCTCATTTCTACAACCTTCACACAACTCAACTTTGAATGAAAAGTCACATTTTGATAGAAATCATCAACATTAATAGTTCTATTGGGAAAATGTGCTTTGGACAAAAAGCAAGTGTTTTCTCCTCCAGGAAGAAAACAGTGAAACACGTGTCGCTGAACTTTCTGCACACAAAGTGAATACAGACGTCCGTTTGTCTTCTTCTGCTGTGACAATCAGCAGGTCAGAGGTCAGAGGTCAGATCAGGTATGTGACCAGGAGCTGAGAGAGGAAACAAAGAAGAAAGTCAAAAGCTCACAGCTCAACATCCAAACACAGACTGCACACAGAGCTGCAAGCATGGAGGAGAAAGCATCACATCTACAGATCCAGGAACAGTTCTCCACTTTACTTCATCACAGAAAAACTCTCATTGTTCTCTTTTTCACTTCATTTGAAAGATGAAGAAAACATCTGGACTCCTGCTGTCAAACTTCATCCAAACTAACAGCTGATCTCTATTTCCATCATGCTGAACATGCAGCTTTGGAAAAACTCAATCTTTCTCCAAATGTCACCAAACAAGACTTTTACAGTCCGTTAAGAAATTCTTATTATCAGAAATAAACGTGTCTGATTTTACAGTCCTCAACATTTTCACACTTTATTTGTGTCGCAGCTTTACAAAACACATTTAGGTTGAAATCTTAACCGGATATTTGCTTCTTTATTTCAGGGATTTTTCTATATTTGCTGCTTTTATCTTGTTCTTTTAATATCTGGATGTCTCTGCTTCTGATTGGACATTTATCTCCAATCTGTTTGATTGGAGCTCAAACATCTTTTTCTGCTGTAATAATAACAACAATAATAATATTAATAATAATAATGACAAATGAAATAAATCATATAGAAATAGAAAGTAAAAAGAATTCAGAAGACTTCAGCAGCTTGAAGGTAAACCAGATTTTCAAACTGATGCTGCGTTGAAGAGAAATGACGACAACTTTCAGAGTTTCACATGTTGTTGTTTGATTCTTCATTTGGGCTGAAACATGACGACTCTATCCTCTAATTAATCTGGATGTCTTCAACTAAACAGTTTCATTCATATGTCAGTGTTCCTTCTGACCTGTAAGGGGAGCAGTTTCACTTCACATCAGTCAGTACAAATCCAAATAACACTGCACCTGCTAAACTCTAAAAAGCTAAATCAAGACTGAATGGACACAACATAAATGACACTTTGATGCTTCAATATATAGAATTATAATGTACTCGTACATATTATCTGTTGCTTGGACCAATCGCAGCATTTGAAGCTTTTTAAATAAGGCTGATGATTATTATATGAAATGGAAATAATGATAATGAGACTATTAAATGCAGAGACTCCTTTGTTGTTGCTTTGTTTATAACATTTAAAACATTAAGAGGTTTTCAACCCTCAGGTTTGTCTTTCAGGCTGATTGAAACAAAACTTAATGGAAAATTGAAGATAAATAAACAAACATTTCTCCTGCTGTCTATATTTTTTGAGGATTGGTGCTGAAGATGAAACTCGACTCTTCAGCCAGGCGACGTCTCACACCTCCTTATTTCCAGATCATGTATAAAATATGCTGAAGGAGCTCTGCAATAAAATGAAGGATCTGTGATTTGGAACAACAAAACTAGTGATGATCATTCCACTCACCACATTCATGTATACTGAGACATCTGCATAACTTCAGCAGCATATCATTACAAATAGATCACTGAAGCAATAGATATGTTGGAAAAGGAAACGTTGAAACATGGACGCCATGTCACCACTAAAAATAAATAAACCTATGACCATCATTTTTATCTTAACTGATTTCTTTTGTCTGTCAGAGCAGGTTGCCTTTGCTGCAGGATGAAACCTGAAGGGCAGTGATGGTGTTTGGGGATGAAGATGAAGGTTGGCTTAGATCTGTAAACTGGATTGGAGGGTTGGATCTGAAGGACCCACATGTTTGTTGATTAATTGTGTATCATATTAAGTCTTTTTACCTTCATATCATCGTTACATTGATCATAAAAAGGACGTTTTTGATTCTTCATCTGTATTTTTCCAGATATCAAACACACAGTGGTGTTTTTATATTTCATGAGGCCTCCATGTTGTTAGAAATCATCTCATTTCTGCTGCTGCAAACAAAACAAACACGTTTTAATCGTACAGCTGAAATAATCAAATGAATTGATTGAAAACAAAAGTCTGAATCAAAGCAGTTGAGTGGAAACAGAAGTGTGACATGATCTTTAAAATCTGGGTCATCTGACACGTCTATGATTGAAAAACCAGAAAAAAGCTTTTAACACAAAGCTTTTCCTGTCGGACCGTCAGCAGGAAGCGTCGCGGCGAGGACGAGATGATGAGACTGGCAGAGATGTGGAGTGGCTGCGGGGAGAGATTTCACAGCAGCGACACATGAACACGTCCTGCTGGGAAACAGCTGATCATCGTTCATTAATAAACACACTCTTAATAAACCAGCTGCTGTCAGCGGCTCCAACACAAAACTGTCAGTAAATTAAAGAGGTTAAAGACGCAGAACGTTCTGTAAACACGAGTCCAGTCAGAGGAAAGTTTGTAGATTTATAAATAAAATTTGTTGTGATTGTAACTTCTGATCAACATGAACCAACCAGTCCAGAATGAAGGTTTGACCATGTGACGCCTGGACGACACGTTTTCTAATCCGATCACATCAAGAACTGACAGAAAGAAAGACCTGATCCTGGTCCTGTCTGTTCCTGATCCATCTGTTCCTGGTCCTTTCTGTTCCTGGTCCTTTCTGTTCCTGGTCCATCTGTTCCTGATCCATCTGTTCCTGGTCCTTTCTGTTCCTGGTCCATCTGTTCCTGGTCCATCTGTTCCTGGTCACGTCTGTTCCTGGTCCCGTCTGTTCCTGGTCCTGTCTGTTCCTGATCCATCTGTTCCTGGTCCCGTCTGTTCCTGGTCCATCTGTTCCTGGTCCCGTCTGTTCCTGGTCCCGTCTGTTCCTGATCCTGTCTGTTCCTGGTCCTGTCTGTTCCTGATCCATCTGTTCCTGGTCCTTTCTGTTCCTGATCTGTCCGTTCCTGGTCCCGTCTGTTCCTGGTCCTTTCTGTTCCTGATCCATCTGTTCCTGGTCCTGTCTGTTCCTGGTCCCGTCTGTTCCTGGTCTGTCTGTTCCTGGTCCTGTCTGTTCCTGATCCATCTGTTCCTGGTCCTGTCTGTTCCTGGTACCGTCTGTTCCTGGTCCCGTCTGTTCCTGGTCCCGTCTGTTCCTGGTCCTTTCTGTTCCTGGTCCTTTCTGTTCCTGGTCCCGTCTGTTCCTGGTCCTTTCTGTTCCTGGTCCCGTCTGTTCCTGGTCCCGTCTGTTCCTGGTCCCGTCTGTTCCTGGTCCTTTCTGTTCCTGGTCCTGTCTGTTCCTGGTCACGTCTGTTCCTGGTCCCGTCTGTTCCTGATCCATCTGTTCCTGGTCCTGTCTGTTCCTGGTCCTTTCTGTTCCTGGTCCCGTCTGTTCCTGGTCCCGTCTGTTCCTGGTACCGTCTGTTCCTGGTCCCGTCTGTTCCTGATCCCGTCTGTTCCTGGTCCCGTCTGTTCCTGGTCCTGTCTGTTCCTGGACCAGTATTCACACAATATTTCATATTTAAATATATAAACAGGATTTAAACACAAAGTAACTTTATAAAGTACTTTTATCCTTTTACTTCAGTGGGTTCATCAGATGATTTTACAGTTTTACGTAAAGACTTTCAGAACTCGACCCACCAATAAACCACTAATAAAATGATCAATAGAAGAAGTTCTGAAACATCAGAGTAGATTTAATTTACAGACTACGCTTGATGGAGAAGAGTAGTCTTCTTCTCTTCTTCTCCTCCCGTCAGCTGGCAGCTGTCAGAAGCAGCAGACGAGGTGAAGGTCATTTGGAGGTCGGAGCTGTTCTCAGATCAGCCTGCAGGAAGTTCACACTTTAAAAAAAAAACTAACCTCGACAACTTTGCCGAGGAGGATTTCACACTTCCTGTTGAGGCTGATGATGATGAGTGACGCCTCAGCTGGATAACACACACACCAGCTGATAATGATGATGATGATGATGAAGCCTGAGGGTCTGACCTTCACGTCTACTTTTGGCAGACTGGGCCAAAGGAGGCAGCAGCGTTGACTGATTTGTTTTTGTTTGTTTGTGTTGTTGTTTGTTGAAATTGATGTTGTTGCTGCAGAGGCCGACCGGTCTCACTGGATGGACCAATGGCGTTCCTCCGATCCAGCTGGTCAGCATCTCTACAACGAGAACGCCACCATCAGTCCACAGGACTCCACCTCCTACAGACATGGAGCCAACATCAACTACGGCGACCACTGATGACATCACCACAGCTGGACATCACATGACTGATCTGAAATCACAAACAGAAGAAAATGTGAGTGATGTCATCAGTTCTTCTTCTACTGCAGCTGCTTCACACACAAAAACCTTCGTAATCGTATCTTCTGAGGCCGCCGTGATCTGGAGCTATGTTTGAACTTCAGCAGATGTTTCACCCTTTATCCACGTCTGAACACACACACACACACACATTAACACACACGCAGATGGCTGAACATATGTTGTGTCCGTATGTTTCTGCTTCTGTGGAAACATTTGAAATCTCTGTATAAAGCTCAAACAGACATAAACATCACATGTATTGCAGTTAAAGTACATAAATAGTTTAGTCCACTGGTTCCCAACCTAGGGGTCGGGGCCCTCCAAAGGGTCAACAGATAAATCTGAGGGGTCGTGAGATGATTAATGGGAGAGGAAAGAAGAAAAAACAAAGTTCTAGTCCAAGATGTCTGATTTCACTTTGATCCTCCAATTACAGATTTGACAGTAGAAGGCTGACATTATGATGATCCACAATAACACAATGACAAAGTCACTCTGCTCATTTTAGGGAAAAGCTCATTGATGAGGACATAGTTGGACTATAAATTACATTTTATCTGCATAAATCATTCTTTATTGACATTTGGTGACTGCAGTTTGTCAGAGATCAGCTGTGCTTCTCTGGCCTCAGCTCTGAAGTCCAACCCCTCCCATCTGAGAGAGCTGGATCTGAGTGGAAACAAGCTGCAGGATTCAGGAGTGAAGCTGCTGTGTGCATGTTACTGTTGTAGCTGCTGGAGGTGGAGCTAGTTTACACTACTTTATATACAGTTAGCTAGTTTAGTCCACTGGTTCCCAACCTAGGGGTCGGGGCCCTCCAAAGGGTCAGCAGATAAATCTGAGGGGTCGTGAGATGATTAATGGGAGAGGAAAGAAGAAAAAACAAAGTTCTGATCCACAAATCTGTTTTCAGTTTCTGGACTTTTTGCTGAAATGTGACGTTTCTGAAGGTCTTATCAGTCTGCAGCAGCTGCTCCTCTGAATCCTGCAGGTTGTTGTTATTCAAGATCAACCTGCTGAGATCTACCTTCTACTCACTGTTACTGTTTACAAGAGGAAAGAAGAAGAAACAACGTTCTGATATCTTTGATTTTTGCTGAAATATTGGATCATTTGAACATTTATTGAAATGAAAGCATGTGAGAAGTTTAGAGGGAAAAATCACTATTTGGTGGAGCTGTTAACAACTCATAGACATGTGAAATGTGACCCCTGACTGCTTTTTGTCAGACGCCAAAAGACAAAAAGGTTGGAAACCACTGGTTTCATCTTTAACAATGTGTTGTATTTTAAAAGCTTGTTATATTATCCATTGTGTCAAATCTGCATCTGAAAAGTAACTAAAGCTGTCAAATAAATGTAGTGGAGTAGAAAGTACAATATTTCCCTCTGAAATGCTTCAGTATGTATAAAACAACATGTCAGAAATGATGCGACAGAGCGAGAACATGTCTGTAAACGAGCTGCAGACGTCTGAAAGCTCCCGCGGCAGAAACAAACATCTGGATCAAATCACAGCTTCCGCTCTTCTTCTGTCACTTTGTCTACAGGGGAAATGCAGAAATACAAACCTGATGCTCGTCTGACGCGTCCCGGAGCACTGGAAGAAGAAGAAGAGAAGAACATGAGTCACATGACCTGCGGTTTGACTTTCAGGAGGTGATGTCAGAGGAAATGTGATCCTCAGGATGAAGAGGTATTTCTGTCACTCAGCTTCAATAACATGAAACTCAACACGTCCTCTTATTAGAAACAAGATGTTATTCAACCAAACTCCATTCAGCGTTTAGCGGAGCAGAGTCACGTCCAAGCGAACACAAACATGTTTATCACACGAGAGAAGCTGCTGTAACCATGACGACGAGGGTCCCCTGACTTTAACAAAGTGATTATTTTAACCTGAACTGAATGATGAGATTCTGTCCTTTAATGTGAAGGACGTGTGTGTGTGTGTGTGTGAGTGTGTGTGAGTGTGTGTGTGTGTGTGTGAGTGTGTGTGTGTGAGTGTGTGAGTGTGTGTGTGTGAGTGTGTGTGTGTTTGTGTGTGTGTGTGTGTGTGTGTGTGAGTGTGTGTGTGTTTCCTGCTGAGCTGCTCTGCAGGCAGAAGTAAAATTAATCTGATTGGTCAACTTGGTGTGAAAATGAATGACAGCGTTTCATCGCCAGCAGCCGATGTAAACATGTAAACATGTAACAAACAATATACAGACAGGTGACACGTTAAAGGAAAACCTGGTCTGATGCTGGAGTGAGCAGTGAGGTCACTGCTAATCAATACAAAGTATTAGTGATTGATCAGCTGATGGGAGTCTCTTCAGGATGATCAATGAACAGTTTGATGAGTATAAATGATGTCAATCATCTGCTCGAACCAGCTGACGTGTTAGACGGTGCCCTGCATCATCACAACACCACATGATCAATGAGGTTATTGATCCTCTCCATCGTCACCACATGAGGAAGATCTTTATGATTAGCGATGATCAGTGATCAATAACAAGGAGCTGTGAAGATGTTCCTCACTGACACTCCTCATGATGGTTTTTCCTGTAGCGTGTCACATGTCTGTTTGTACACGTACACGTTCCTTCAGGTAACGAGAACAAACAGGTGTGTCTGTGACTCACTTCCTGTAAACTATCAGAGTAAAAGCCCCGAGGAGCGCACAGGTATCAGGTGATCTGTGACACTGACGGAGAGGAGACAGGTGAGTTTACCTGCAGCTCAGGAGGGCTGACGACACCTGATCAATTATGGAGATTATTCCCTATCTTTATTCAGGAGCGTAGTATATAAATTTGAGAGCAAACTTTATTGATTTCATGTTCAAATGTTGTAATTTGTCCCTCAAAACCCTCCCCTCGCACTCAAACAGCCTCTGCTTGCGCTCAGATTTGCTCCTCTTGTGCTCAAACTGTGTGCTCGCACTCGGATACAATGTTGCTCGCGCTCAAACTGTGTGCTCGCACTCCGATACAATGTTGCTCGCGCTCAAACTTCAACTCTTCTCCTCGCACTCAGGTTTCTTCTGCGCGCTCGCTAAGTTTCTGCTCACGGATTTCTCCACTGCGCTCGGATTTTTTTGTGTAGCAACAAGCATAGCAACCACCCTGTCAGAATCATCCAATCAATAGAAGGCCTGGTTTTGGGTTGACCAATGAAATGGAGCCTGCCTCCTTGCGTTAGTCAAAGTCAACGATCTCAAGTAAGTTTTTGTTTTTGTTTTTTAACATTTTTTTATGCTGCTATTACTTCCTTCAGATACATCCAAATGGTGTTTACCCTTGCTATAATATAGTAAGTTCAACTGATTTAATTGTAAATATGCAGGTATGCAAATAGGGACGTGTTTAAGATACTAACATTATGTGAAACCCTTCTAATAGGGCAGAGTTTGACAGCAAGGGTAAACACCATTTGTTTACCTAATAAAAACAATTTTAACACACAACATGTTACACCAGCTGCGTTTTTTAAATAGCAGCAGCGCTCACAGCTAAACACTAGCTAAAGCTAATCATATTATCATGGATGTATCTGAAGGAAGCTTGAGATCCTTAACTTTGACTAATACAAGGAGGCAGGCTCCATTTCATTGGTCAACCCAAAACCAGGCCTTCTATTGATTGGATGATTCTGACAGGGTGGTTGCTATACTTGTTGCTACACAAAAAAAATCAGAGCGCAGTGGAGAAATCCGTGAGCAGAAACTTAGCGAGCGCACAGAAGAAACCTGAGTGCGAGGAGAAGAGTTGAAGTTTGAGCGCGAGCAACATTGTATCCGAGTGCGAGCACACAGTTTGAGCACAAGCGGAGCAAATCTGAGCGCAAGCAGAGGCTGTTTGAGTGCGAGGGGAGGGTTTTGAGGGACAAATTACAACATTTGAACGTAAAATCAATAAAGTTTGCTCTCGAATTTATATACTTCGCTCTTGAATAAAGATAGGGAATAATCTCCATAATTGATCAGGTGATTGATCAGGTGATTGATCAGGTGAATGACACCTGTAACATCAGCCAATAGAAACACTGTTTATCTTCCTGTTTAATAAAATATCCCGTTATAAACTGCAGCAGTGACATCGCTGTGACATCACACCCCTCTGAGATGATGTCATAGAACAGAAACTGATCATGTGACAATTAAAATACAGTTTTGGGGAACTACGAACATCCTGAAGAGAATAAACGGAGTGAAACGTCTTGGTGAACGTGTGCATGCTGCCTGCAGGCGAGTGTGCTGCTGCTGCAGAGCACGACGCCTGCAAGGCATCATGGGTGATGAAGACGGGGCAGCTGGATGCAGTCGGGTCATGTGATGTCACAGATGTCATCTGGAGAAGAAGTTACAGAAGGAGGTGAAGTGTGACATGTTTCTGTAGAACACAGTTTATAGAGATTATAACATCCAGGAACTAGTTAATATTTT
Organism: Euthynnus affinis; assembly: GCA_029490765.1. Classification (NCBI taxonomy): domain Eukaryota; kingdom Metazoa; phylum Chordata; class Actinopteri; order Scombriformes; family Scombridae; genus Euthynnus; species Euthynnus affinis. Next base: position 18,509,884 of record CM055861.1, read on the forward strand.
AATGTTTGGTGGTTTTAAACATGAAACTTTATGAATCAGATGAATCCTCGTCCGTCTTCTTCTGTTCAGTCGTCTGTTGTCTCTGATGTTTGGAAGAGAAATGAGTCGTAACTCTGAAGCTGAAGATGTTCTCTGATGCGACTCTTTAATAAAAATCTTTCAGTTGTTTATTAATGCATTTCATGTATTTGTTTATTTGTGTCATGTTGTTGCCATGGACACCGGCAGCACTTGCCCATCAGAGGTGTAGAGATGATTGACAGCTCCTCAGAGATCAGATCAGATCAATTAATGTGATTGATCCGTCAGGCTGATTATAGTGATCAATATCCACCTGTAGCTTCACTGGACTACAAATATGGAGGCAGTTGATTTGCTCTGATGAGTAAATCAGAATATTAAATATTTGACACTGAAACACTTAAATTCACTCAAATGAAACATTTAACGATGTATTGATAAGTATTGATATTGATTACTTTGTCCGGTAGAATATAGTTATGATATTTCTGATATCAGATGTCATGTTGTTATTGATCCTCAGTGTTTTGGATAAAGTCACGTGCTGCGCGTCACTTGTCAGAGTATTTAACGGCGGAGCGGAGCGTCAGTCCGGCTGCGCGCGGAGAAGCAGCGAGATCTCACCGTCAACGAACGGAGTATCTTCATCACACTCATCTTCACCGGATGTTTCTCTGACTTCAGGAGTGTTTTGTCTCCGCGCCGCGCCGCTGCGCGCTGCCGCTCCGCTCCGTGCCGCTGCTCCGGCGGAGGATGGAGCAGAAACACGCGGTCGGACTTCCCCGCAGCGCGGCGACGCGTCGCTGCAGGACGCTTCGCCTGCAGTAGCGGCAGTTCTTCAGCATGTGAACTCCAACAGACTTCTGTGTGTTTTTTATTTTGTCCATAGAGGCACTTTTACGCACAAAGGAAACAGCAGTGAGCGACGCGCCGACATGTTCTCCGAGCTGAGCGACATGAACCTGACCTCCAACTTCAGCGCTGACGAGCGGCCGTCCGCGCTGGAGCCGGACTGGAGCGACACGCCGCAGCAGCGGCTGTCGCGCAGCGGACACCGCGTGGTGTCGGTGTTCCTGGGCTCCATCATGGTGTTCGGCTTCCTCAACAACCTGCTGGTTCTGGTTCTGTTCTGCAGGTTCAAGACCCTGCGGACTCCCGTCAACATGCTGCTGCTCAACATCAGCGTCAGCGACATGCTGGTGTGCGTCTGCGGCACGACGCTCAGCTTCGCCTCCAGCCTGCGGACGCGCTGGCTGTACGGGCGGCACGGCTGCATGTGGTACGGCTTCATCAACTCCTGCTTCGGTGAGTCAGCAACATGTCCGTTAATTCTGCTGAACAGGTGAACTCACCTGGAGACACGCTGCTGCCGCGCAGGTAGATTTCACATGAAGAAGAGAAGCTGCAGGCAGGTGTGTGAGTGTGTGTGTGTGTGTGTGTGTGAGTGTGTGTGTGTGTGTGTGTGTGTGACCACTTCTCGCTGTGCCGAGGGTCACATGACCGCAGCTGCTGTTTCTACTGACGGAGAAACATCCAAACCTGGAAAAACTCTGATAAAACAAGTCAAAGGAGATTTCAAACAGCAGCATGAGGCGGGACCAGAGGCCCCGGGCCCCTGGAGGCTCCGGGGCCTCCAGTCCGAGCTGAATCCCTCCTGCTGGTCTGTTTCCTGCAACATATCACTGAGTTTCAAATGATTAGTATCATATTCATAACCAGAAACTATGAATCATTTAAATCAGAATCAACATTAAAAACATCATCAAATGTTTATTAACAAGCTCGTCAATAAACATTTGACCCTTCGGAGGGGCCTGACCCCTAGGTTGGGAACCAGTGGACTAAACTAGCTAACTGTATATAAAGTAGTGTAAACTAGCTCCACCTCCAGTAGCTACAACAGTAACATGCACACAGCAGCTTCACTCCTGAATCCTGCAGCTTGTTTCCACTCAGATCCAGCTCTCTCAGATGGGAGGGGTTGGACTTCAGAGCTGAGGCCAGAGAAGCACAGCTGATCTCTGACAAACTGCAGTCACCAAATGTCAATAAAGAATAAATTATGCAGATAAAATGTAATTTATAGTCCAACTATGTCCTCATCAATGAGCTTTTCCCTAAAATGAGCAGAGTGACTTTGTCATTGTGTTATTGTGGATCATCATAATGTCAGCCTTCTACTGTCAAATCTGTAATTGGAGGATCAAAGTGAAATCAGACATCTTGGACTAGAACTTTGTTTTTTCTTCTTTCCTCTCCCATTAATCATCTCACGACCCCTCAGATTTATCTGTTGACCCTTTGGAGGGCCCCGACCCCTAGGTTGGGAACCAGTGGACTCAACTACTTATGTACTTTAACTGCAGCAGGATTTTTCTTTAACGCCTCTTTAATAATAATAATGACATCATGTCCAGGTGTTTCCTGACCTTTGACCTTTGACCTTTGACCTCTCCTCTCAGGTATCGTGTCTCTGGTCTCCCTCGCCATGTTGTCTTATGACCGTTACAGCACGCTGCTGGTGTACAACAAGCGGTCCCCGGACTACAGGCGGCCGCTGCTGGCGGTGGGGGGGTCGTGGCTGTACTCGCTGCTGTGGACGGTGCCTCCTCTGATTGGCTGGAGCAGCTACGGGCTGGAGGGGGCGGGGACCAGCTGCTCGGTGGCGTGGACGGAGCGGACGCCGCGCTCGCACTCCTACATCATCTGTCTGTTCGTGTTCTGCCTCGGCGTGCCCGTCCTCGTCATGGTGTACTGCTACAGCCGGCTGCTGCACGCCGTCAAACAGGTGAGTCACCTGACCGCACCGGCCAATCACACGCAGCCGCTCGGCATCAGGATTCAAATATAAACTTTTATCTTGTTCTAGTTTCAACTATTCTGAGCCACACCCAATCAATCCATAATCAATCGATCCATAATCAATCAATCCATAATCAATCGATCCATAATCAATCAATCAATAATTAATTTAAATACACTTTTCATACTTAATATACTTCTGTGATGTTTTCATGTTGTTTTTTAACATTTAACTTTGTTCAATAAAGATTTTATATATTTTAATTTCTGTAATTTAAAAATGTATTTTTATTTCTTTTTTCTGAATTTTTAATTTAAATGTTATTATTTATTTATTGGTTTATTTATTGTTTAATTGTAGATTTAATTGTATTTATATATTATATAAATAGAATCATATGATCAATCACAACTCTGATGTTTTATTTATTTATTATGTTTTTATTAGTTTCTTTTTATTTTAAATTTAATTTACTTTTGTTGTAGTTTTATTGTTTAAAAACTTATTTATTTTATTTACTTTTCATTTAAAATGTTTGTTTCTCTTTAAATGTTGATTAAAGTATTTTCAGTTAAAACCATAAAATCAGATGAAACTTTGACATTAAATGAAAATGTATTTGTATCAATTGATCACATGATCACATGATCGCTCAGTGTTTCGTCTTTATGTCACATGTCACATTTTAAACTGTTTTTAAACTGAAATAAGAAATTTTTATTATTTTTAAAATAGTTTATTTTAAAATCACTTAAAAGTCATTAAAATAATAAATCAGATGACATCATTCTGCCACCAGGTGGCGCTGACATCAGTTTTAACAGTGAAGCGTTTATATGGAGGACCAAAGTGGTCAATTTGAAATAAATTCATTAATAGAAATAAAAACAGAAAAATGTGAAGCCATGAAACTGAAATAATCAAACGTTTTTATTTTTACCTTCATTTATATTTTATCTATTTTAACTTTTTATCTACTTATTAATTTAAAGTTAATGTCGTTCAAACAGCTGATGAGTTTTCATCACATGTTTAATTATTATATTCATCAATGTTTTCTGCATTAATTTTATACAAAATAAATATTTGTGTTAATATGTGAGTAATTAATTTAAAGTGTTAAAAATCAACACAAACAGTTAAAGTCATAAAGCTGCTGACAGCTTCCTGTTTACCTGTCAGGTGGGTCGGATCCGGCGGACGGCGGCGCGGCGGCGAGAGTTCCACATCCTGTTCATGGTGTTCACCACGGTGGTGTGCTACCTGCTCTGCTGGATGCCGTACGGCGTCGTCGCCATGATGGCCACCTTCGGCCGGCCGGGACTCATCAGCCCGGTGGCGAGCGTCGTGCCGTCGATCCTCGCCAAGAGCAGCACCGTCATCAACCCAGTCATCTACATCCTGATGAACAAACAGGTGAGACAGCTGACGGACAAACAAACAAACAAACAAACAAACAAACAAATATGAAATGTTTTAAGTAACCAGATAAAAAAATAATAAGAATAAATACAGACGAAGAAATAAATAAAGAATCAGCGTTCAGATTAAATCTGCAGGAAAATAATCAAAATAATCAGTTAATTAACCTGTTCTATCAGTTATTGATCAGTTAATTAACCTGTTCTATCAGTTATTGATCAGTTAATTACCATACTGACGTCATTTGCAGCATTTGATTAACCCTTTAACTCTTTGAAGACTTTCACACATCAGCTTTCTGATTGGTCTCCTAAACAGAGCCGACGCCTCGTTAAACCTCTGCGTTAACGAACATGTCACAAAGCATCTGATCAGACTGAAGTATGGAAGTTCAATTCTGCCAGAAAAAAGAATAGTACAAAGAAAAGTCGGTGTGAAATGTTAAGAGCCTATGGAGATTATTCCCTATCTTTATTCAAGAGCGTAGTATATAAATTTGAGAGCAAACTTTATTAATTTCACGTTCAAATGTTGTAATTTGTCCCTCAAAACCCTCCCCTCGCACTCAAACAGCCTCTGCTTGCGCTCAGATTTGCTCCGCTTGTGCTCAAACTGTGTGCTCGCACTCGGATACAATGTTGCTCGCGCTCAAACTTCAACTCTTCTCCTCGCACTCAGGTTTCTTCTGCGCGCTCGCTAAGTTTCTGCTCACGGATTTCTCCACTGCGCTCGGATTTTTTTGTGTAGCAACAACCATACATTGGTCAACCCAAAACCGGGCCTTCTATTGATTGGATGATTCTGACATAGCTGAGCGCACTTAGCGAGCGAAATGACAAAATTTGAATGTAAAATCAATAAAGTTTGCTCTCAAATTTATATACTACGCTCTTGAATAAAGATAGGGAATAATCTCCATAAAGAGCAACAAAAATAAAAAACATTTTCAGTTTCTTATAACGTAGTTTTGTAATAATTTTCAGTCAAACTTGAGTTTCTTGAAATAACTTTTCACTGAGTAAAAGATAAAATAACGACACTGTGAGTCTGTTTTAACCCGAACCCTTAACTCTCCTGTCAGTTTGTTATTAACTTCTCTGTTTCTGTCTCAGTTCTACCGCTGCTTCCTCATCCTGCTCGGCTGTAAACACCAGCTGACGGAGAACGGCGCCTCCTCCATGCCCTCCAGGACCACCGTAGTGCAGCTGAACCGCCGCACATTTCCCAGCAGCCCCGTCACCAAACCCGCTGCCGTGGACCCAGAGGGAATCAGCGCCACACCGTCGGACAGGACGGACCAGATCGAGCCGGCGCGGCCGGAAATCTCCTCGTGAGGACAGAAAACATACGATCTGACTAACTCTTCAGGGGCGGGGCTAAAGAACTGTCCCGCCTTCACCGGTGTCATGTGTCACAGTAGCTCCGCCTCCTGGTCACTGATGTGTGGTCGATGTCGCCCCAAAGTGTCGCTGTATCATCCGAACGCTGTGATTCGCCAACACTGTGGAGGTACGGAGGCTCATTCATGTCAAAACTCTGAGAGTGACGGTTTATAATCTGTTTATAAAACATCTGTTTATTATTTATAATCAAAACACAAACAATAAAAATAAATAAAAGTTAAGTATAATAATATCTGGTAATTAGTGTATAAACAGTTAATAAGTGATTGATAATATAATCATCTGCTTATAGTGATCATTAAACGTGATTATTATAACAGATTATCATCTAATTAATATTTCTAAATTTATTACATGAATATAAAGAAATGAAACGAGCCTCACGTCTCCAGCCGGCAGCAGGCGGGTTTGTGTTTAAGTTTCATAACGTTAAGGAAAGTATATAAACTAAATGTTTATAATAAATCTGAAATAATCTATCAGATTATAATTCAGTCTCCATGACAACAAGATTCAAACATGATAATCTGAATTTATAAACAGTTAATAAATGTGTGTAAATATAATCATGAACTTTAGTGTTTATCTTCATCCTGCAGTGTAAATGTTCACTAACTCACTCAGAGTTTTGGCACCAACGGGCCTCCGTACGGTGACGGAGAACAGCTGCTAAATAAACAGCTTCATGTAACTTTTTCTTTGTGTGAATCAAACTGACGTCGTGTGAAAATGTTCTGTTGGACAAACTTTGGAATAAAGTTCTTTGAGCTGCTGTTGGTCTGTTTCCTGTTTCCTGTTTCCTGACGCTGCGTTACATCACCGACACCACCGACACCACTGACATCACTGACATAAACTAATAAACATGAAATTAAACGTGTCTCAATTTAATAATATAATTCAATGTTTATTTCAATTCTTGATGTTTATATTTCAGTCAGCTGTTTTTCAGGTTGCTATGGCGACGTCTCGGCAGCAGGAGGCGACTGAATATTTACAGAAACATTCATTCACTTTATTAAATAATTTGTCTTTAAATCATTGAAACAACTTTAATCTCAGAATATTAATAAGATTTATCGTTGATTCTTTATGACCTCTGACCTCTGACCTCTGACCTCTCTGTTTATTGTGTCCAGTTATATAAATGATGTCATAATATCAACTTTCTGAGAATATTTCAACTGTTTTTAAAATCTGATGTTTGTTTCCTGTTGAATCATGTGTGTGAACACGCCTGCAGGCCTGAGTGAGTGTGTGTGTGTGAGTGTGTGTGTGTGTGTGTGTGTGTGTGTGTGTGTGTGTGTGTGTGTGTGTGTGTGAGTGTGTGTGTGTGTGTGTGTGTGTCAGCAGGACGTGGTCATGTGATCGATCATGTGATCAGCTGATGCTCTGAGCTGCAGTCAGTCAGTGGATCAGCTGCAGCACAAACAGACGGTGAGTTTAATCTCATTTATTACATTTTAATGACTTCACTGTAATCTGCTTTAATCCAATCAGACGCCTTGTTATTGATCTGCTGGGACTCCTTATGACTTATTGATTACTGATTATTCATTCTATTATATTACATAACGGTTTAGTTTGTGAAACGTCAAATTTAAAGTAAAAGTTTGAAAGTTTGTGACAAACTGTGACTGAATGAATGATTAAAGTTCTTCATTCTTCTTCTGCTGCTTAAATAAAGTGTTCAGATTTCACCTGAAGAAGAAACTTGTAGTTTTTATTTAAAAGAGTTCAGCAGATAAAAGTTTGACTGTTAAATATGGAAGTTAAATGAAGGTTTTATTGTGTATAGAAGTTAAAGTTGTCGATACTGCGGGCAGAGCAGGGCGTGTCTGTCAGCTGTTTGGAGAAACTGATCAATAATCTGTGGATCAATGAAGTTAATGATCATCTTTATTGATGGATTCACATCGACTCTTAAACGTTTAAAGTTTCTCTTAATGAGCTTTTTTATAAAGAATCGAGTTTTCAGGTCGAGTGTGACATCAGCCAATCAGATTATGACACGATGACGTCACAGATTACATCACAGAGAGCAGACAGGTGATTGGCTGTGGCCAGCGGGGGTGCCGTCGGTCTTTTTGTTTCATTGGAACAGTTGAAGGTTGATTGATTGATTGATTGATTGATTGATTGATTGATTGATTGGTTTCAGCGTCATGGAGCGAAAACTGGATCTGTCTCGTCTGACGGACGAGGAGGCGAAACACGTCTGGGAGGTGATCCAACGAGACTTCAACCTGAGGAAGAAAGAGGAAGAGCGACTCGGGTACCAAACAAACACCACTGACACGCAGACGGGGGGTGGACAAAATAACAGGAACACTAATAATAATAATAATATAATGTCTGTTTGCATCTGGTTATCGGACGAATATCAAAACACACTTCATGATTCTGTCTAATAATAATAATAATAATAATAATAATAAGTTGACATGTATTTCCTGCCGTGACGGAGACGCAGCGGGTCGGTGCTCCTCACCTGTGCAGGTGTCCCTCCGTGTGTGTTTTCGCCCTGAGTGCGGTCTGTCAGGCCGTCAGCGGCGTGACTGCGAGCGTGTGAATCGACCCGTTCATGTGAAGTTTGGAGGAATGCGAGCGTGAAAGCCGTCGTTGTTGCAGTCGATCACGACTCGGTCACACGGCGGAGCGTCGGGGAGGCTGCCACAAAGACGCTCTGTGTGACTCAAACTCCCATCAGCCCCGGGGGCAGGGACGCTTTCTGATGCTTCCTTCACATGAAGAGGAAAACACAGAATGCAGCTTCTGTCTTCAGTCTGGAGCAGATTATAATCTGATCACAGATAATCAGATTATCTCAGAGCAGCTGATTTCCGTCTCACATCAGTCTGAAGGAGAAACTGACAGATGATAGTTGATCAATAAATAAACAATCAATCACTCTGTCATCACAGTTTCAGTCCGTCGTCGCCTGCTCGGTGCTCAAACTGGACTAAATTTAATGTGTTTATATATAAATATTTACTTTTGAACACATTCATAAAAAACAGATTCACTTTTAAAAACCGTGAACTAGAAGATATGAAACAGATTATTACAGAAATGTAAACAACAGCAAATCAAATCTGTAAACAGGAAGTTAAAACGTGGATCAGCTGTAACTGTAAATCTGTTTTGTGCCATAAATAAATATATAAACATGGTGATGTTGTTAGAGTCTGTTTGGTCTGCTCTGGTGACCTCTGACCTCTGACCTTTACTCTCCTGGTTTCCAGCGATCTGAAGACAAAGATCGAGAAGGAGGACACGAAGCGAGAGCTGCTGGGCTCTCAGAACAAAGTGTCGGACTCGCTGTGCATCCGCTGCCTGCAGCCCTTCAAGTTCCTGGTCAACAGCAAGCGCCAGTGTTTGGACTGCAAGTCCTTCACCTGCAAGTCCTGCAGCCGCTACAACAAGAAGGAGCACGGCTGGGTGTGTGACAACTGCCGCATGACCAGGTGAGACATGTGACCAGGTGACCAGGTGACCAGGTGAGACACGTGACCAGGTGACCAGGTGAGACATGTGACCAGGTGAGACATGTGACCAGGTGAGACATGTGACCAGGTGACCAGGTGAGACAGCTGACATGTGACCAGGTGAGACATGTGACCAGGTGAGACATGTGACCAGGTGAGACATGTGACCAGGTGAGACATGTGACCAGGTGAGACATGTGACCAGGTGACCAGGTGAGACATGTGACCAGGTGACCAGGTGACCATGTGACCATGTGACCAGGTGAGACATGTGACCAGGTGAGACATGTGACCAGGTGAGACATGTGACCAGGTGAGACATGTGACCAGGTGAGACATGTGACCAGGTGAGACATGTGACCAGGTGACCAGGTGAGACATGTGACCAGGTGACCAGGTGACCATGTGACCATGTGACCAGGTGAGACATGTGACCAGGTGACCAGGTGAGACATGTGACCAGGTGAGACATGTGACCAGGTGAGACATGTGACCAGGTGACCAGGTGAGACATGTGACCAGGTGAGACATGTGACCAGGTGAGACATGTGACCAGGTGACCAGGTGAGACAGCTGACATGTGACCAGGTGAGACATGTGACCAGGTGAGACATGTGACCAGGTGACCAGGTGAGACAGCTGACATGTGACCAGGTGAGACATGTGACCAGGTGAGACATGTGACCAGGTGACCAGGTGAGACATGTGACCAGGTGAGACATGTGACCAGGTGAGACATGTGACCAGGTGACCAGGTGAGACATGTGACCAGGTGAGACATGTGACCAGGTGAGACATGTGACCAGGTGACCAGGTGAGACATGTGACCAGGTGACCAGGTGACCATGTGACCAGGTGAGACATGTGACCAGGTGAGACATGTGACCAGGTGACCAGGTGAGACATGTGACCAGGTGACCAGGTGAGACATGTGACCAGGTGAGACATGTGACCAGGTGACCAGGTGAGACAGCTGACATGTGACCAGGTGAGACATGTGACCAGGTGAGACATGTGACCAGGTGACCAGGTGAGACATGTGACCAGGTGACCAGGTGAGACATGTGACCAGGTGAGACATGTGACCAGGTGACCAGGTGAGACATGTGACCAGGTGACCAGGTGACCATGTGACCATGTGACCAGGTGACCAGGTGAGACATGTGACCAGGTGAGACATGTGACCAGGTGAGACAGCTGACATGTGACCAGGTGACCAGGTGACCATGTGACCATGTGACCAGGTGAGACATGTGACCAGGTGTGACATGTGACCAGGTGAGACATGTGACCAGGTGACCAGGTGAGACATGTGACCAGGTGTGACATGTGACCAGGTGAGACATGTGACCAGGTGACCAGGTGAGACATGTGACCAGGTGACCATGTGACCATGTGACCAGGTGACCAGGTGAGACATGTGACCAGGTGTGACATGTGACCAGGTGAGACATGTGACCAGGTGACCAGGTGAGACATGTGACCAGGTGACCAGGTGACCATGTGACCAGGTGACCAGGTGAGACATGTGACCAGGTGAGACATGTGACCAGGTGAGACATGTGACCAGGTGACCAGGTGAGACATGTGACCAGGTGAGACATGTGACCAGGTGAGACATGTGACCAGGTGACCAGGTGAGACAGCTGACATGTGACCAGGTGAGACATGTGACCAGGTGACCAGGTGAGACATGTGACCAGGTGACCAGGTGAGACATGTGACCAGGTGAGACATGTGACCAGGTGACCAGGTGAGACATGTGACCAGGTGACCAGGTGACCATGTGACCAGGTGACCAGGTGAGACATGTGACCAGGTGAGACATGTGACCAGGTGAGACAGCTGACATGTGACCAGGTGACCAGGTGACCATGTGACCATGTGACCAGGTGACCAGGTGAGACATGTGACCAGGTGTGACATGTGACCAGGTGAGACATGTGACCAGGTGACCAGGTGAGACATGTGACCAGGTGTGACATGTGACCAGGTGAGACATGTGACCAGGTGACCAGGTGAGACATGTGACCAGGTGACCAGGTGACCATGTGACCATGTGACCAGGTGACCAGGTGAGACATGTGACCAGGTGTGACATGTGACCAGGTGAGACATGTGACCAGGTGACCAGGTGAGACATGTGACCAGGTGACCAGGTGACCATGTGACCATGTGACCAGGTGAGACATGTGACCAGGTGACCAGGTGAGACATGTGACCAGGTGTGACATGTGACCAGGTGAGACATGTGACCAGGTGACCAGGTGAGACATGTGACCATGTGACCAGGTGAGACATGAACCGAAATGTTAAAGAGTCAAATAAAATTAGAACTGTCATTCAATATAATGTATTTTTTAAAGTGTTAGCTTGTTAGCTAGGAGCCTCCTATCATCTGTAATACTCTACCCTAAAGTGTTTAGAGCCCGCTAAAACTTAGCATAGCGTATGCTAAGATGTTATGACGGCTGCTAACGTTATGCTAACGTTATGCTAACGTATCATTAGCGTCCAAATAAAACTAAATGATGAATGATGATCGCCTCCAAGTTAAAATTGTTGCATAAAGTTTCACTTCATTAGTTACCCTGCAGTTATGCTAGCATTTTAGCTTGTAGCCATATTTAGTCATATATTAGAATATCTGAGTCTGACGATGACTCAGCAAGTAGATTGGACATTACTACAACTAAATGTGTGTTTAACATGTATGTTGTGTGTGTGTTTTTTAACTTGTGTGTTTTTGAAGGATTTTGAAGATCGGTACTGTGGGATGGTACCAGGACAACGTACGAAACCGCTTCAAGCGCTTCGGCAGCGCCAAGGTGATGAGGTCACTGTACAAGAGGCTGAATGGAGACGGTGAGTCTGATGACATCATTGTCACCTGAGAACACCTCCAGGAAATATCAGACAGAAAATAACGTAACACAAATGTTTTCTGAGCAGAAACTGATGAGTCATGTGCTACATGCTACATGTTAGATGCTAACATATCAGTCCTGGTGCTTATTGGTCAGGTGGGCGTGATGACGACACGCAGAGTATGCCGGACGTCCGCAGCAGTGAGTCACTTTTATAGTTTATATCTTTGGACATTTAGTGACGTAACAACATGAGACTGAAGGTCTTTTATCTTTAGATATGTATAACGGTAACGAGGACGATAACGGAGAGACCGAAGCTCAGCGCTACAAAGTGGTAAAATAAACATCACACCTGAATCACCTGAGTGAGAATCACACCTGAAACCTGACAAGTTTCTACTCTGTTTTTCAGATGAGGAAGAGTAAACGTCTGCTGTCTGTTCATCCGATGGACTTCGACTCCGAGGAATATTTCCCTCATTCAAGGAGACCATCTGTCCAGGTAACACACCTGAGTCACTGCAGCTGACACACCTGAGTCACTGCAGCTGACACACCTGAGTCACTGCAGCTGACACACCTGAGTCACTGCAGCTGACACACCTGAGTCACTGCAGGTAACACACCTGAGTCACTGCAGCTGACACACCTGAGTCACTGCAGCTGACACACCTGAGTCACTGCAGCTGACACACCTGAGTCACTGCAGGTAACACACCTGAGTCACTGCAGCTGACACACCTGAGTCACTGCAGCTGACACACCTGAGTCACTGCAGGTAACACACCTGAGTCACTGCAGGTAACACACCTGAGTCACTGCAGCTGACACACCTGAGTCACTGCAGCTGACACACCTGAGTCACTGCAGCTGACACACCTGAGTCACTGCAGCTGACACACCTGAGTCACTGCAGCTGACACACCTGTGTCAGGTAACAGGTGTGTTATGATGATATTTGATGTGTTCAGCAGCTCCAGGAGGATCGAGGTTTCAGGAACGATGCGGATTATGATCCTTACAACCGTCGAGCGAACCGCAGGCAGAGTCTGGACCGCTACGCCATGAGATCCGGTCAGTAGATACGTACCTGCACGTGTTTACCTGTACGTGTTTACCTGTATGTGTTTACCTGTACGTGTTTACCTGCACGTGTTTACCTGCACGTGTTTACCTGCACGTGTTTACCTGCACGTGTTCACCTGCACGTGTTCACCTGCACGTGTTCACCTGCACGTGTTTACCTGCACGTGTTCACCTGTACGTGTTTACCTGTGTTTCAGATGATTATGGGGACAGCAGGATGGTGCGGACTCGCTCTCTCTCTAAGATCAGCTCCTCGGTTGCTCGGCAGCAGTATGTCGACACCTCTGATGAGGACGAGTACCAGAGATACCCCCCCATGTACCAGCAGCCCCCCCACCGCCGCCGCAACAGCAGAGCGTCCTCCCAGGAGAACCTCGGCCAAGCCCCGCCCGTAAGCCCCCCGACCAATCACCACTGACCGTCTGTCTGATTATTGACTGAACCTGATTATATTTAAGTAGAAAATGTTTACAAAGCAAACTGGAGAGTTTTTATCGTTTAGCTGCAGCTGAGATGTTTGCTGTGATTCAGACGCTCCTTCACACTGTCAGGATGTCATCTGTTGATCTTTATTTATGTTGTTTTGTCTAAAAGAGCGAGGACACAGTGATGTCACTACGACGCCCCTCAGTGTCTCCGTAAAGTGAACAAGCCTCCGGTTTGTAACGCAGACTGTTTGTATCGATCTTCTTCTTTGGTTCTTCAGATAAACGAGCTGAACAAACGCATGTTTGCCATCGAGAGTCTGCTGAGCCGCCTGGAGGAGAAGATGACCCCTGGTGACGAGGTGAGAGCGGGACTATCAGCTCATCATCAAAGAACGACTACACCGTTGTTACAGAAAGACTTGTTTCGTCTCCCTGCAGGCATCGACTCCGTCCGGTCACCACGAGGAGGAGAAGCTGAGGAGGAAGCTGAGCGAGCTGGCGGGGACTCTGAGCGATAAGGGCCAGTCCTCAGACGACGAGGCCGGGAAGAAGTCCTTCTCTGTGGGTAAAGGTGCGGCCGGCATCAGGGGCGGCCCGGCGATCAATCTGGACTCTCTGAGGGACAAAGAGCTGAGCTCGTCCAGCGATGAGATGCCCACCGAGGCTCAGAAGGTAGGACGGCTGGTCCGACTCCGCTGACCTCTTCTATCACACTCAGACTGGGAGCCTGGAAGTTTCTGAAACACTCTGAAAACAATGTTCCTGACCGTAATAGCTCTCATCTTGGAGCAAGATGGATTTAATTTGTCTTTAAACAATGTTTCCAACCTTAATTCAGACTGACGTCGATGTCATGGAGGTTTGTGGCCTCCTGCGATGACATCATAGGTAAACTTCCAGGCTCTCATTGGTCAACCATCAGTGCTTCCACAGCATGGCTCAGCAGATCCCAAACAACATTATGCAGTAAAATGTTTCTGACCTGGATGATGTTTCCTAAAATAACATCATTATGTATTTAAATGTAGACTTTTGTCTTTCTGAAGAGTTCCACTCCAGAATATCAGATCAGAGGCAGACTGAACCTCTGAATTACAGCCGATCAGACTGAAGCTGTGTTTAATCTGACAGGATCATCAGTCCTCAGATGGACCTTCTGGAGACGGACTCTTCATGTTTTGAACTCTTTGCTGTTTTCAGTGTTTCTGATACAAGTATTGATTGAAGAGTAATTGATGTGAGTGCATGACGCCTCCTCACTAACAGGCTGCCTCCTGCGTTAGTTAACGACCTGCAGACATCTTTGTACATTTGTTTGTGTAAATGTGAAGGTCAGCAGCTACCTGCCTGGGTTCAGACACCTGCAACCTTAGAAATTAAACTCTTCTTCTGTGGTGTTTAGCTGAGACACGGAACATTTCAGCCTCCAGCTGTCAAACACAACATCTTGCTCCAATAAAACAGCTCATCAAACATGTGAACAAGACAAACAGCAGAATCTATCTGGATATTCTTTATATGAACACTGAGGATGAATGTTGAGTCTTCAGTAATACAAGTTTGAAACATGCGTGTCCATAAGGGGGCGCTGTGTTCGTGTAGTTGCGTCAGATGCATCTTTATTCTCTGGTTTAATGTTTCACAACCTCTTTGTGAAGTTGTATTTCTGCTCAGTGCTGATTGGTCGCAGCGTTGGTTGCCTGGAAACACTTCCAGCTGAGAGGAGACAGATTGGGTGATGTTTGGGCGTTCAGGCCGGTAGCTGCTGCAGGATCAGATGGTGTTTTCCAGCTGCTAACATCTGTCCCTCTACATGGCTTTCAGAGATCAACTGCAGCCGCCCTCTGTGACCTCACCACTGAGGTCCTGAGAACCATTAATGCCACAGAAAACGCAATGGTCGAGTACGGCCTCTCAGAGCCGACCGACAGATCCCACTTAGTAGGGACTGACGTAAAGCAAGCAGATGATGCTTTCAGGGAACTTGAGGAAAATGTAAGCTTCAAACATGAACTGCACGCTTCGTTTCTCCCCCCTAACCTCCTTTTGTCTGAAGGCGACTAAGGCGAACCCTCCCGCCTCGTCTGAAGCATGACAGAAATGTCTGGACTGGCTTTAAACCTCCCGGCTGCTGTGTCTGTCAGAAACAGGCCTGATATCTGGGAAACATGCTCCAGGATGCTGGTTTCACCTGCTGGTCCACCCAGACACACGTTTACAGTCAGCATGAGAAAATATCTCGTACTGCTTCATCGATCTGATCAGAAAATAATCACAACATGGAAATCTAAAAAATTACAAGAAAACTATCAAGAAGCAATCAGAAAAAATGATTTGTATTATTAAGATTAAGAAAACTGCCACGTAAATATGAGAAAACATTCTCATAATAATGAAAAGAAAACTTATAACTGTGATTAAATGATTAGATTCATATTTCCTGTGAAAAATATCTCATGATTATAAAAATGCATCTTGAGAAACTGTTGCATAATAAGATAAGATTTTACAATAAAACCATATAATTATGACATTTTTATCTCCTAACAAGAAACAGATCTCATACTCATAAGATCTGTGTCTCGTTAAATGATATTTATCTCATAATTACAGGAAAAGTACAAATGAACTGATTGTAAACATATAAAAATATATTGTAATTAAAATAAAATGATTGTACGTCTATGAAAGGATAAATCTGATAAACGTATCTCTTAATTCTTTGTTTTGAAATCATCTTGATTGGACAAGAAAACAACTCACAGTTTTAAGTTCTTTATTTCATCGTAATGAGAAACTGATGGTGAATAAATCGGATGTTTTAGTGACGTTAAGCAGTCGGAGTGTCTTCCAGATATCATCCCTGTCGTCAGTCTAATCGCTGGTCTGCAGGTGGCGTTGGCGCCCTCTGCTGTGACTCAGGTGTGTGTGCTGTTACCTGCGCAGGTGTACATCGCAGCCGGTCAGTCTTACGAACTGGAGTCAAAGCTGCGGCGACTCGAGCAGAGCGCCAAAAATCGCTTTGGGGGGACGACAGACTCGGAGCTGTCGGAGCTGGAGGACGTGGTGGCGCTGACCGCCGCCAGGGTGCAGAGCGCCGAGAGCGAGGTGGGTGGAGCCTCACAAATCCACCAATTACAACCCTCCAATGTCAAAGTGGCTCGTTAGTGATTTACGTCTTATCAGAAGAAAACAAACTAATTCATAATTATTAGAAAATGACTTTAATTATGAGAAAACTCTCATAATTTAGTAAAAAAAAACTCTCCTTGTAATTTATTAGAAAAACGTATTTATCTTCTAATTATGACAAGACAATTCTTAACTATGAGGAAAATCTTATAATTATTAAATTCATATCCAGTCCTGTTTACAACTTGAGAAAATGATTTCAGTTTACTGCAGAAATGATCATTTTCTCATGAGATACTGACAGTAACTGTAATTATGACACTCAGACACTCATAATTACCATATAACGTAGTTTTGGTCATTCTGAGCTGATTATGTGATGTTGCTGCATCTATAACGATAAACTTCCTGATTTGATTCAAACGCAACAAAAAATCTAATAAATCTACATTTAAAGATAAAAACATTTTTCTCTCTGCAGGTTTCCGACATCGAGAGTAAGATCGCTGCTCTGAGCGCCGTCGGATCAAAGAAAAAGGTCAGTTTGTATTTGAGAACGTTGGAAACACTGATGATGAATTTATGTTTGTGAAATCTGTCAACAAACTTCAAACTAATGTTTATTTCTGTCACTTTACCTTCCCTCCAGAAATATAGTTTTAACATCTGCAGCAACATATTAAATTTAAAGAATGACACAATAATTACACTTAAATTATATGTAAATTACACAATAATTACACGTAAATTACACAATAATTAAACTTAAATTAATTGTAAATTACACAATAATTACACTTAAATTATATTTAAATTACACAATAATTATACTTAAATTACATGTGAATTACACAATAATTACATGGAAATGACACAATAACTACACGTAAATTACATGTAAATTACACAGTAATTAAACTTACATTATTTGTAAATTACACAATAATTACATGGAAATTACATAATAATTAAACTTAAATTAATTGTAAATTACACAATAATTACACTTAAATTATATTTAAATTACACAATAATTACATGGAAATTACATAATAATTAAACTTACATTATTTGTAAATTACACAATAATTAAACTTAAATTAATTGTGAATTACACAATAATTAAACTTAAATTGATTGTAAATTACACAATAATTACATATAAATTAAGCATAAAGTACACAATAATAAGTTTAAGTGTCATTGGGCCTTATGTAAAAACATTTTTGTCACTTTCAGGTTTATTATTCATCAAACCCTCTGAACTGCAGAAATGTGTCATAAATTTACTTGTGAACTAATTTTGTACAAAATAAAGAAACTTGTAAGTAAAGTAGTGAATTTATTAACTTATCAGTGGAATATTCTACTGAAGCAGGAAACAAGTTATTCTTCTATGAGAGTCAATAATCTTAAATTTGAATACTTTGAACAAAAACCTTTCATGTTTCTACACCTGAACTTTATCCTGACTGTTGATAACTGGTTGTGAGGAGATTTTTATCCCCTGATCGTGACAGAAACAATATTATATTTATTCAGTATTTTTTATGTTTGGAGTCATTATTGTTTAAAATCTTCTGTTCCAACAGATTTCTGGATCCCATCAGAGGAAAAAGTCAACACAAGACGTTTCCAGTAAGACCTGAAATATTTCACTGTGTTTTATTCATTCAAGTCTATTTTATGAATTAATGAATTGACATTTGATGGAAAAACAACAATTTTAAACTCTTCTCTAAATAATAATTTGATGTTTGTATATAAAAGATATTTTCAGCAAGTGATCTTTACACCTAATGATTCAAACTTTAACTCTTAAATTTGTTTTTTTTTTGTGTTTTCATGATTTACATTGTGTGAATTTGTTATTCTGCTTTTTCATTTAACACATTGTTGTTGTTTTCTTGTCAGAATCAGCCAACGGAGCTCAGTGGAAATCCAACAACATGTTCTGAACCTGAAAACATAAAAAATACGAAAGTGAAAAACTCAAGAAATTATCTTATTGTTGTTGCTGAAATCAGCTTCCTGTTTGTTTGTTTTTCTGCTGAATCATCAGATTCAACAAAACTCCTCTTTGTTCTACACGTTTAATCCTCTTTAAAATTATAAAACTGTAAACTGACATTTACAAAATAAAATCAGAAGTAAAATTATGTTTTATTGCAACAGAAAAAACAAAAACGTTCATTTAATGATTTGTAAATGAAAATCACATTTTTAACTCATCTGAATCTTAAACTGACGCTTTAAATTTTAATTTTAAAATAATTTTGAAACTGTTTGTATTTCAGCCAGAAATATTTTATTACATCTCCACAATAAACAATAACGCATTATACAAATATTAATAAAATCTATAAAAATAATTCAAAGATGGTTTTAAAACAATATAAAAATAATGTAAAAATTCTATAATAATTCATAGAATATAAAAGATAAACACGTCAAAGATTCAGACACAATTATAAATATTCAAAAAGTAAAATATGTTTTAAAAGGAAAAAAAACAAAAAACAAATAGAAACAAATAAAACTTAAACTGAGAAATAACATTAAATATTTTTTAAATCTCAGCATGTTCAGAGATAAAAACATTATTTACATGAATAACGATTAAAATATAATTAAAATAACAAATGAAGTGAAAATGAAATAATGTTCCATAAAAATAAATAAACTGATGAAAAATGTAAAATAAGTTTTGCATCATTTTGATTTATTAAAGTCATAATCTGGAAGATTTTATTGAAATCGCTGAATAAGGTAACAACTTTTTATTATGATTATTACGAACCAGCTGATTACAGGTTTCCCGCCGTGGTTTCTATGGCAACAGCTCTTCATTCGCTTGTATGAAGTTTATCTTTGTTTGGCTTTTTACTGGCGAAGCTTTTATTGCACATACAGTAAATGTCTCCCCTCTGCTGCTACAAGCTCCGCCCCTCTGCGCCAGGCCCCGCCCCTCACTACTCCCCCACCCTAAAATGCTCCAAACCCCGCCCTCACAGCACCAAGCCCCGCCCCTCGCTGCTCTATTAATTATCTGCTTTAGAACAGCACACCTGCAGTTTCTGCTCATCGCCACGTGGTGCCGCCAACGAGAACGAATCAAAGATCTTTGAGATTATAACTTTAAAAAAACAAATATACAAAACTTAATCATAAATAATTGAGTCTTGAACCATTTAATGAAGATATTTACTCTTTTTAATGATGTTTAATTCTGGCAGTATTGAGCCTCCATATGTGTCAGCTAGTTATGATTGATAATTTGAACTGATGTGATCAATAAACTTTATTTTCTCCTGAAAAAAAAAGATGAAAAAAAAGAAACATTGATGGTATTTGCTGATAAATGTATTGATTGATCGACAGATGTTTGATATTGATTATCAATGTTACAATCAGATGATCTTTGTTTAGAAGATGACAAATGTTTTGATCCCCTGATTGATCACAGATTATAGATACTGTTATTGATAAGAAGGTGTTGTGTTGCTCTGTGTGTATCAGTGTTTGACTTTCTGTTCAATAAACTATAGAAGCAACTCTGTGATGAATTATTGATTATCGTAATATCTCACACACACTTATTCTACAAATCTAAATAATAAATAAATAAAGTGGCGGAAGGAGGAAACGCTGCTTTCATTCTGTTATCACACACAAAAGAGGAAACATGATCATTATTATATTATAGATTAAACCATAATTAACATGAACACACGTAAACATAATAATAATAATAATAAACATTCTTTATGTAGGAATCAATTGTAGCTTTGCTGTGAATATATTAAGAATAACACTATTGATTATTGATAGTAACATTATAACCCTTACTGAATATAAATATAGTGACGTGTAAACGTGTCATTAATGAGTTATTATTTATTTATTTAATTATTATTTTTTTAACCTTCGTTAAATCAATTAATATTCGTGACGTCATGACGTAATTGACGTGTAGAGTAAACCACGGTAAGTTCCTGTTGGGATGCGTTCACGGCCCGGTCCCGGTCCACCTGCGGCTCACCTGACCGCGTGACGTGTGTTTACTTCACGGTCACGGAGGAAGCGGCTCCGGTCGGCGGCGGGGACGATGGCGGATTAACGAGCTTCGGGCCGTTTTTTACCGGAGAGAGCTTCGTCTCACGGAGGGATGAGACCGGCGGCAGGAACGGCAGCAGCAGCCGGTGGTGTCTGAAACGCTTTTGTCTCTCCGGTTCTCCCGTTGTGACGGTCGGCAGCGAGCTAACGTTAGCGGCAGCTCGGCCCGCAGCCGCTCCGGACAGCGTCAGAAAAACACCGGCGTTTTAACGTGAACCGGGTTTATGTCGTGTTTTTACCGGGTAGAATCACGGTCCGGTTCTGGTGGGGAGGAGGAGACCTCTGCGGATAATTCGGCTCCGGTAAAAACGTCCTGAAAGTCGGACACCGAAGGATACCGGACAGATAGACGCTGACTGCAGAACACCGTCAGAAAAACACCGATTTTAACGTAAAACTCTTAAATGTGGTGTTTTTAACGGGTTCAGTCACCGGGACTGCATGATTTACTGAAGAGGACACTCCCGCGGATAATCCGGGTCCCGGTAGAAACCTGCTGACCGTCCGGACCTTCAGTTATCAGAGAAACGGGCAGAGCAAACGTTAACGGCAGCGCGGCTCGCAGCCCTACCGGACGTCCCGAGTCCGCCGAACAGCGGCAGAGAAACACGGACTCTTAACGGGAACCCGGTTTATTTCCTGTTTCTGCCGGTTTAATCACCGGTCCGGTTCTGGTGGGGCGGAGGAGACCTCTGCGGATAATTCGGCTCCGGTAAAAACCGAGAGACGCTGACTGCAGGACCGCGGCACAGAAACACGGAGTTTGAAGGTGAACCCGGTTTATTTCGTGTTTTTACCGGGTCTCACCACCGGGTCCGTGTGTCCCGGACTACCGGAGCACCGTATGATGGGGACTCAGGGACCGGGCAGGAAGAGGATCCCGAACCGGGAGAAGCTGACCGCTGAGGACGATGCTCTGAGCCAGATCGCACGAGAGGTGAGTTCTGCTGATCGATACTTGTTATTGATACGTTATTGGTTCCATACAGCACGTGACGTCAGATCAGACACTGCGGAACATCAGCAGGATGAGTCAGCTGACCAGAGCCCGCCATGACGCACTGATCAATCAATCAATCAATCAATCACACATATTTATAAACAAGACAAACAATTTTAAAAACAACAAACTTCAAATGTAAACATAAACTTTCAGACTGAAAGAAACAAACAGCCTGGAAACAAGTGACGTATTAATAATATTAATATATTCATAACAGCTTCATGTTTTACATTCTTATGATAATTAGATGATAATTAGATGTGTGTGTGTGTGTGTGTGTCCTACATACTGAAGCTGGAATGTGGAAACATGAAGTTCAGTCAGCTGGAAACTTTCAATCATTTTGTTCTCCAGTTTTACTGAACAGTAGTAGTGTAGCTAACAGCTAACAGCTAACTGCTAGTTGTTGCCATGACACCTTGAACTGCAAACATCGTCACTTTTGACTCTTTCTGTTATGAACTTTTGATCTGTGGATGTTTTATGTTTGTAAAACTTTCCTTTAGCTGAGAAAAGTGATTTAAAGTTTTATGTTTGTAAAACTTTCCTTTAGCTGAGAAAAGTGATTTAAACATCTGTGACATCATCATGATGTAAAGTCTGTGGGCGGGGCCAGCTGAAGCGTGTGGGCGGGGCCAGCTGAAGCGTGTGAGCGGGGCCAGCTGAAGCGTGTGGGCGGGGTCAGCGGGGAATCTGCTGCTCATATTGAGCGGCAGCACAGCGTGGAAGCTAGGAACAGTTTTTGGCGTCTGCGCCAAGCGAGCAGTTCCTACACGACTGAATGGACGCCATGTTTAGTCTTTTAGGCTCTTATTGTATATCCATGTGCTAGCAGCAAACTGCTAACTGCTAGCTGCTAGCCAGTTTGTTTCCAGTCAGTCTGGTCTCAGTCTTTACATTCAGATTATTTCTCTGTTAATAAGATCTGAAGACTTAAAGTAGCTTTGATGTCTGCTGGTTGTTGATTGACTCTCCAGCTCCGAGTTTACTTTTCCTAAGATGGAAACATCTGATTGGCTGACCCTGACCAGCCCGCTCCTCACACCCAAGCCCAATGTGTGTTGCTAACGAAGCTAACGAGAGCCAGCCAATCAGAGGCTGAGGAGGGCAGGTCGCCATCCTCGGTGTTCTTCTTTATAAAGACGCTGCACACATCATGAGAGGAAATAAACGTCTTCACAACAATAATTAACACAGAAGCAACAATTCCAGCGACTAAAATTGTATAAATATGAACGTATGTAACGTTTGCCCAGTTTATTTCTCTGATAACTTAAGATCCAGACGTCCAATGACTAAAATCCTTCTTGCGGCTAAAAGATCAAGTTAAAAACCAGCTAAATTTATCATGAAAATGTGGCTTCAAACTGAATAAAAGTCCATTTCTAACAGTTTGTGTGGAACAAGCACAACAAAGCCCATGTATTATCTTGTATGTGTGTAAGTTACTCTTTGCTAGACGCCATTGTAGCGGACAAACACGGCGCCGACGCATGCATCTTGTGCACTATACTCTTTGGTAGAGGAGGTATGACGCCATTGACAGGCCACCAAATGAAACGGTCCGTTACTTTGATTAAAATGACAGATTTCTCTGGGTTTGAACATTAATGTAAGAACACAACTCAACAACATATAGAACATAGGTCTAGACCTGAGCGACAACAACCTGACGGTTTCAGGAGAGAAGCTTCTGTCTGGTCTGGTTGTTTTTACACATTTTAATGAGGAATAATTGCTGCTGATTTAATAGAACGTTGAGTCCTCATGGTTCTCGTGTTGTTTCTGCTTTTTTTTTGATAATGATGATAATTATAATAATAATAATGATAAATCACATGATTTCACCTCAAAAAGAGACAAAAACATCATAAAGTGTTTGAGAGAAAAGCTGCTGCTGCTGTAACTCCCCCCTGACCTACTGAGAGTGTGTGTGTGTGTGTGTGTGTGTGTGTGTGTGTGTGTGTGTGTGTGTGTGTGTGTGTGTGTGTGTGTGTGTGTGTGTGTGTCTGACCTCCATCTTTAAGCCTCTGCAGCAGGACAAACATTAATCTGCATCTGAACTGTCACAACATGTTTTTGTTTACATGTTTACAGACATGTTGTGTGTATATTGATCGGCAGCGATCGATCGTCGTATCGGTTATCGGCGTCCTCGTGGTGTTTCTGTTGGGTGTGTGAGGACGGGCGTGTCAGCAGGTATTCAGGTGTGAAGGGTGTGCCGTCGTCATGGTAACGCAGGGAGTGTCTCCAGGTATGAGGACAGACAGGTGGATCCACATTCCTGCTGCTTCAGTCCGACTGGAGTCAACAGGAAGTGTGTACGGAGGACACGGACCGCCACCGTCAGCTGACGTTCACTGTCCTCTGACAGCCTGACAACACCGTGCTCTGTTTGGTTCATTTATTTATGATGTTTGTTGATAATGTTTCATATTTATGAAGGTGAAGTTTATTATTATAAAGTGTATATATTATATTATGATTATTATTATTATATTATTAGATGTTTATTATATTTATTATTAGATGTTTATCCTCCGTCATGTTTTCAATGTCGACACTTTATAATGTTTTTCATGTTGATGAAATTGAACTTTATTTAATTTTATTTTTGTTTTCACAGTTTGAACAAAATCAGTGAATAAATGAATCCTTTCAAAATAAAGCTGCAACACTTTAGAGAATAAAACATGTTTAATATTTGAAATGTTTAAATCAAGTAATTAAAGTTGTTTTTATGTTTTAAAATGTTTGTTTGGAAACTCTTTATTGATTTATTACATTTTTATTTATTGATTCTTCTAAAATATCTTTTTATTTTGTATTTTTTATTTTCATTTTGTGAAATAATTTTTATTTAGTTTTTAATTTTAAAAATATTTCTCTTCTTTTTCTCTATTTATTGACAGAAATGAATATTTTTATATTGATATTTATAATGATCAATGATCTGAATCAGTATCAATAAAGGAGGATTGATTATTGATCTGTGTGTGTGTGTGTGTGTGACAGGCGGAGGCGCGGCTGGCGGCGAAGCGGGCGGCGAGGGCGGAGGCTCGAGAGATCCGGATGAAGGAGCTGGAGCGACAACAGAAGGAGGTGAGAGAGGACGCAGCCAGCGGCCGCTCTGATTGGTCCACAGGATTCTGCTTCCTGTTGGCTCCAAAGTAAACAACAGATCAGCAGTGATTGATCAGCAGTGATTGATCAGCAGTGACTGAGCGTGTGCAGCTCCAGGTGTGACCCTGCTGGGGTCAAAGGTCGTTCAGACAGTGAGTGTAGCTGCTGCGTGTGTGAAGCTGTCAGGGTGACGCTGCGGTGAGTACAGCTGCTCGAGTCATGACTCAGCACTCTGATTATTTATTTATTTAGTTGTTTATTTATTTGTTTATTTATTGAGAGCTGATTGGTTGACGTTCAGAAGCTTGTGACCAATCAGCTCTGCAGGACTTTAATGTTTTGTCAGTTTTCAGTGTTTGAGGGTTTTTAGACAAAACAGGGCGATTGAAGACGTTACCATGGAAACAGAGATTAACTTCACACAGTCTGCAGATCAATAGCTTCACTCATAGTTCCAGCTTCTAATATGATGATGATGAAGAAGAAGTGACTCGTGGTCTCCTGTCTGTGCCTCCGTGTGGTCAGCTGACTGATTGTTGCTGTGGGTCATGTGATCGATCACTGCTGCTGATCTTCTCTGTCAGCGGATCAATAGTTCGATTAGTCTACAGTGGGTCTGGTCTACAGTGGGTCTGGTCTACAGTGGGTCAGGTCTACAGTGGGTCTGGTCTCTGTTATAATCTCCATCATCTGTTTGATTCATGTCATTTAACTTCAGTGACCTCTGACCTCTACGTCATGTGTCTAACCTGCGTCTCCTCTTGTCTCCTCCCGCCTGCTGTAGCTGTTTCACAGCCACAAGGTACGACTAACAAACTAACCCTCCATTCCACCTTAAATCTGCTGAGGAGTCACAGCGGCGCCTTAAAAACAACAACAAATAAACAAACACATTTTCTTCTTCTTCTTGTTTATGGCACTCCTGTGACCCCCCAAAAGTCTGTTTGTTTTACTCGTCTCGCAGCAGCGGCCGGGTGGAGTTAACAGTTTTACCTCCTGTTGTGCTAAGCTCCACCCGCCTACTGCACCGAGATTATGGAGATTATTCCTTATCTTTATTCAAGAGCGTAGTATATAAATTTGAGAGCAAACTTTATTGATTTTATGTTCACATTTTGTAATTTGTCCCTCAAAACTCTCCCCTCGCACTCAAACAGTCTCTGCTTGCGCTCAGATTTGCTCCGCTTGTGCTCAAACTGTGTGCTCGCACTCCGATACAATGTTGCTCGCGCTCAAACTTCAATCAATAGAAGAAAAAAATCTCTAAAAAAAAAATCCGAGCGCAGTGGAGAAATCCGTGAGCAGAAACTTAGCGAGCGCGCAGAAGAAACCTGAGTGCGAGGAGAAGAGTTGAAGTTTGAGCGCGAGCAACATTGTATCCGAGTGCGAGCACACAGTTTGAGCACAAGCGGAGCAAATCTGAGCGCAAGCAGAGGCTGTTTGAGTGCGAGGGGAGGGTTTTGAGGGACAAATTACAACATCTGAACGTAAAATCAATAAAGTTTGCTCTCAAATTTATATACTACGCTCTTGAATAAAGATAGGGAATAATCTCCATACGAGATGATCAAAACAAACACACCACAAAGTTTCTCTCTTTAAATCTGATGTTTTCATGTTCTTGTTCTGACATCTTTCCCCTCTTCCTCCCCCTCCCCTCTCTGTGCAGAAGTATTATGGTCTGGATAATAAGTGGGGTCACATTGAGCAGTGGATGGTAGGACTCTGTATCTGCTGCACTCACTCTGGAAACCTTCTATCTCCTGTCTTCATCCTTTATTTCTATTATTTTCTACAAAACTATACAATAACATAAAGAATCTTCATCATCATCATCATCATCGGTGCTCTAATGACACGTCTGTCTGTCTGGAGGTCAAAGGTCAGTTTACCTCCTGACACAAAGACTCTGATGTAAGTGGAGATACGAGGTTTTCAGGCGGCGCTGCACAGCATGTGAGCAGGAAGTAGATCTGTTAGTCTGCTTGTTTGTTTGTTTGTTTGTTTGTTCTGCACGCGCTCAGACTGTGTCATTGATTAACAGTGATGCAGATCAATAAGTGATTGGTTATCAGTCTGTAGTGAAGTGTAGTGTGAGTGTTTTATATTGGAGCATATGGGCATGTTTCCCCCTCAGCATGTCTGTCAGGCAGCTGCTGTGCTGTTTCTCCCTGCTCGCTGTCTGTCAGGAGCTTCCTCTGAACACATCAGCTCCACACTCCTGTATTGATTAGATGTGATCAGTGATCAGGTTTGTGTTCAGAGGACTCTCCCACTCTTCTTCTTCTTCTGTGACCTCCAGCTCTGTAACTGTTCTCTGTTTCTTCTTCGTGGCTTCAGGAGGACAGCGAGCGCTACTCCCGCCACGCCCGGAGACACGCCTCGGTCGGTATCGCTTCTTCTTCTTGTCTTTTCCTGGCCGAGTGTCTCAGAGTGTGTTGCCGTGGTGACAGTCAGTCACACACACACACCTGAGGGGAAGTGGAAGGGTTCGATAGTTCGCTGGTTTCCACGGTAACAGAGGTGTGTTTGTTTGTTTGTGATTTCAGATGTCAGACGATGAGGAGAGGATGTCTGTGGGGAGCAGAGGCAGCCTGAAGGTACACACACACACACACACACACACACACACACGCACTGATGATGTCACAGCCACACAGACTGATCAGTGATCAATAACCTGCAGATGAAACAACTTGTCTGTGTTTCTCTTTAATCGATCGACGTTATTGATCACATGTATCCTGTTTACACTTCCTGTATGTCTGTGACGGTACTACAGTACCCATGAGCCTCTGCTGCTGTCGCTATGGAGCCAAAGCCAAAGCAACATGTCGCCATGGTTACTGAATTCACTCAAAATGACCCAGAACTACTGTAAACACATGACCCACTTCTAAACTCTGTGATTGGCTGTAACACACTGAAATGCATCATGGGAGTCGTAGTTCAGTTCTACCCTGAGACCAGCATTAACACAACGTTCTGTTAACGTTCTAACGTTCTCCCAGCGTTCTCCCAGCGTTCTCCCAGCGTTCTCCTAACGTTCTCCCAGCGTTCTCCTAACGTTCTCCCAGCGTTCTCCCAGCGTTCTCCCAGCGTTCTCCTAACGTTCTCCTAACGTTCTCCCAGCGTTCTCCCAGCGTTCTCCCAGCGTTCTCCTAACGTTCTCCCAGCGTTCTCCTAACGTTCTCCTAACGTTCTCCTAACGTTCTCCTAGCGTTCTCCCAGCGTTCTCCTAACGTTCTCCCAGCGTTCTCCCAGCGTTCTCCTGACGTTCTCCCAGCGTTCTCCCAGCGTTCTCCCAACGTTCTCCTGACGTTCTCCTGACGTTCTCCTAACGTTCTCCTAGCGTTCTCCTAACGTTCTCCCAGCGTTCTCCTAACGTTCTCCCAACGTTCTCCCAGCGTTCTCCTAACGTTCTCCCAGCGTTCTCCCGACGTTCTCCCGACGTTCTCCCAACGTTCTCCTAACGTTCTCCCAGCGTTCTCCTAGCGTTCTCCCAGCGTTCTCCTAACGTTCTCCCAGCGTTCTCCTGACGTTCTCCTGACGTTCTCCCAGCGTTCTCCTGACGTTCTCCCAGCGTTCTCCCAGCGTTCTCCTAACGTTCTCCCAGCGTTCTCCCGACGTTCTCCCAGCGTTCTCCCAGCGTTCTCCCAGCGTTCTCCTAACGTTCTCCCAGCGTTCTCCTGACGTTCTCCCAGCGTTCTCCTAACGTTCTCCCAGCGTTCTCCTAACGTTCTCCCAGCGTTCTCCTAACGTTCTCCCAGCGTTCTCCCGACGTTCTCCCGACGTTCTCCCAACGTTCTCCTAACGTTCTCCCAGCGTTCTCCTAGCGTTCTCCCAGCGTTCTCCTAACGTTCTCCCAGCGTTCTCCTGACGTTCTCCTGACGTTCTCCCAGCGTTCTCCTGACGTTCTCCCAGCGTTCTCCCAGCGTTCTCCTAACGTTCTCCCAGCGTTCTCCCGACGTTCTCCCAGCGTTCTCCCAGCGTTCTCCCAGCGTTCTCCTAACGTTCTCCCAGCGTTCTCCTGACGTTCTCCCAGCGTTCTCCTAACGT
This sequence comes from Euthynnus affinis, assembly GCA_029490765.1. NCBI lineage: Eukaryota > Metazoa > Chordata > Actinopteri > Scombriformes > Scombridae > Euthynnus > Euthynnus affinis. The sequence goes on from CM055861.1 coordinate 18,538,838, forward strand.
TCTCCCAGCGTTCTCCTAACGTTCTCCTAACGTTCTCCCAGCGTTCTCCCAGCGTTCTCCTAACGTTCTCCTAACGTTCTCCCAGCGTTCTCCCAGCGTTCTCCCAACGTTCTCCCGACGTTCTCCTGACGTTCTCCTAGCGTTCTCCCAGCGTTCTCCCAACGTTCTCCCGACGTTCTCCTAACGTTCTCCCAGCGTTCTCCCAGCGTTCTCCTAACGTTCTCCCAGCGTTCTCCTAGCGTTCTCCCAGCGTTCTCCCAGCGTTCTCCTAACGTTCTCCCAGCGTTCTCCTGACGTTCTCCTGACGTTCTCCCAGCGTTCTCCTGACGTTCTCCTGATGTTCTCCCAGCGTTCTCCTAACGTTCTCCCGGCGTTCTCCTAGCGTTCTCCTGACGTTCTCCCAGCGTTCTCCCAGCGTTCTCCTAACGTTCTCCCAGCGTTCTCCCAGCGTTCTCCTAGCGTTCTCCCAGCGTTCTCCTAGCGTTCTCCCAGCGTTCTCCCAGCATTCTCCCAGCGTTCTCCTAGCGTTCTCCCAGCGTTCTCCTGACGTTCTCCTAACGTTCTCCCAACGTTCTCCCAGCGTTCTCCTGACGTTCTCCTAGCGTTCTCCCAGCGTTCTCCTGACGTTCTCCCAACGTTCTCCTAACGTTCTCCTGACGTTCTCCTGACGTTCTCCTGACGTTCTCCCAGCGTTCTCCTGACGTTCTCCTGACGTTCTCCTGACGTTCTCCTGACGTTCTCCCAGCGTTCTCCTGACGTTCTCCCAACGTTCTCCTAACGTTCTCCTGACGTTCTCCTGACGTTCTCCTGACGTTCTCCCAGCGTTCTCCTGACGTTCTCCCAACGTTCTCCTAACGTTCTCCTGACGTTCTCCCAGCGTTCTCCTAACGTTCTCCCAGCGTTCTCCCAGCGTTCTCCTAACGTTCTCCTAACGTTCTCCCAGCGTTCTCCCAGCGTTCTCCCAGCGTCAGCGGACTGTAACGTGTCTCTTCTTCTCTGCAGCCGGCTTCGTGGCTCTCTGAAGGTCCTCGCTCTCTGAGCTGCAGGGTCGGTCTCTGACATCACTTCCTGTTGTTAGTGCGTGCTGCCAGTAGACAAACTGTAGAGAGACATCAGCCAATCAATCAATCAATCAATACAGTAATGCATTGATTGAATGATCAGTAGTAATCAGTGAAATGGTGACATCTGCTGGTCAAACTCTGCTTTACTAACAACTGATTCTTCCTTCCCTCCTTCCCTCCTTCCTTCCTTCCTTCCTTCCTTCCTTCATTCCTTCCTTCCTTCCCTCCTTCCTTCCTTCCTTCCTTCCCTCCTTGCTTCCTTCCTTCCTTCCTTCCTTCCTTCCCTCCTTGCTTCCTTCCTTCATTCCTTCCTTCCTTCCCTCCTTGCTTCCTTCCCTCCTTCCTTCCTTCCTTCCTTCCCTCCTTCCCTCCTTCCCTCCTTCCTTCCCTCCTTCCCTCCTTCCCTCCTTGCTTCCTTCCTTCATTCCTTCCTTCCCTCCTTCCCTCCTTGCTTCCTTCCTTCATTCCTTCCTTCCCTCCTTCCTTCATTCCTTCCTTCCCTCCTTCCCTCCCTCCTTCCCTCCTTCCCTCCTTCCCTCCTTCCTTCCTTCCTTCCTTCCTTCCTTCATTCCTTCCTTCCTTCCCTCCTTCCTTCCTTCCTTCCTTCCCTCCTT
>CM055861.1:18545515-18548015 GCA_029490765.1 Euthynnus affinis
TCTGACTGCCGCACGTTCGCTGGACAACGAGACTTCATCTTCTGACAGAGATGTTGCTCAAACGTCTTCGTCCGCTGTCGATCAGAGTCTCCAGAATCCAGCCGACGGAAGAAGAGTCGAGTCTGACGTTTCAACTGCAGAAGAGAAGAAACCTGACGAGATCTTCGCTCCGCTGTCGGGAGAAACGGAGACGTTTGCAAACCGCAGCGACTCGTGTGAAGGTCCAGACTGTGAGACCGACCTGGAAACTGATGAGAGGAGGGGAACGCCTGAGGAACATCAGGAACCTGCTCAAGACGTTCTTCAGACCCAGGAAGCAGTTCAGGAAACTGAGGCGGCGGCGTTCGTCTCCAGCGACGTGTGGAAGGACCGGAGCGGTTTGGAGAAGATGTTTCACTGCGTGCTACGAGGCTTTCTGGAAGGTCGAGGAGTCGCTGCTGAACTCTCACAGCGTCTTCCAGAAATCACAGCATTTATTCAACAGTGTGTTTCAGATCTGGAGAAAGGAAACACGCCGGATCAGACGCAGAACGACCACGAGCCTGCAGGACGGCCGACCGAGGCTGAACCACCGGAGAAGGACTCGCCAGCTGCTGCACATCCTCAACCTGAGGACGTGGACGAAGACCCGGATCCTCCAGCAGGAGATGAACAGGAAGCTGCAGGAAACACCGACGCATGCGACCCTGAGATGGCGGCGGACAAATCCTCCGCTGAGGAAGCAACGCTGAGTCACGGCCGCTCCCAGGACTTCCTGTTTATCAGCTCCTACTTCACCGAGCCCGTCCAGACCAGACCAGCAGAAGATCCAAAGATGTTTGTAGAGACGCAGCGAACATCCTCGAGGTCAAAGGTCAGGAGACTTTTAGAAATCACAGCGGGTGAGATCCGGGCGATGGCCGTCCCAGAGCTGGTCCTGATGAGCCTGCAGGAAGGACGAACCATCGAGGACCCGAGAGAGCCAGCCGCAGACACGGACAGCTGCGAGGAGGTGGAGGAGGAGCAGGAGGAGGAGCAGGAGGAGCAGGAGGAGAAACATCTGAGTGGACGGAACAGATCCCGTCACCACAAACACCAAAGCGACTGCAGGATCTCGTAGATTCACCAGAACAGAAACTCGTCATTTCAGTCCGATCTGAGGTCAGAACAGGAAGAAGGTTTTTATCCAATCAGAGAGGACGATGTCACCAGTAGAAGTTCAGTCTGTGTGTTTGGACACAAACATCAGCTGCTGCTCCTGTCCGTGTGATGCGTTCACTGTTTTCACCGCTGCTATCACCATGGAGACGGTGAAGAAGACGTTTGTTTGTTTTAACTTCAATCAGTGATTTAATGTTGTATCATGTAAACAGATTTTAACAGCAGCATGATGCTTCTCAGTGTAGATGATGATGATGATGATGATGATGAGGATGATGAGGATGATGATGGTGATGATGACAGCCAGCAGGGAACGAGCTCGCCGTCCATCATTGATTTATAATAATCAATAAACTGTCTAATAATTCTGTAATAATGTTTAAATCCATGTTTTAAAAGAATAAACTGTGGCAGCGTTGTGACTCAGTTCTTTCTCTCCTGACGTCTGTATTGATTATTATATTGATTCAGTGGTGCTCAACCTGTGGCCCCGGACCCCTAAAGTGCCACAGAGACTTTATTTAACTTTATTTGATGTGCTGCTGTAAACGAGTTAAAGCCGCAGCAGACGCTGAAGTTCAGGTTAGTGATGATGATGATGATGATGACGTGCTGCCGTTTGAACTGTGTGAACTTTGACCCTGACGGTTGTTTTCTGCTTCCTGTCGTGTTGCAGAGCTGCGGCTGAAGAAGCTGTTTGACGAAAGAGAGAGTTTACAGGATCAGGTGAGAAACAGCAGATCAGCTTCTGTCCACCAGAGGGCGACAAACTACACTAAATAAAACCACTGAAGAAGAAAGTTAAAGCTCCAACTGTCATTTATCCATCAAAATAATATTTATCCTGTTATAATATTTATTTATCTTTGTTTATCTTTATTTATTGGTGCAGGTGCGGCTGCTGAAGTCTCAGCTGGATCAGAGACACAAACACGGGACAGACGGAGTCCAGAATCCAGAGGGGGACGGTCTGGAGAACGGGATGGACTCTCACCTGCTCGACGTGCAGAGTCAGTCTGCTCCTCCTCCTCCTCCTCCTCCTCCTCCTCCTCCTCCTCCTCCTCCTCCTCCTCCTCCTCCTCCTCCCCCTCCTCCTCCTCCTCCTCCATCATGTGATGTTCTGAATGAGGATGAAGATGTTTGTGTCAGAGCAGCTGAATCTTTTCTCTCTTCAGGAGACGCCAACAGACAAATCAGTGACCTGAAGTTCAAACTGGTGAAGTCTGAACAGGAAGTCGCCGCTCTGGAGCAGAACGTGAGTCACGTCTTCCTGATCAGCTGGTTTCAGTAAAGACTCGTTGTGACTCCTCTGTGACTCTTCTCCTCTGTGGTTGGACTCAGGTCATCCGGCTGGAAGGTC
>CM055861.1:18553015-18588015 GCA_029490765.1 Euthynnus affinis
GATGGATGAACGGATGAATGAATGAATGAATGAATGAATGAACCAATGAATGAACGGATGGATGAACATGAAGGGTTTGCTTCCAGAACTACAAACTGATCCTGTGAAGGCTCCTGGCTCATCATCATCATCATCTTCATCATTTTAAGGGAGTGAAGGTGATGAAACGGCTCCAAACATTAATAACAGCTTCATGTTAAGTTCTGTGTGAGCCAGACGCTACTGAGCATGTGCAGAAGCGCCGCTGTGCTGCAGATCAGAACTTTGTTCTTTGGAGGCGTTTCTGAACAAACTCCTGATGATGAAGGATCATGTGACCCAGAGCAGCGGTGAGACTCACTGACGGGTTTATAATCAGATCAAACATCAGCAGAAAGATGCTTTAACGACTTTTATTCATCACGGAGCATCTAAAAACAACTAAACGTGTCCTGACGTGGTCACATCGCCCCCTGCAGGCTGTAACTTTAATCACGTCATGTGTCCTCTAATATAAACAAAGGTTTGGAATCAAACTCTTCAAACGTCTGTGAATGTCCGACCCAGAGTCATGTGACACAGGGTTTGTTTGATTTACTGAGCTGAGTCTGTGGAGGGTCATGTGTTCTACTGTCTGTCCTATTGATTAGGATGTGTTTAATCAGAATGAAGTGGTGGGGGGTATTGATCAGTGTGAGGGTTAAAGGTCATTGAGATGACATCATGAAGCACTATATTAAACTCATGCAACGTCTGAGTTTCCTGTCTGTGTGGTTTTGGTCGTTAACTCTCTGAGGACGTCGTGTTTTCTGACATTTTATGGACCAAACAACATGTAGAAAATAATCAACAGATTAATCAATAATGCAGATAATTGTGTATCAAATGAACAAATGAACAAATTCAGACGACTTGATGTTGCGTTTACTGTCAATGAAAAGTAGCAAATATTCACATATCTCATTAAAACACTACTGATGAGTGATGTGTTGGTTGTAACGTTCAGTCTGTTGGATCGTCTCTGAAACACTTCAGCTGCTTCTCTAATCCGTCTCTTATCAGTCGATGGAGGTCAAATCTATTTTAGAGGCTCACACACTTCATGTCAGACGTCATTCGGGACTCTACACAGCCAACACTTCATCACACAAGGTTCAGTGGAGAAGAGCAGATCAGGCTTCAGTTCATAGTGATTTATTAGATAAATTAATATTAATAATATTCTGCACTTTGATTATTAACATGTCTTCACAGCCTGTCCAGTTTTAAACATGTATTTTATGTTACTATGAACATATCAAGCATCTTTGGAACTGGAGGCTGATAAAGAGATAATCTGCAGATAATGACTTAAAAAGTACCTCTTCATGTATTTATTAATAACTCTCTGTGCCGTATTTAGATGTCATCAGCAGAAACTGTTAACATGAGCCGCAGAGTCTCGTGCACAGCGGTGTGAAACCTTGTGCACGTTTGAAGGCTCAGATGTATTTATGTATATGTGACATCTGAGACACACCGAGACAAACTCTGATTCAGCACGACCAAACATGAACTGAGATTATTTTCAGCTGCAGACGGAAGAGACACAAGACTGAAGAGACTAAAACAAAGACACAAGACTGAAGAGACTAAAACACAAAGACAAGACTGAAGAGACTAAAACACAAAGACACAAGACTGAAGAGACTAAAACACAAAGACACAAGACTGAAGAGACTAAAACAAAGACAAGACTGAAGAGACTAAAACAAAGACACAAGACTGAAGAGACTAAAACAAAGACACAAGACTGAAGAGACTAAAACACAAAGACACAAGACTGAAGAGACTAAAACACAAAGACAAGACTGAAGAGACTAAAACACAAAGACACAAGACTGAAGAGACTAAAACACAAAGACAAGACTGAAGAGACTAAAACACAAAGACACAAGACTGAAGAGACTAAAACAAAGACACAAGACTGAAGAGACTAAAACAAAGACACAAGACTGAAGAGACTAAAACACAAAGACACAAGACTGAAGAGACTAAAACACAAAGACAAGACTGAAGAGACTAAAACACAAAGACACAAGACTGAAGAGACTAAAACACAAAGACACAAGACTGAAGAGACTAAAACACAAAGACACAAGACTGAAGAGACTAAAACAAAGACACAAGACTGAAGAGACTAAAACACAAAGACACAAGACTGAAGAGACTAAAACACAAAGACACAAGACTGAAGAGACTAAAACAAAGACACAAGACTGAAGAGACTAAAACAAAGACACAAGACTGAAGAGACTAAAACACAAAGACACAAGACTGAAGAGACTAAAACACAAAGACACAAGACTGAAGAGACTAAAACAAAGACACAAGACTGAAGAGACTAAAACACAAAGACACAAGACTGAAGAGACTAAAACACAAAGACACAAGACTGAAGAGACTAAAACACAAAGACAAGACTGAAGAGACTAAAACAAAGACAAGACTGAAGAGACTAAAACAAAGACAAGACTGAAGAGACTAAAACACAAAGACACAAGACTGAAGAGACTAAAACACAAAGACACAAGACTGAAGAGACTAAAACACAAAGACACAAGACTGAAGAGACTAAAACACAAAGACACAAGACTGAAGAGACTAAAACACAAAGACACAAGACTGAAGAGACTAAAACAAAGACACAAGACTGAAGAGACTAAAACACAAAGACACAAGACTGAAGAGACTAAAACACAAAGACACAAGACTGAAGAGACTAAAACACAAAGACACAAGACTGAAGAGACTAAAACAAAGACACAAGACTGAAGAGACTAAAACACAAAGACACAAGACTGAAGAGACTAAAACACAAAGACACAAGACTGAAGAGACTAAAACACAAAGACACAAGACTGAAGAGACTAAAACACAAAGACAAGACTGAAGAGACTAAAACAAAGACAAGACTGAAGAGACTAAAACAAAGACAAGACTGAAGAGACTAAAACACAAAGACACAAGACTGAAGAGACTAAAACACAAAGACACAAGACTGAAGAGACTAAAACAAAGACAAGACTGAAGAGACTAAAACAAAGACACAAGACTGAAGAGACTAAAACACAAAGACACAAGACTGAAGAGACTAAAACACAAAGACACAAGACTGAAGAGACTAAAACAAAGACACAAGACTGAAGAGACTAAAACACAAAGACACAAGACTGAAGAGACTAAAACAAAGACACAAGACTGAAGAGACTAAAACACAAAGACACAAGACTGAAGAGACTAAAACACAAAGACACAAGACTGAAGAGACTAAAACACAAAGACAAGACTGAAGAGACTAAAACACAAAGACAAGACTGAAGAGACTAAAACAAAGACAAGACTGAAGAGACTAAAACAAAGACAAGACTGAAGAGACTAAAACACAAAGACACAAGACTGAAGAGACTAAAACACAAAGACACAAGACTGAAGAGACTAAAACAAAGACACAAGACTGAAGAGACTAAAACACAAAGACAAGACTGAAGAGACTAAAACACAAAGACACAAGACTGAAGAGACTAAAACACAAAGACACAAGACTGAAGAGACTAAAACACAAAGACAAGACTGAAGAGACTAAAACACAAAGACACAAGACTGAAGAGACTAAAACACAAAGACAAGACTGAAGAGACTAAAACAAAGACACAAGACTGAAGAGACTAAAACAAAGACACAAGACTGAAGAGACTAAAACACAAAGACACAAGACTGAAGAGACTAAAACAAAGACAAGACTGAAGAGACTAAAACAAAGACACAAGACTGAAGAGACTAAAACAAAGACACAAGACTGAAGAGACTAAAACACAAAGACAAGACTGAAGAGACTAAAACACAAAGACAAGACTGAAGAGACTAAAACAAAGACACAAGACTGAAGAGACTAAAACACAAAGACACAAGACTGAAGAGACTAAAGGGGGGGTTGTGGGACTCTGTGACTCTGGGAGCTGTGTTGTCGGGGCCAACAGACCCTGGTACAGTCTCACAGGTGAGGGTCCAGACTGAGAGCGATGGGAGACCGGGGACCCATCCTGGATCCCGGGTTGGGGGCAGGGACCCAGCCATGCCGACCCCAGAACAGAACTGGTTCTAGAGAGGTGGACCTCCAGCATAGCTCAGATCTGGAACCAAACTCCAGGAGAGGGGCTGGACTCTCGCTGGTTGGGGGGGGGGGCAGTCTGGTGACTCCATAGTTCTGCTGGGTGCTCATATGGGTGGTGATGGAGAAACCTGGAGGGGGCGATTGGGACGATGGTCTACCTGCCTGAACCTGAGTGGTGCCTTCTTATTGGACATCTGTGCTCGTCACGGATTGGCTGGATTGGTGAATTGATGGGGGTCTGCCGGCCAGACCCTAACCCCAACCCCAAACGAGTTCCCTGTCCATGAGGTCTTCATCTGGAGTCTGAGTGGGCCATGTTCAGGACCTCATGGAGGCGGCTGCTCTGAGTTGTGGTCAGAAGGTCATTGGTGCCCGTCAGGCGGCAAGCCAAGGACCTGCTGGTAGACCACAGTGGTCAAGGAGGCCTTTGTGGCCCCGGGGTCTCCTGAAGCCCCAGTCAGGTACCTGAGGGCCAGAAGAGCAGCAGCCTTGGTGGGTGCAGAAGAAAAAACCCAGACGTGGGAGGAGTCCAGACCTGAGACCAAGGTCCTGCTGGGAAAAGGTGGACTGCTGGAGTGGGAGGTCCACCGTGGTTTTTACCAGCCGGTCTACAGTCCAACCCTCCGTTTCCTCTGCAGGAGCTCAGAGTGGAGTCGCAGAGGTGGTCTGGGAGCATCCAACTGGTAGGAGACCCTGCAGCAGACCCAGAACACTCCCCTGGTCTGGGAACACCTTGAGATCCTCCAGGAGGAGCTGGAGGTGGGTCTGGGTCTCCTTACTCCGTCTGACAGGCAGGATGCAACGAGACAAAACAAAACGAGACACGAGACTCCAAATGAAGACGCAGAAAAACAGATCATGTTTGTTTCCACGTTTGTTTAACGAGCTCATCAGTGTGAAGCTGATCAGCTGTTTGCTGCTGAACCTGCAGTCAGCTGACTGAGGGCAGCGAGGTCGTTCCAGGCGATGATCACAGACACTTAATATCTTTGTGTCTGCAGGAGAATGATAAATAAAGTTAAATATGTTTATATGATGATGTCATTAACTATTAAAATGTTTCTGGTGTTTCACTCTAAATGTGTTTTAATAAGAACCACAAACTCATTTTACCATCAGACTCTTTGTCCGTCTTTACAAAACAGATTTCCCAGCATGCCTCAGGCCAGCTGCTCTCTCTGAAACCTGACCCCCCCCAGAATACCCTGCAGCCCCCTCCTCCTCCCCGTCCAGCTCAGCTCCTTCAGTCTGTCACACTCTGTAAAAATAGTTCAGACTGAGTCTCAGTAAGGCCGCGAGGTGTTCACTGACCCCGCTAAGAATAGGACAACATGCCGCTGCTAAAAACAGAGTCAGGCTGGAAAGTCCCAGAGAGACACGAGACGACGGCAGACGGTTAAAACTTTATTCACACCTGCACAGACACACAACTGCATTCAGTGACACAAACTATAAATTACACTTTTTAAATTAACTCATAAATTCAACATTTGAGTAAAAATTTATCAAAACGTTCAGAATAAAAAAGTATCAAAAGTCAGAACAAAATGTCACATTTTGAACCAATAAAAATAATTTAAAGATTGCACGTTCCTCCTGCCGAGCCTGAAGCCAGATTCAATCTCTGCCAGCGTCCAGGTCCTGGACTGGACCCTGGTCCAGGTCCTGCTCCTGGCCCTGGTCCTGGTCCAGGGCCTGGTCCTGGTCCAGGGCCTGGTCCTGGTCCTGGTCCTGTATGAAGCCCATGTTAGCGATCAGCTGCTCGGCCTCCAGTGTGTCGATGGTCAGGTGGTCCATGCAGGCGTCGTCGGGCTCGGGTCTGGTCATCGGGGCCTTGGCGGCCTGCTCGGCCTCCTGCAGCAGCTGTTTGGAGCTGAGCAGGAACTCTGCGGCGCCGCAGCGCTGCACGCTCTCCGTCAGCTTCTCCTGCAGCTGGTTGCTGCTCTGCAGCTGCAGCTTGTAGCGCTCGGCGAGGGCTCGCAGCGCCGCCAGCTTCTCCTCCTCCGCCTGGCCCACGCGCTCCAGCAGCTGCTGCTTCCTCTCCTCCAGGATGGCGAACAGCAGGTCGAAGCTCTCGCCCAGACGCCTCTTCTGCAGCTCGCCGTTCTGGCGGATCAGCGCGCAGCTGTCGTCCATCTGCGTGACGGCGCTCTGCACGCTGCTGTTCGCCGCAGCCAGCAGCTCCACGGCGGCGCGCAGCTCGTTCTTCTGGCTCTGGTAGACGGCGTGCAGCGGGGACACCTGGCAGTCTTTGTGCTGGCCGAACACCTTGCACATGGAGCAGGTGGGCGTCTGGCAGGTGATGCAGTAGATGTTGATGCGTTCGTCTTCGTGTTCTGTGCACTTCGGCTCTTTGGATTCTTTGTCCTTCAGCGGCGGCTCGTCGTCACGGTGACGCTCCTGCTGCTGCTTGTAGATGTCGATGATGTTCTCCACCAGCAGGTTCCTCTGCAGCCCGTACACGCCGTGGCGGTCCAGCAGCACCTCGAAGCGGCAGGTGGGGCAGCGGAAGCTTCCTCCGGAGAAGGTGTAGCGGTTCTTGGACTCGTACAGCTCGCCGGCGCAGCCGCGGCACAGGTTGTGCTGACACGGCAGGATGACCACCGGCTTGGTGAACATGTCGAGGCAGATCGGACAGCTGAGCTGCTGCTCCAGGTTCTCCATGGCGCCGACGGGACGGACCAGCTGAGCCGTCTGGATGTCCATCTTCTTCTTCTTCTTCTTCTGCTGCTGCTGCTGTGACTCGTTCTCCTGCCGTCTATTTTAATCTGCCGGCAGCTGAAGCCTCCAGCATTTATACCCTCAGGAGCCCCGCCCCCCCTCACACACACACACACACACACACACACACACTCACACACACACACACACACACACACACACACCCGCCTGTTTGTCACCTCCCCGCCATCACATGACACCCAGACTGCAGACACACAATAACAACAACATGTTGCTTCACATCATCATTATTATTATTATTATTATTATTATTATTATTATTATTATTATTATTATTATTATTATTATTATTATTATTATTATTTATCTTTAAATGTTTCTTTTACTAGAAAATAAAAACAAAGATAAATGAACAAATAAAACATTTCATTCATTAATCAATAAGATTGATGATGTTTCTGATTCTCTGAATAAAATCAAACATGTTTAGAAAAATAAACAAGTTTCATTTTTATTGATTTTTAGAAAAAGTAATAAATCATCAATCAATAAAATCAGTGAAAATAAGGAGCACAAACAACAGCTGTTCAAAATAATCAATAACAGATGATGACCTGTTTACACTGCAGGACAAATCAATAAATCAATAAGAGCAGAGAAACTGATTGATTTCATATTGATGAATTATAGAAACAGCTGATTGTTGCATCATTTAAACTCACCTTTGACCCCTGATGCAATGTGTGTGTGTGTGTGTTCAGTGTGTGTGTGTGTGTGAGTGTGTGTGTGTGTGTGAGTGTGTGTGTGTGTGTTCAGTGAGTTAGTGTGTGTGTGTGTGTGTGTGTGTTCAGTGTGTGTTCTGTGTGTTCAGTGTGTGTGTGTGTGTTCAGTGTGTGTTCAGTGTGTGTGTGTGTGAGTGTGTGTGTGTGTGTTCAGTGTGTGTGTGTGAGTGAGTGTTGTGTAAACAGTCACATGTTTGTTGAGCAACAAACTGTTGCAGCTTCACTTGTTCTTTCCTTCCTGCTGGTATAAACACATCAATCAATAACTGATCGATAGTATTGAACGTCTGCTCTCCTGCTGCTCACATGTTGTTGGTGTCTGCTGCCTCCTGCTGGCTGCTGGCAGAACTGCAGCAGGACGTCAACATCAGAGTCAGAAAAACATTCATCTGAAAACTAAATATAAACATAAACATGCTGATTCTTCAGCCGTCAGTCCAGATGTGCGTCTGTATGACATCATCACCACCAGCCGCCATTTAAAGGAGGCGGGGCCGAGCCGCTCGTCATGACGTCACAGATTTTATTTTCTTTAAAGTTATTTTAAACATTCTTCATCATTAACGAGCGCCGGCTGTGATTGGCTGGAGGTGTGCCCCCCCCTTCCCATCAGCCAATCAGAATGATGACGGCGAGGAGACTGTGTGTGTGTTCATTAACTCAGTCTAGCCGTTGCCATGGTAACAGGCATTCATTTGACTCCTGTGTGTGTGTTTTGTTTTTTTTTAATAAGTCACATTCCTCCTCCTGGTAACCATGGAGACGCAGGGTCTGGGACAGGAAGTGAGGAATGTAAACAAGACCTCACGCAGGGTCAGAGGTCACGTCACGCCTCATTTCTTCCTCTGTGGTGGTAAACAGCAGCGGGTCAAAGGTCACGGCTCACATTGAAATCACATCTTCACGTTCAACACAAAAGTTTTTCACTTTAACATCTGAGGTTTGAATAATCAATCAATCAATCAATCAATCAATCAATCAGTCAGTGGTATTAATCTGACAGATAATCTCATTATTGATTTAAAGATTCAAAGATTTTAAATGTTTCAGTCGTGATTACAGACGTCTCACCAAGTGGAGGTAATGACAGAGTCAGACTGACCTTTGACCTCTCACACACACACTCACACACACACACTCTCACACACACACACACACACACACACACACACTCACATTCCTCTGAAACCTGAAACAAACATTTAAACAAGTGGAGACAAAACACACGAAGGTCAAAACAACAACACACACTTAGACTATGAAGAGTGAATGAAACCTTTATTGATCGCTGATTGATCAGAGGAGTTATTGATCAGTTTCAGCTTCGCTCTTCTTTCTTCTCACTTCACTGCTTTCAGTCCTGAGCTGCCGGTTGTCATGGAAACGAAGCGCTGCCTCCACAATGTGCTCTCTGTGTGTCTTTAATGAAAGACTCAGACTCCCCTCCTCCTCCTCCTCCTCCTCCCCCTCCTCCCCCTCCTCCTCCTCCTCCTCCTCCTCCTCCTCCTCCTCTTCTTCCTCCTCCTCCCCCTCCTCCTCCTCCTCCTCTTCCTCCTCCTCCTCCTCCTCCTCCTCCTCCTCTTCTTCCTCCTCCTCCCCCTCCTCCCCCTCCTCTTCCTCAGTAAGCTTTCAGCTCAGTTTCACAGTAAGTCGACCCTTTAAAACTGCCTCAGTTCACAAGTAGCAGCGTGATGTCATCCAGTCAGTTGGTGATGTCATCGGGTCGGTTGGTGATGTCATCCAGTCAGTTGGTGATGTCATCCGGTCAGGTGGTGATGTCATCGGGTCGGTTGGTGATGTCATCAGCAGCAGACTGGCTATTCTCATTATTGATTAATCAATAATGAGAATAATTTTATTTTCTGATCATTTTGTTTTTGTTGAATTTGTTTTTCTTTCTCGATCAAACTTTATTAAAAATAAAATCTTTTCTGTTTCTATCAGAAATAAAACAACAAAATCAGCTGATTGAAACAAAAACAAACATTTTATTTTGTTTATTTGACGTCAGAGAAAAAAACAAACAAACATTTACAGGTTTAATATTTACAAGTTTTATTTTGAAGTAATTTGGCTTCATTTAAAGCCAAATAAATATTGATTACTAAAGATTTCACTATTGGAAACTGATTAGATTTCTTCCAGCGATCTGATTGGTCAGTGGGCGGGGCGTTAACCTGTTACCATGGTGATGAACCCCAGAGTTACACCTGAAGTTAACCTGCTGTCAGGTTTGATTATGATCAATATGATTATTGATGTTGTAACATGAAACACTAAAGAGGTCAAAGGTCAGAGGTCATGTTTGCGTCACATGTGTTCGGCGGTCAGCGCCGACTCGCTGTCGGAGGCGTGCGAGGCGTGGATGAGCCTGGCGAGGCCGGTCTTGGCGGAGTACCTGAAGAAGACGGCCTTGATGATGTCACGGCGGCGGCTGCGGTGCAGCAGGCTGTAGAGGGCGGGGTTAACGACGCAGTGCAGCAGCGAGCAGCACTGCGTCAGGTGCAGCGCCACGTCCAGGAAGTTCTCCAGCCGGCAGCTGAAGGGCAGCGCGCCGAGCAGCGCCAGCGTGTCCAGCAGCAGCACGGCGTGATACGGCAGCCAGCACGCCACGAACACCGCCACGTAGGCCAGGACGATCCGCCGGCTGGCGCGGCGCTCCCGGTCCGAGCCGGGCGGCAGCGCCGCCGCCAGCAGCGCCGAGAACACGGCGATGACGGGGAACGGCACGGCGAAGCCGAGCACGATGAAGCTCAGCTGCACCGCCGCCGTCCAGGCCCGAGCGCTGGCGGGCGGGTACACCGGCCGGCACACGGCGCCGTCCGTCTGCAGCGACCTCACCGTCTGCAGGAAGTAGGTGTCGGGGACGGACGCCGCCAGCGCCAGCAGCCACACCGACACGCACACCAGCCGCCGCAGCGCCCGCCTCCTGCGGCCGTCGGGGGCGTCGGCCAGCAGCGTGGCGGACAGGAAGCGGTCCACGCTCATGCAGGTGAGGAAGAAGATGCTGCTGAACAGGTTCACGCTGAAGATCAGGTGAGTCAGCTTACAGACCGCCTCGCCGAACGGCCAGCGCCCGCCCTGCAGCAGCGACGCCACCCACACCGGCAGCGTGGCGAGCACGCTCAGGTCCGCCGCCGCCAGCTGAACGATGTACAGGTGCGTCTCGTGGCGGCTCCGCCCCCCCCCGCAGGTTCACCCAGAACACCAGCGCGTTGGCGGCGAGGCCCAACACGAAGATGAAGATGTAGAGGACGGACAGGACGTGCAGCAGCGCGGCGTGGCTGACGCCGCCCGAACACCGCAGCGTCTCCACCTGAGACAGGTTGTCATGGTCACCGGCCGTCAGGTTTAGCTCCGCCCACAGCTCCAGGAGCTCAGTGAGGTCAGTGGCGCTCAGACTCATGATGACCACGTCGTCTTCACACCTGCAGACAAGAAGACAGCAGTCACATGACCAGGAAGCCCTGGACCAATCAGAAAGCAGCTTACATCATCATCATCGTTCTCTGACGACGTTCACTCCGTAAATATTTACTAATAATAATAAATATATTTAATTAAAGGTGATAAACCATCATGTGACCTCGTTACCACACACACACACACACACACACACACACACAGACAGACACACACACACTCACACACACACACACACACACTCACACACACACACACACACACACACACACACACTCACACACACAGACAGACACACACACACACACACACTCACACACACACACACACACACAGACACACACACTCACACACTCACACACACACACACACACACACACACACAGACACACACACTCACACACTCACACACAGACAGGTCTAGGGTACGGCAGCAGGACGGAGGTCAGAGGTCAAACATCAGCGTTTAATGGCTCCTTCACAGTAAAATAAAGACTCAGAGGTCACGACCTTGAAAATAAAAGTTTACTGTGGAGCTCAAACAAAGAATCAATTAGTCTCAAAAACATCAAAGACGCCTTCAAATGTTTTATTGATCCTTTTATTGATCGTTCTGCTTCAACAAGCTTTAAAACTATTCTCACATTTCAGCTTCATCCACACCGAGAATCACTGTTAGCTGCAGCTCTGAGGCCCCCCGGGGTCCGCCTGGGGGTCTGGGGCCCCCCGGGGTCCGCCTGGGGGTCTGGGGCCCCGGGGTCCGCCTGGGGGTCTGAGGCCCCCCGGGGTCCGCCTGGGGGTCTGGGGCCCCGGGGGTCCACCTGGGGGTCTGAGGGTCTGAGGGGGGCCACACACATCCCTCAATAAAACCTCCATAAAACATTCAGGCTGCTCGTCGTCTGAACCTGCTGATTATTTTCTCTGTATGACAGAAAACATCCTGGTTTTAAAGAGTTTGATGTGTTGAAGAATAATGTGGTTTGAGGTTTATGTTAATGAGCTCAGCTGCTCTCTCACATACAGAGCAACCATTCAGCGCCGTGAGATCAGACGCCAGCTGGGAGGCTCCTGAACGCACCATCACAACACTGGAAAGCACCAGCTGCACTTAAAGTGTCATAAAACTCTCAGAGAGTCTCGAGCTCGTGTCAACAACCTGCAGAACTCCGCACACACACACACACACGTTATAAACACGTTATAAACACGTTATTACACAAACATCCACACACACCTTATTCACGCGCCGCCGGCTGTTCGGACCGTAAATCAGATTCCTGTTTGGTTTTCCTGTGAATGTTGAAACCAGCTGATCGATCTGATCAGAAAGCGGAGCTGCGCCGCGGCGGGAATGTTGTGATCGATACTGTTGAAACATCCTCAGATTAAAGAACAAACGCATCAAATCTCTCAAACACACGAATCAGAAGTTAAAGTGACTCGAGGCGCAGCATCTGTGAGCCGAACGCACCGGAGGACGTTATCGATCACCGATCACAGCTCTCTGTGTTTCCGATCAGCGCGTGCAGCTGCCGCGCTGTCAAAACTCCTCAAAACGAGCTTTTCTCAAAGGGAGTCCGGCTGAGACCGGAAACACTTTACCTGCAGGATCGACCGCTGCGTTTCCTCCTCTGATCAGCTGCACGGATCGATAGATATACAGATGATCGATCCGGAGGAGTCCCGGGTCCGGAGGCGGTTACAGTCCGGGTCCTGCAGCAGACAGCAGAGACACCCGCAGCGGCTCTCTGCGGGACTTACTGCGGTCTGAGCTGCGGGGCCGAGCTGCGGGGTCACTCACGCCGCACACAAAAGCGTCAAACACGCGTGACGTCAGAGTCCCGCCGATGGACTCTCAGATACACGTGGAGGTATGGAGGATCATTACTGACGAGAAAAAACAGTCACGTTCAAACAGGTAGAAAATAAAACTAACTTTTACTTCGACACATTTCAACTCAAAGGAATAAAATGTAATTATCTGATTCAATCATTCACTTTTTTACTTTAACATAATTAAAAAGTAAAAAAAGTAAATCTGAAAAATAAAAAAAGATTACAATTTCATCATTTTTTTTTTATTTTTAGTGTCATTTATTTTCCTGACATGACGTCAACGATCTGTAAGTTTCATCAGTTTCAATCAAATTGTTCAATTATTTGTTAAAGTTATATTGATTTAATACAATGCAATTAAGACATAAAATATAATTAAATATGCACAAATACAAGTCTAACATATCCAAGAAATAAAATAAAAAAATTAAGAATAAAATAAAATAAATAATGGATATAACTCAACAT
The DNA here is from genome assembly GCA_029490765.1 of Euthynnus affinis. Taxonomy (NCBI): domain Eukaryota; kingdom Metazoa; phylum Chordata; class Actinopteri; order Scombriformes; family Scombridae; genus Euthynnus; species Euthynnus affinis. Next base: position 18,566,339 of record CM055861.1, read on the forward strand.
GAGCAAATAAAAATATGAATCCCATCGTTTAACCAAATATCAATCTTCAGGAAACCTAATATTTCACCTATTATTATTATTATTATTATTATTATTATTATTATGTTCAACATCTTTCAGTCTTTTCTGGCCCTTTGTGCCTCTCAGCCAGATGTTCAGACACCTCAATGCACTGAAGGCCTTTAACAACCGCAGCTGCTGACCGGAACTGTCAGTGCGTCATGTGGTGGTCCGGTAGCTTGTACACACTCATCATGGCACTCCTCTGCTGGCTGTGGTTGTCAGAGACTTCCTGTTCTCTTCTACACAGCGTGCAGTCAGATTATTTTATGAGGGTGGACAGAGGTAAGGCTGCAGGAGATGGAGCCTTGTAGTTTTGTCAGAATGGGTCAAATTGTTTGAGGTATGACTTGTACTCAGGAGAACTGTGGCTTCTGTTTGGTTTGTCACGACCATGAAATGGGATTCCCTGCTTCCCTGAAAGGTGACAGTTTAACTGCACAGCAAAGCTACTCTCTGCTCTCAGTAATTCACCACATTTGCTGCTTGCATCTGCCGTAACACATCAGCACGGTCAGCACCGGCTTTATAGGTCCTCCAGGACTGCACACTTACCTTGTATGCTGGTGTTCTGTCGAGGGCTTCCAGTCTCTGAAGCATGAAGAGTCTTTGTTATTTCTGGCCGATCGCCTTCCAAACTGTCTGCATGAAATGATTTTCTGCACAATAATCCAACTATTCAAATATTTCAAACAACTGTGCTGAAAGGATCTTTTCTGCAGCCCAAAGACCTCCTGAGCAACACATACTAACATTAATAATGAAATGTAATATATAACAGCGCCTCCATACCTAAAGTCTACTAGTCTGTTCCTGACTCCTGGTCTGTTCCTGACTCCTGGTCTGTTCCTGACTCCTGGTCTGTTCCTGACTCCTGGTCTCTTCCTGACTCCTGGTCTGCTCCTGACTCCTGGTCTGCTCCTGACTCCTGGTCTGTTCCTGACTCCTGGTCTGCTCCTGACTCCTGGTCTGCTCCTGACTCCTGGTCTCTTCCTGACTCCTGGTCTGCTCCTGACTCCTGGTCTGCTCCTGACTCCTGGTCTGCTCCTGACTCCTGGTCTCTTCCTGACTCCTGGTCTGCTCCTGACTCCTGGTCTGTTCCTGACTCCTGGTCTGTTCCTGACTCCTGGTCTGCTCCTGACTCCTGGTCTCTTCCTGACTCCTGGTCTCTTCCTGACTCCTGGTCCGTTCCTGACTCCTGGTCCGCTCCTGACTCCTGGTCCGTTCCTGACTCCTGGTCCGTTCCTGACTCCTGGTCTGCTCCTGACTCCTGGTCTCTTCCTGACTCCTGGTCTCTTCCTGACTCCTGGTCTGTTCCTGACTCCTGGTCTGCTCCTGACTCCTGGTCTGTTCCTGACTCCTGGTCTGCTCCTGACTCCTGGTCTGCTCCTGACTCCTGGTCTCTTCCTGACTCCTGGTCTCTTCCTGACTCCTGGTCTGTTCCTGACTCCTGGTCTGCTCCTGACTCCTGGTCTGCTCCTGACTCCTGGTCTGCTCTTGACTCCTGGTCTGCTCCTGACTCCTGGTCTGTTCCTGACTCCTGGTCTGTTCCTGACTCCTGGTCTGCTCCTGACTCCTGGTCCGTTCCTGACTCCTGGTCTGCTCCTGACTCCTGGTCTGTTCCTGACTCCTGGTCTGCTCCTGACTCCTGGTCCGTTCCTGACTCCTGGTCTGCTCCTGACTCCTGGTCTGCTCCTGACTCCTGGTCCGTTACTGACTGCAGTATATCTTGTGCTGGTCATTGATCACAACTACACACATTATTATAAGTGCACTAAATCCTTTGTGAGTTTATCAAAGCAGCTGATCAACAATCATAAACATGTAGTGATATTTCCAGCTGCTTTGCCTGCAGTGTCTCATCCACCGTCAGTATGTTTTATACAATGTGCTAGTAAAGATAGTTATTATGATCAAATTAGAGCAGAAGTTGTCTGATTGTAGTCTAACTCTATGGTCTCCATGGTCTAGACCTGCTCTATGTAAAAGTGCCCTGAGATGACTTTGTGTTGTGATTTGGCGCTACATAAATAAAATCGGATTGACTTGAATTGATCTGTTTATCATAGCTTGCCACGTATCTCTGGGTCGTCCCTCACACTCAAATTCTACCAGATTTCAAAGTGTTCTGGATTTATGAGTAATAGACATAAGATGGCTTTTTGATCTTAGTGATTATTCTGAACTGATCACTGAGGATAGTTTAATACTTTTTCTTGATTTGTACAAAGCTTTGACACAGTTGAGCATTCTTTCATTAGTGATTGAATTGAAAGATTTGGGTTTGGAAGGAACTTTTACAATGAAAAACCTCAGCAAATGGAAGTGACATAACCACTGAGAGATTCTATCTACAAAGAAGCACATCGTTTTGTTTTATCCTGATGTAAAATGGAATAATCTTAGAATGTATCTTTATGATAAAGTCTGTGAGTAGAAATTTAAGTAGATGACTCAGCTTTATTCTAGAGAAATTCTCAAAACTAGTGATGTATTATAAAAGAGCAGCAGTCATGGGAACCATGTGGAAAACTGCTCTCAGGTCAGTTCTGTCAACTTTAAACAGCTGTTAAACTGTCTCAACATAAATCAGGACCTTCATGTTGTTACAAACATTCCTGACTCATTTACTGCAGCTGAGAGGAGGAAGAGGAGGAGAACTTTCACTCTGACAGCAGCTCTACACAAACACATTTACTTTACAATAACAATTAACAATAATACATTTTCTACACCTCAAACGAGCGATTGTCTTTTGTCAAACACTTGAGTCTTTCCTCTTGGTGCTGGACATTCAAACTTCTCAGTAATCATCTCACTTTCCAGTCAGTCAGTCAGTCAGTAGCTTTATCTCCTAGAGCTTTTCAACCTTTTCAAAGCAGACACATTTCCTTCCTCAATGGAACTGTTCATGTGCCATTTAGGCATGGACCGGATTTGAACATGTGATCTTTGGTTTATCAGACCAATGCCTTACCTTGCCTTACCAGCTTGAGGAATTTGTGGTTAGTGTTTTGGTCCAGTGTGAGTTCACAGAAATCTGATGGAAACAACAACATACAATCAGACAGATTAGATTATTCAATTTGTATTTGGATACTAATTAATTATACTTGTAGATAAGAATTATTCCATTAGCCTTGGGAGACCATGAATAAATACAAAAAGATCAGAGGAAAGGTTTATGTATTAACTATCTTTCACACATTTGTTCAAGAGTTAATACATTTTAAGCATCAACCAGCATGAAGTGATTGTTTAATGGTCAATTTATAACTACAAATTTGTTGGCATAAAGTAATATGTGTTTATCACTCTGGGAACATAAATATGTGAAGCAATATCAAGTTGTTGAGATGTTTCAGTAAAACCAAAAAATGTGAACCCCTTGGTGGTGCTAGAGGAAAAGTCAGTGGATTACCCAAGTCAGTAGAATTCATCCTCTGTGGACGATGGATGTTTGTACAAAATTTCATAACAATTAGTCCAGAAATTATTGAAATATTTAAGTTTGGACCATGACCACTGATAAATATACATCTGTGATACATTTTGTTTGAATGAATCAAACCAAAAGCCCACTCACACTTCCTCAGACCTGATTCCAACCACTGGACTCCATTAGGGTCCACTCTGAAAGACAATATAACAAAATCAGAAGAGCATGTTCTCTTCAGCATGTTCAATCATGAGTCCACACAATCACTGACATTGTCTCTCCATACCTGAGAGTGTCCAGCCTCCAGTGTGGATCCTCCTGTCCAGCAGACAGCAGCTTCTCTCCTGAGTCTCCTGGATGATTGTAGCTCAGGTCCAGCTCTCTCAGATGGGAGGGGTTGGAGCTCAGAGCTGAGGCCAGAGAAGCACAGCCTTCCTCTGTGATCAGACATCCTGACAGGCTGCAAACACACAAGCAAGATATTCTGAGGATATTAGTGCTGTTAGTGCAGGTAAACAATGCAGAACTTTGCGCAGATTCTGTAAACTACTTGTGTTTCAAAATGTAATGTGGACTGAACAGATTTTTAATTTAATTTAATAGTTCATTTTTCATATAAGAATCAGGATTTACTTTAGCATATGTTGACCTGGCTGATAAATCTTGACTTTATAATTGAGTGATTGCATAATGAATAAAAGAGCACTTCTCTAATTGCTAATTTTGAATATTACTTTTATTGATATGTATGTTTTGTTAAAAAAGGCTTAATGATTCGCTTAGTGGTTTGAAAAGGTAAAATAGCCTAAATATGGATACAAAACTTCTTAAGGTATCAATACAGTTGTACGTGAAATAAATAATGAAATGTAAATTTTAGCCAAATATAAAAGCATATCTTCAGCATGTTGTTTGGCTATTGGTACTCCAGTTATATGAAATATAATTATCAGCAAGTGGTTCATTTTGCATGACAGGTGGTACGTACATAAAATTGTCATCAATCTTTGACCTCATGTGTTCTGGTACTACGTATGTTTATGAATCACACAGTGTTCAAGCACAGGGTTTGTTATGGCAACTCCATGACTAGCACAGAAGTCCAACAACAAAGCACCACTCCAGTTCAGATCAGGCATGCTAATCCCCCATCATTGCCTTGAGTCCCCAGACAGTGTCATCTCTAGTACCCAACCCAGAGAATTGAGCATCTCATCTGGCTTGAGATTGCCATGGGATTCACTAGAAGTAGCTAGAAGAGAGATTAATGCCGAACAGCCAGCAGCACTGTGACCCAGCCCCAGTTACCCGACCTGCTGGTATCCCACTCATAATTTCCTGATGTATCAATCCAATCCAGTAGTGCTTTACATTAGTAGGGTTAGTAAAACAAAATTGCAAAATGATTTTTTAAGTTATTAATTTTGGAGGCAAACTTATTGAAAATTAGAAAGTGCTGTTGTAGTTCAAGGTGCAGTACCTCTATGCATTAGTCAGAGTTATGAGTTACGAGATAAATAACCAAATTCAAACAATACAGGGCAACAGAGAAAACTGATCCAACCTGAGAGTTTCCAGTGTACAGTGTGGACTCTCCAGTCCAACAGAAAGTAGCTTCACTCCTGAATCCTGCAGGTTGTTGTTACTCAGGTCCAGCTCTCTCAGACTAGAGGACTGGGAGCTGAGAACTGAGGACAGAGCTGCACAGCTTCTCTCTGAGAGGTTGCAGCCACTCAGCCTGGAGAAGAAATGATTAGTAAAAAAGTAATGTCAATCAGAACAGCATGTGTAAAGCACTCTGAAATAGACAAAATTCTCTTAACTCTTACAGAGCTTTGTTGGAGGCTTTGACCACTGGCAGCAGCCTCAGAAGAGCCTCCTCTGAAGCAGAGTATTTCTTCAGGTCAAACACATCCAGATCTTTTTCTGATGACAGTAAGATGAAGACCAGAGCTGACCACTGAGCAGGAGACAGTTTATCTGTGGATAGACTTCCTGATCTCAGGGACTGTTGGATCTCCTCCACTAGAGAACGATCATTCAGTTCATTCAGACAGTGGAACAGATTGATGCTTCTCTCTGCAGACAGATCCTCACTGATCTTCTTCTTGATGTACTCAACTGTTTCCTGATTGGTCTGTGAGCTACTTCCTGTCTGTGTAAGAAGGCCTTTTAGGAGAGTCTGATTGGTCTGCAGTGAAAGACCCAGGAGGAAGCGGAGGAACAAGTCCAGGTGTCCATTTGGACTCTTTAAATAAATGTTTAATACTAGGAGCTTAATTTATATAGCTGCTGCTGCCATCTGCTGGACAAAAAGTTTATTTCTGATAATAAGAGTTTCTTAACGGACTGTAAAAGTCTTGTTTGGTGACATTTGGAGAAAGATTGAGTTTTTCCAAAGCTGCATGTTCAGCATGATGGAAATAAAGATCAGCTGTTAGTTTGGATGAAGTTTGACAGCAGGAGTCCAGATGTTTTCTTCATCTTTCAAATGAAGTGAAAAAGAGAACAATGAGAGTTTTTCTGTGATGAAGTAAAGTGGAGAACTGTTCCTGGATCTGTAGATGTGATGCTTTTTCCTCCATGCTTGCAGCTCTGTGTGCAGTCTGTGTTTGGATGTCGAGCTGTGAGCTTTTGACTTTCTTCTTTGTTTCCTCTCTCAGCTCCTGGTCACATACCTGATCTGACCTCTGACCTGCTGATTGTCACAGCAGAAGAAGACAAATGGACGTCTGTATTCACTTTGTGTGCAGAAAGCTCAGTGACACGTGTTTCACTGTTTTCTTCCTGGAGGAGAAAACACTTGCTTTTTGTCCAAAGCACATTTTCCCAATAGAACTATTAATGTTGATGATTTCTATCAAAATGTGACTTTTCATTCAAAGTTGAGTTGTGTGAAGGTTGTAGAAATGAGAAACTGACCCTGCGCTAAACTGTGTGTGAATAAACAACAGAACTATTAATAATCTTCAGCTTATTATCAGAGTGCCATTTTTCTGAATCTGACAATAAAGATCAAATGAAAGCTTCTATTATTATTTATGATGCTTTTTTATTGGACATAACAGGTGATACTGCAGTTCCATTTATTTCTGCCTGAGTAACAGAAACATACAAATGATCAACTTTACTCGGTACAACACAAAAACAGGAAATCAGAAACATTTCAAACAGATTGTAAACAGATTGATGATCCTGTAAATGAGCTTTTTATTGTGGATATTTAGTAAGGCACTAAACTGTCAGCTGTTTGTCCTCTAATATTCTGTTCACATACAGCCAGAGCTGCAACAATTAGTCCATTCATTGATTATCCATCAACACTAAATCAACACTTCATCATCATTTGAGTCGGAGTAACCAGCATGAAAAAACAGCTTTTAAGTGCTATTAATGTGGTCTGAACACTGACAGTACACCTCCAGTAGGGGGCAGACCTGCCTTGACCGTGACGTTGTTATAGCGCGAAAAGGATTCTTTTGTTGTTGTTGTTGTTTTCTTACGCCGTTGACTTCCGTCTGACAGTCTGACACGAAGGACCAGAGACTGAGTGAGCAAAAAGAAAGAAAGAAAATCAGGACTGCCACTGATCTGTCCATTGGCAGATACTATCATAAAAACTAAGACTGCCACTGATCTGACCACAGGCATCAGACGGACTGACTTTTCGACTTGAAAGCCAACAACGATTAATATTACGGCGAACCAACTACTGAACCTCCGGTGAGTCAGCAGATTTTAGCTAGCTGTTAGCTAGCCGCTAACAACAGTAAAAATGAGCTATTTACTTAAAATAGGTTGACCAATGTTGCTCATGTTGCTCACCAGATGTCCTAGGAGGTATTGCTATGTGTTCTATTAATTTTTTTGAGAGTTATGTTGCATTTTAGTGTCGTCTAAAAAATAAAAAAAAGTCCGCTAGCTTACACAGACACACACACTGCGGGATTCCCTCTTTCCCTTGAACTCTACTGATTAACATATTTATTTATTTATTTTTTATTTATCTTATTTATATATTTATTTTTGTTATTTTGGGGCCTTATTATTTTTTTTATATAATTAAAGAACAGTTAAGCTGTGAATATTATTATTGTGTAATTGTCAATAAATGTTCAACTGTTCAACGAATTACAACCCACTTCTTTTGAGTAACTTGTGGTTAACCTCCTATCGGACCTAGAGGTGAAGTATTTCTTATCCTAACAAAATTTAGGGCAATAAGTGCTACATCATGATAATGTTTATTTACAGCTCTACATGCACATCCAGTAGAGACACATAAAAACATGTCGGTTTCTGAATCGACTATATGATTAAAAAAACAAGAAATAAGAGTAAAAACAACAAAGTGCCTCTATAGGCCAGCGGATACTTACTGTCATTATGTGTCTTATAGTTAGTTGGCAAAACTCTTCCAACATTTTTAAAAACCTTGGTCACAACTTGACGTTTCAGTAAACTTTCAGCCTCTTGTGGTTTTCTCTCTGAGAGCTTCTGAGGTTCACTGAGACTCATAAGGATCAAAGCCAGGACCTCTGAACCTCCAAACAGTCCTCTAACAGACTGAGCTATCTGCTCTGAGAACATCAGCTTCTTTTTTACACCTTTTTAAATGTCTTTATATGTGACTGACAAACAAACTGTCAATCATGTGGAAACCATGTTGGTTTAGAAACTGCATTTACAAGCAGTGAGAGATCAGGTTGGTACTAAATAACATGAGAAAGTTTCTCTAACAGGAGGAGACTCTCCCTCCTACAGAGAGCACAGAGAAGCTGAGGAACCAGAGTAACAGACTCCAAACCCAGCACACAGAGGCTGAGTGAATGTGGTGTTGAAGGTGTGGAGGTGGATCAGTGTGTCAGAGGAGACTCTGTAGAAGGACAGAGTGCCAGCAGGACAGTCCACATACACTGCTACTCTGTTAGAGCGAAAAGAGGAGAAGAAGAAGGAGGAGGAGATGGATGTTTTTATCTTATTGTGCCAGGCAGAGTAACCACCATCATCAGAGCACTCCAGACTCCAGGACTGATCATTCCCTCCAAACCAACAGTCTTCACTGTCTCCTCTCCTGCTGATTCCTCTGTAACTCACTGATATATCAACCTTTCCCTCCCACTCGACCTCCCAGTAACAGCGACCAGTCAGATCATTTCTACACAGCAGCTGATACCAGTGATCAAATCTGTCTGGATGATCAGGATATGACTGATCCTCCCACACATATGTCACCTTCCTGTTGTTGTCAGACAGTTTGAGTTCTCTGTTTACTGTGTTTGGATCCAGTGTGAGTTCACAGAAATCTGATGGAAAGAACGAGACACAATACAGCTGCAGTTATTGATCTATCATTGATTGATGATGACATCATCTTCATCCTCAGTAGGATGTGAATGAGTGATGTCACAGTTTGAAGTTTGATTTGTTTTGATGAATGAAATGAAAAACACACTTACACTTCCTCAGACCTGGTGTCAACCATCGGACTCCAGCAGGATGCAGCCTGAAAGGAGGAGGGGGGTCAGAGCAGCACGTTCTCTTTCAGCATGCCACCCGATCAGACTGTTATCACCCATTTATTTCAGTGTGCAGATGGAGCCCCGCCCACCATCAAAACAGAAACTTAAGAAGACGTGGTTTGTGAAGGAGGCAACCCTGTCTCCTCAAAATTACGTTAACACACACACACACACACACACACACTGTACATACATTTATTTAAACACAGAGACAAACACATGTAGCAGTGTTTCTATAGTTCTCACTCATTAATATCACAGCAAGTCCACATCTTTATATTTTATTTTATTTTTACTCGTCTGTATAAATTTCTAACAGCAAAGTCACAATTCTTCCTTCATCTGTGTGTGTGTGAGTGTGTGTGTGTGTGTGTGTGTTTGTGTGTGTGTGTGTTTGTTTGTGTGTGTTTGTTTGTGTGTGTGTGTGTGTGTGTGTGTGTGTGTTAATGTTAATGTTAATGTTTAGAACAGCAAAGTCACTCAATAACACTGGAACATCTAACCCTAAAATGAACAACATTCCTGAGTGAAGGGTTAGAGAGAATGAACCTTCCTCCTCCTGCTCCTCCTCCTCCTGCTCATCAGTGAAGCATCTTTCACTATTCAGGTGATTCTTTTAATATGAAGGGAATAATGTGGCCAGCAGGAAGTCAGCGGAGGAAAGAAGGACTTCTCAGAGACCTATCAGGGGAAACCAGTCGATGTCAGGGGGATGTAAAGCAACAAAAACAACACTCACTCCCATCAAGTCCAGCTGTTTCCCATTAAAGTTACAACTCAAATACAAGAATCAACTCTGAACTTTATTCCAAACTTCAAGCTGCCGTCACACAACAATTATTAGCTCCAATAAAACTGAGTCACATGATGCTACAATTACAAACTAGTTCTAACAGCTGAATGAAGTGAAAGACATCAATAAATAGTCCTGCAGAACCTCATCAGACTTTATGATCAATTGTAGACTAATAAGATTTTAGAGAGAATGTGTTTTTATTCTTCCATGTAGATTTATAATGTGAGCAGGATCCAGGTGAACTAAGTGATCTGATTGGCTGGAGATAGATCACTTTTCTGATTCATCACAGAGTTAAAAATCTGATCAACAAAAGAAGCAGAAACAACTTCATTTATTAGAGATTTTTCTTTTCATGATGTTATTTCCTCCATGAAACTGTTTCTGGCTGACAGACAGACTCTTCCTGACTTTACTTTGATCCATAATAACAGTTAAACATCTTTATATTTCACATCATTTATTATTTACATTCAGTCACATGACGTCAGCTTTGATATGAGTTACATCATTTCAACTTTCCCTGAAACATTAAACACATATTTACAGTGTTCAGAAGACACTCTGATCATATTCTGGGTTATTGATTCATTCATTCACTATCAGGATGATCAATAGATACAGATGCAGATAATCAATAAATGCGGAATGCAGGTTGTTATTTCTGTTTGTTAAACATCTGCTTTGTGTTTCATATCAGGTTGTTACGAAAGTCCTTCCAGTTGTCTCCATGACGACCGTGTGGATGACCGCTGTGAACCCGTGTGTAGCTACACCGCTGAACAAGTGACTGCAGGAAGAGCAGCAGTTTCTCTGAGGTAACATTACTGAACGCTGTAAGAAACTGCAGCAAAAATACACTCACATACAGAGCAGACGTTATCAGAAGGCGACTGTAAGAGTTGATCCAGTATTTTCATTTTCAGCGCTGCAGTAATGGAGGGACAGAATCCACATGCAACCATCAACATCATATAATCATCATTCAATCAAACCTAAAGCTCAGTAACATCTTACCCAGAAAATACAACATTTGTGCACCTGGTTCCCCAGTTAGTGAACATTAAACTGGTATAATCCCAGCAAGCAGCTGGCAGCACAGCAGAGCATTTTCAGCTCCTGTTCTTCAACTGGAAGTTTGAATTAACAGCATTTAAACCAAATGTTGAATCATTACATGAGCTCATGACATGATTGATGATTCTTTTTTACATTACAAACAAACAAACGTCTGTTTCAAACCTTTCTATTGATGCTCTAACAAAACATTATTAGAAATTACCTCTGACAGTGAGCTCGTTTCCTGTTTCAGCGGTGAAACAAACAGACGAGTCGTTGGAGGCTCGGCGCCGCCTGCAGGCTGCAGAGGTCGTTACACACAGTGACTGTTTGTCCTGCAGGAGGCGCTACAGGAAACTAATTCTATTTATGATCATCACTGCTTATATGTTTACTGTTTCTGTTTATGAGCTTGATGTTAAGCTGCTTTGTCTTAAAAACATAAAAGGCCCAAAAATCACAAAACTCTTTTTGTTCAAACCAAACAAACATTCAAGTTTTCATATTTGGGTCAAATCCAGAAATCTGGACATAAATTCAAGTGAAACAGATTTTAAAAATATTACAAATGTACACTGTAAAAGGTGATACACACAAATATACAATAAAAATACAAAACATACAGTACTGACCTACACTGTAAAATATATGTAGTCTGCTCAAATTTACACTGTAAAAAATATAAAACTACATCATAAAAATTTACACACAATACTACACTGTAAAAAATACACTGTTAAAGTATTCTGAACACAAAACACTGTAAAAAATATTATAGTCATATTAACATTATAAACTGTGCCACATTGTAGAGAACACTAAACTGACCTCTGCACTGTAAAAAATATTCACCTGCACTGTAAAAAACAGCGTCAGTTTATTGAGTTGTAATTTATTTATTTCAATATTTGATGTTTGGATAATTATTGTAATAATGATAATAATTATAATTATAATAATTATAATAATTCTTGTTCATCATTTTGTTTCTCAAACAGTGATTATGAAAGGAAACAAATTCACATTTTTAACAGCTTTGATGTTTTTACCCTTTTTAATGCCGACAGGCTCCGCTGACGGTCAGCAGGGGGCGCCGCTCTGCAACACAGCACACCTGGAAACACCTGCTGCTGCCTTCAGGTACCATCAGGAAAACTCAGACACCCTGCAGGCGTTTTTAACGGCTGAGCAGGAACTTTATTCTTTTAAACAGAAGTGAAAATGAGGATCTGAAACTGTAAAAACAGAATCAGTATAGAAATAATTTACATTAAAGAAATTCCAACAAAAACACTTTAAATCAAAACATCGAGTCTGTTGTAAACATTTATTTATTTAATATCTTTTACATTTCAAACGGTTAAAGAGCGAAGCAGCTTCATAAAATCTGAACTGATGAAAGTTCCACATTCTGACTTTAAACAAACAAACTCGAGTATTTCTGATTCTTTCCCGTCAAATATTGATCTGAACTGAAGGACCAAGGTTTCTGTGGAAGTTTTGGAGGAAAAAGGAAACAGAGTTCAAACAGTGATCAGTTAATACACTTTTCATTGATTGGCAGCGTAATCAATAATCATCACTGAGTCGGCTGAGAAAGTCAAACTTTTAAATTTCAAACAGAAAAAATAAATATTTATTGAAATGGATTTTATTTGCTTCAAAGAATCAACGACTCTCAGATTTCACCCCAACGAAAAACACCACAAAGCATTCTGGGTCCTGTAGTTCTTCCAGGTCATGACATCACTAAGACTCAACATGTTTCCTGTTCAGATATTTAGAATAAATCAATGAAATGTGACTAATCAATAACCAGCTTCATATAAATATTGATCATATGGCAGAGCGTGAAAGCTTTGCCACTCAGTTAGCGAGTTTCTACGTGTTTGTGTTGCTAGGCAACAGCGCTGCAGCGTTAGTGCGCGTTTCTGCGTTTCCTCATTAGATGCACCACCACATGACCGCCACCGAGGCCAGCAGACCAATCAGAGAGCTCGCTGCAGACGAGGGGGCGGAGTTACACAGGTCGGAGTTGCAGCACTTGAAGGTGAAACTGGACACCTGGAAATGATCAATGATGTCAGAATGTGTCTGATCAATCAGTGATCAGAAAGTAAAAACATCAATAATCTGTTTAACAGAAAATACAACAAACTGATCAATAATTCAAACTGATCAATAAATGGACTGCTGTGGTTCTACTAACTGAAACTTTGAGTAAACAGCCGTCAGATAAATAATAGTAGAAAATCATCCAGTAAAGTCCAGAAATAGAACTTCAGTAGAGAACGAGTAGAAACAGAGTAGACGACACGAAACCTCCAGATTTAACTTTATCTGAGAGAAACAGTAGAATACAGTAGAGTAGAATAGAGTAGAGAAACAATAGAATAGAATAGAATAGAATACAGTAGAATACAGTAGAGTAGAGTAGAGTAGAGAAACAATAGAATAGAATAGAATACAGTAGAATACAGTAGAGTAGAGTAGAGTAGAGAAACAATAGAATAGGATAGAATACAGTAGAGTAGAGTAGAGAAACAATAGAATAGAATAGAATAGAGTAGAGTAGAATACAGTAGAATACAGTAGAGTAGAGAAACAATAGAATAGAATAGAATACAGTAGAGTAGAGAAACAATAGAATAGAGTAGAGTAGAGTAGAGTGGAGTAGAGTAGACTAGAGTAGAGTAGAGAAACAATAGAATAGAATAGAGTAGAATACAGTAGAATACAGTAGAGTAGAGAAATAATAGAATAGAATAGAATACAGTAGAGTAGAGAAACAATAGAATAGAGTAGAATAGAATAGAGTAGAGTAGAGGAGAATACAGTAGAGTAGAGTAGAATACAGTAGAGTAGAGTAGAGTAGAGTAGAGAAACAATAGAATAGAATAGAGTAGAGTAGAGAAACAATAGAGTAGAGTAGAATAGAATAGAGTAGAGTAGAGGAGAATACAGTAGAGTAGAGTAGAATAGAATAGAGTAGAATACAGTAGAGTAGAGTAGAGTAGAGAAACAATAGAATAGAGTAGAGTAGAATAGAATAGAGTAGAATACAGTAGAGTAGAGTAGAGAAACAATAGAATAGAGTAGAGTAGAGGAGAATACAGTAGAGTAGAGTAGAGTAGAGAAACAATAGAGTAGAGTAGAATAGAATAGAATAGAATAGAGTAGAGTAGAATACAGTAGAGTAGAATAGAATAGAGTGGAGTAGAGTAGACTAGAGTAGAGTAGAGAAACAATAGAATAGAATAGAGTAGACTAGAGTAGAGTAGAGAAACAATAGAATAGAGTAGAGTAGAGTAGAGGAGAATACAGTAGAGGAGAGGAGAATACAGTAGAGTAGAGTAGAGTAGAGTAGAATAGAGGAGAGGAGAATACAGTAGAGTAGAGTAGAGTAGAATAGAGTAGAGAAACAATAGAATAGAATAGAGTAGAGTAGAGTAGAATACAGTAGAGTAGAATACAGTAGAGTAGAGTAGAGAAACAATAGGATAGAATAGAATAGAGTAGACTAGAGTAGAGTAGAGAAACAATAGAATAGAATAGAATAGAGTAGAATACAGTAGAGTAGAGTAGAGGAGAATACAGTAGAGTAGTGTAGAATACAGTAGAGTAGAATAGAGTAGAGTAGAATAGAATAGAGTGGAGTAGAATACAGTACAGTAGAGTAGAATAGAATAGAGTAGAGTAGAATAGAGTGGAGTAGAGTAGACTAGAGTAGAGAAACAATAGAATAGAGTAGAGTAGAGTAGAGTAGAATAGAATAGAGTGGAGTAGAATAGAGTAGAGAAACAATAGAATAGAATAGAGTACAGTAGAGTAGAGAAACAATAGAATAGAGTAGAATAGAATAGAGTAGAGTAGAGTAGAATAGAATAGAGTACAGTAGAGTACAGTAGAGTAGAGAAACAATAGAATAGAATAGAGTACAGTAGAGTACACTAGAGTAGAGAAACAATAGAGTAGAGTAGAATAGAGTAGAGTGGAGTACAGTAGAGTAGAGAAACAATAGAATAGAGTACAGTAGAGTACAGTAGAGTAGAGAAACAATAGAATAGAGTACAGTAGAGTACAGTAGAGTAGAGAAACAATAGAATAGAATAGAGTACAGTAGAGTACAGTAGAGTACAGTAGAGTAGAGAAACAATAGAATAGAATAGAGTACAGTAGAGTACAGTAGAGTAGAGAAACAATAGAATAGAGTAGAGTAGAGTAGAGTAGAATACAGTAGAGTAGAGTAGAGTACAGT
Organism: Euthynnus affinis; assembly: GCA_029490765.1. Classification (NCBI taxonomy): domain Eukaryota; kingdom Metazoa; phylum Chordata; class Actinopteri; order Scombriformes; family Scombridae; genus Euthynnus; species Euthynnus affinis. The sequence goes on from CM055861.1 coordinate 18,581,473, forward strand.
AGAGTAGAGTAGAGTAGAGTACAGTAGAGTAGAGTAGAGTACAGTAGAGCAGAGTAGAGTACAGTAGAGTAGAGTACAGTAGAATAGAATACAGTAGAGTACAGTAGAGTAGAGTACAGTAGAGTACAGTAGAGTACAGTAGAGTAGAGTAGAGTAGAGTACAGTAGAGCAGAGTAGAGTAGAGTACAGTAGAGTAGAGTACAGTAGAGCAGAGTACAGTAGAGTACAGTAGAGTAGAGTACAGTAGAGTAGAGTACAGTAGAGTACAGTACAGTAGAGTAGAGTACAGTAGAGTAGAGTACAGTAGAGCAGAGTAGAGTACAGTAGAGTAGAGTACAGTAGAGTAGAATAGAATACAGTAGAGTACAGTAGAGTAGAGTACAGTAGAGTAGAGTACAGTAGAGTACAGTAGAGTAGAGTAGAGTAGAGTAGAGCAGAGTAGAGTACAGTAGAGTAGAATAGAATACAGTAGAGTACAGTAGAGTAGAGTACAGTAGAGTAGAGTACAGTAGAGTAGAGTAGAGTAGAGCAGAGTAGAGTACAGTAGAGTAGAGTACAGTAGAGTAGAGTAGAGTAGAGTAGAGTAGAGTAGAGTAGAGTGTGTACCTGGGGGAACATCTGGCCCAGCCGGCCGTACTCGCAGTCTGAATATTTGAGACACTGCCGGTACGTCATTCCACCTGCAGGACAGGAGGACAGTAGAAACAGTAGATTCTCAGTAGAATCTCTGAACTTCAGATAGAATCTAAAGTTCTGAGTGTGTGAAGGATCAAAGCTTCAGACATGAAGCAGATCGGAGCGTCTGACTACGCACAGGTAGAGGTACAGCTGCACATACAAGCACAGGAACAGGTAAACAAACAAACAAGAAAACAAACAGGTAAACAGGTACCTCTCTCGGTGAGTGTCAGACAGGCGTCGTCATAGCTACAGTCTCTTTGTTTGGAGCAGCTTCCTGTGTAATCCTTACAGCTGTAACACCGAATGGCTGATCCTGAAACACATCAAACAGCTGATCCTGAAACACATCAAACAGCTGATCCTGAAACACATCAAACAGCTGATCCTGAAACACAAACAGCTGATCCTGAAACACAAACAGCTGATCCTGAAACACAAACAGCTGATCCTGAAACACATTAAAGAGCTGATCCTGAAACACAAACAGCTGATCCTGAAACACATTAAACAGCTGATCCTGAAACACATCAAACAGCTGATCCTGAAACACATTAAACAGCTGATCCTGAAACACATTAAACAGCTGATCCTGAAACACATCAAACAGCTGATCCTGAAACACAAACAGCTGATCCTGAAACACATCAAACAGCTGATCCTGAAACACAAACAGCTGATCCTGAAACACATCAAACAGCTGATCCTGAAACACAAACAGCTGATCCTGAAACACATTAAAGAGCTGATCCTGAAACACATCAAACAGCTGATCCTGAAACACATCAAACAGCTGATCCTGAAACACATTAAACAGCTGATCCTGAAACACATTAAACAGCTGATCCTGAAACACATTAAACAGCTGATCCTGAAACACATTAAACAGCTGATCCTGAAACACATCAAACAGCTGATCCTGAAACACAAACAGCTGATCCTGAAACACAAACAGCTGATCCTGAAACACATCAAACAGCTGATCCTGAAACCACTACTAATATTACTAATAATAATTATCAGCACTACTTCTAATAATAATAATAATAATAAACATTATTGAATGAAATAACGTTAAAACATGATGATAAAATCATAAAACTTGAATCAGTCTCTGCAGATCAGACAGAATGAAACGTACCGAGTCCGATCAGACTGAAGAACATCAGCACGCAGATCCCCAGGGAGCGCTTCATTTTCACCTCTGCACAGCTCACAGACTCATCTGCAATCAGAGTGTCGGCACACAGCAGCTCAGTCACCCACACAGAGTAACACTGAGTACTGCTGAGTACTGCTGAGTACTGTGTGTATTGTGTGTACTCACCCAGTTGAGCAGTTCTGTAGTTGTTGTTGTTGTTGTTGTTGTTGAGTTCAGTGATGGACTGCTGAGTGTGACTCTGACTGACAGCAGGATGGTGCAGACAGGCTCCGCCCACACAGGGAGGATCCTGTATGAACAACCAGTTTCATTGTTTTCTGTTTTTTACAAACAGTTTGAGTTTCAGGAGAAACTGAACTGAACTCACAGTGTTAAACACTACTGACACCACTGACACCACTGACACTACTGACACCACTGACACCACTAACACTACTAACACCACTGACACCACTGACACTACTGACACTACTAACACCACTGACACCACTGACACCACTAACACTACTGACACCACTGACACCACTAACACTACTAACACCACTGACACCACTGACACCACTAACACTACTAACACCACTGACACCACTGACACTACTGACACTACTAACACCACTGACACCACTGACACTACTGACACCACTGACACTACTGACACTACTAACACCACTGACACCACTGACACCACTGACACCACTGACACTACTAAGCTAACCCTTACTAAAAGAATCGAACCCTTCAGGTGTTTATTTTTGTGTAATATGGAGAGTTTTATCTCATGAAGTCACTGCTGCATCTCGCTGCTCAGTGTCTGAAGCTTGTAAAAGAGCTTTGAGGAAATGTTATAATTTATGTAAACAGACGGATCTCTAAGATTCATGAAATGTATGAAAGTTTTGACTGTGGAGACATTAAGGGGATCCCTGCTGCTCCACACGACTACAGCTGCTGCTGCTGGTGCTGCTGCTGCTGCTGCTGCTGCGATGATGTGATGATGATGGTGTGATGAAGGCTGATGAGAGGCTCGTTTATCTCCCTCCACATGAAGAACAGCTCCAGTGTTTTGTCCTGGAATGACCCGAAGACACAAAGACAAAGAGACAAAGGAGCTGAGACAGTCGGCTTCAGTGTGAACAGAAACAAACAGAACAAAGAGAGCGTTGACAGCTGGGACACTGCGATGCATTCACTGTCACTCCGGTCATCAGACCGCTGAACACATCAAACATTCATCACATCAGCTGAACCCTCAGACCTCTTCCTCTGGTTCTGTCTCTGAGGGACACTGAGCTCAGTACACTACAGCTCCCAAGATGCATTTCAGCAGCAAACATCCAATCAGAGCTTCACATTCTGTTGCTGAAGACTAAACTGATTTTAATAAAAACACACTTACTGAACTTATTGTTACCCTCATGGCCTTCTTCAGCTGTGATCATGTGACCTGAATATGGCTCTTTCTCAGTGACCTTTGACCCCTCCCATCAACAGTGCTACATCATTAATTACTCATTTTGGATGAACAGGTGCACTGTTCACTGTGTTCATGATGTCATCGCTGTGCCGGCTGCTGATTGGTCCACAGACAGCAGGTGAGGGTGGCTGACAGGTGAGAAGCAGCTGAGCTCATCAAACATTTAGAAGCTTCACTTTGTCTCTTCAGACGTTTGGTTTGCCAGGAAAACAGCAGCAGCACGGTTAGTTTAATGTTCTCTTAACGTTAGTTTAATGTTTGTTTAATGTTTGTGTTTCTATTTATGTTTGTTTAATGTTGACAACAGTAATCAGGCTCTTGTTTGTGACGTCAGACTGATGATTAATTTACAGACGATAAATTAATGAATCAAAAACCTAAAACATCCAAATATGATCAGAAAAAACATTAAGAACAGAAATGATTTGTTATCAAGGACATATTGATCTGTTCTTTTATTATTGTTGTTGTTGTTAATAGTTGCTTTGATGTTTGTTTGTATTTTCAGACAGAAACTCATCATGGATCTGGACAGCATCGGTGAGCTCAACTCTACTGTGTTATAAATCCTTGAATGTGGTTTCTGGTGAGATGTGCTTCTTCTTCTTCTCCCTGGTTGCTGTTCCTCTTTGTTAAATAAACAGCTGACTGATCTTCACTGCTCGTCTTCCTGCATTCCTGCTTGAACCCTTTTCTATTTCCTGTCTGCATATTTTGATTGTTCTCTGATTTGGAGTATGTTCTATTGAACTGGTGGACTTTATTAAATAAAGTTAAGCACTGTCTGCTGTACTGGAGGACGGCAGCTGGTTCTTGCTCTACAGTCTCTATCACATGTTTGCTTTATTGATCTGTGTGACTGTGATGACTGTTGAGTTTCTGCTGCTTCAAGATCACACCCAACGAGACGTTTTGAACCTGTTGCTGAGAGTTTGTGGTTTTAAGAAACAGAACTTGTTGCGTCTGCAGAAGCTTGTGCTGCAGTTTAACATGAAACACAGAAACTAAACAAACATCAGGAGACACCAGACCAGATGTGAAATATGCAGAGGATCATGATGCGCTGTGGACTCCATCCTCAGCTCCTCATCCTGCCACCACTGAACTATTTAATACATAATCTGACTGATAAACCCCTCCTGATCCTTACTGGACTGCTGATCCTTACTGGACTCCCGATCCTTACTGGACTCCCGATCCTTACTGGACTGCTGATCCTTACTGGACTCCTGATCCTTACTGGACTCCCGATCCTTACTGGACTCCCGATCCTTACTGGACTGCTGATCCTTACTGGACTCCTGATCCTTACTGGACTCCCGATCCTTACTGGACTCCCGATCCTTACTGGACTCCCGATCCTTACTGGACTGCTGATCCTTACTGGACTCCTGATCCTTACTGGACTGCTGTTCCTTACTGGACTCCCGATCCTTACTGGACTCCCGATCCTTACTGGACTCCTGTTCCTTACTGGACTGCTGATCCTTACTGGACTCCCGATCCTTACTGGACTCCCGATCCTTACTGGACTCCTGATCCTTACTGGACTGCTGTTCCTTACTGGACTCCCGATCCTTACTGGACTCCCGATCCTTACTGGACTGCTGTTCCTTACTGGACTCCTGATCCTTACTGGACTCCTGATCCTTACTGGACTCTTGTTCCTTACTGGACTCCTGTTCCTTACTGGACTCCTGATCCTTACTGGACTCCTGATCCTTACTGGACTCCTGTTCCTTACTGGACTGCTGTTCCTTACTGGACTGCTGATCCTTACTGGACTCTTGTTCCTTACTGGACTCCTGTTCCTTACTGGACTGCTGATCCTTACTGGACTGCTGTTCCTTACTGGACTGCTGTTCCTTACTGGACTCCTGATCCTTACTGGACTCCTGATCCTTACTGGACTCTTGTTCCTTACTGGACTCCTGTTCCTTACTGGACTCCTGATCCTTACTGGACTCCTGTTCCTTACTGGACTCCTGATCCTTACTGGACTCCTGATCCTTACTGGACTCTTGTTCCTTACTGGACTCCTGATCCTTACTGGACTCCTGATCCTTACTGGACTCCTGTTCCTTACTGGACTGCTGTTCCTTACTGGACTCCTGTTCCTTACTGGACTCCTGATCCTTACTGGACTCCTGATCCTTACTGGACTCCTGTTCCTTACTGGACTCCTGTTCCTTACTGGACTCCTGATCCTTACTGGACTCCTGATCCTTACTGGACTCCTGTTCCTTACTGGACTGCCGATCCTTACTGGACTGCTGATCCTTACTGGACTCCTGATCCTTACTGGACTGCTGTTCCTTACTGGACTCCCGATCTTTACTGGACTCCCGATCCTTACTGGACTCCTGTTCCTTACTGGACTGCTGATCCTTACTGGACTCCCGATCCTTACTGGACTCCCGATCCTTACTGGACTCCCGATCCTTACTGGACTGCTGTTCCTTACTGGACTCCTGATCCTTACTGGACTCCTGATCCTTACTGGACTCTTGTTCCTTACTGGACTGCTGTTCCTTACTGGACTGCTGATCCTTACTGGACTCTTGTTCCTTACTGGACTCCTGTTCCTTACTGGACTGCTGATCCTTACTGGACTGCTGTTCCTTACTGGACTGCTGTTCCTTACTGGACTCCTGATCCTTACTGGACTCCTGATCCTTACTGGACTCTTGTTCCTTACTGGACTCCTGTTCCTTACTGGACTCCTGATCCTTACTGGACTCCTGTTCCTTACTGGACTCCTGATCCTTACTGGACTCCTGATCCTTACTGGACTCCTGTTCCTTACTGGACTGCTGTTCCTTACTGGACTGCTGATCCTTACTGGACTCCTGATCCTTACTGGACTCCTGATCCTTACTGGACTCCTGTTCCTTACTGGACTCCTGTTCCTTACTGGACTGCTGTTCCTTACTGGACTCCTGATCCTTACTGGACTCCTGTTCCTTACTGGACTGCTGATCCTTACTGGACTGCTGATCCTTACTGGACTCCTGATCCTTACTGGACTGCTGTTCCTTACTGGACTCCCGATCTTTACTGGACTCCCGATCCTTACTGGACTCCTGTTCCTTACTGGACTGCTGATCCTTACTGGACTCCCGATCCTTACTGGACTCCCGATCCTTACTGGACTCCTGATCCTTACTGGACTGCTGTTCCTTACTGGACTCCCGATCCTTACTGGACTCCCGATCCTTACTGGACTGCT